>CM051835.1:20242500-20818088 GCA_028451465.1 Erethizon dorsatum
TGAAGCTGCCAGGCATGGAGTATGTCGACGGGGACTTTCAGTGCCACACCTTCGACAGCAGCAATGTTGAGTGATGCATCCCCTCTCCCTCACCCTCCCCATCCCACTCCCAGCCCCAATTCCAGCCTTCGCCTCCCTCCACCCCAGGATGCCACTCATTTCATCTCATTTAACGGAAAATATATATGATACATATTTGAGGAAACTGAGGACCTCGGAATCTCTAGCAAGGGCTCAACTTTGAAAATGGCAACAACAGAAGTGCAAACAGATAAGGAGACACCCCTCCTCCCCTTGAAAATGGTTTTCTTTTTGAGGCAAGTGGAATGAACAGAGAAAAGAAAAGAAGAAGAGCAGGAGGGAGAGAAGGGAAGAAAGTGTGCAGAAGAGAGGGAATGATGGACAGGGTTACAAGACTAAAGAGAGGGGTGTGGGCAGGAAGGAAAGGGCAGGAGACCAGGCCTGGGTCTGTCACTGGAGTCTGGACCTGGCCTAGGTTGGGGAGAGGTTGGGCACTAGGCCTGAGATGTGGCATTCGATGACACCCTTGAGTTTTCTTAGTTTGGATCGGTCAGGGGGAGAAGGAAGAGATAAAATGTGTCGGTGCCTCTCTCAGGTCCGTCTCTTTTTCCAACACAGTGTGGACAACTTGACCCCCATCCCTCCTCTCACCTTATGCCAGTGGATGTCATTTCTCCCCTAAATTTATAAAGATTAAAATGCATTCCATTCCTCTAAAAATAAGCCAAATTCATAATTGAGTGAAATTAGATAGGTTTTCCTAAGAAGATCCATAAATATTAAACATGTATGCGTATTGCACTCCTCTTGCATATTTTGGACATGAACACACCCCTGTACTAGAAAAACTTGTCCTTCCCAGTGACCTGAAGCATTGCTGAAGCGCTACTTTAGCCCCTCATATCATTCAACTCCCAACTAACACAGCTGCCATTGTGGAGGAGGATAGGCTGAAAAAACAAAATAAACAAAAAAAGTGGGCTTGCGTCTACCTACAAGACTTCCTATAGAGGCATATAAATCTATTTTCTTTCTGTCTTCTTTCTTGCTTGCTTTCTTTTAGAAGTTTGCATTCCCTCTTCAAAGTAGTTCCTACGGGGGCACTGAGGAGCTTCTTCGTTCTGGGAGAACCCATATTCTCTAACTCAACACACAGCTTTGCCTGCCTCTCGGCTGGGCTTTCCCATAAGCTGAGAACTCAGCCCTCTGTGGGCCCAGTGTTGGGTTTTTGATAATTTCCCGTGTGTGTTCACACATGTCCACCAAGCTGGGTAGCTGCCAGCGCTCGGTGGAGTGTGCACCGCTCTGCCCATTTCAGTCCTCAAACCCTCCGAACATAACCACCACTGGGGACCACACCAGTCGAGCCCAGCAGGTCCAGATTTGACCCACTGGTCCTGCTCCAGCCTGTTGGCTTTCATCTGGACAGCCCTGCATTTTGCAGAGCAAGAGAGAGGCTGACGTGAGAGATGGCAAAGAGGTAGATAGTGGGGAAGTGGTTTCAAAAGAGGAAAACAATCAGTGGAGTGGCAGGACAGAGGGCTGGAGGAACAGAAAAGCAACAGAGAGAAGGGAAAGCCAGTAAAACTTTCCTTGGCTTTCCTCTGCTGTAAGCCCTCTGGGATTCAAGAGGAAGGAGAGAGGAAACTGGGGGAATAGGTTGTGAGATAGAAAGGAGCTCACCCCAGGCCACAGAGCCAGGGAAGGTGAATAATTTTAGATGGGTTCTAGACTTGAGAAGCTGGCTGAGAACAAGAACCAGTAGACTGGCCATGCATTCAAAGGGACGAGACGATGTGCTCACCTTCAGCCCACCATGAGGGACTGAAGCCAAAGGGTCTTTCAAGTTCTTTGTCCATTCTGGCCAGTTCATGCTTCCTCCCTGAGCTGGAGGAGGGAGGAAGGCCCAGGACAACCTGGGAACAGATGTTTCAAGGGTGCTGTCGTTTGGTGGCAAGAGTATGATCCAAAAAAATATCCCACTCTCTGCTGACTTCCTCAACCCAAGGGTAACCTTGGGACTGCCCTCTAAGACTGAAGATAGCCTGCTGGGAAATGGCACTTGGACATTGGGCAAGGAGACCCTTTCTTGCTGTGGACACACCTCTTTCCACTCTTTCTTGATGGCATGACACAGTGGAGGCCAACTCCAACACCAAACTTGGAGCCACGAAGAGGGACAGCAAAGTAGCAAGTATACTTCAAGGAATGGAAACACATTGCTACAATACTTGGGGATGTCGCCTGCTCCCCCAGACAGGACAATTGGCTGGGGATGGGAGAGGTTGTTGATCTTCATGAGACAAAGGGCCCGGTGGTGATGAAGCAGGGAGGACTTACTGGACCAGCAGGCCAGTGCACTCCAGCTCTCTGCACAACTGTCCCCAAGCCCCCAGCTCACACTTCTCTGTGTCTTAGGCCAGTATCCTAAACCTTCCTTCTGCCATTCTTCTTTTGCATCTTGAGCTGCCAACTAACTGGGAGCTGCCAAGAGGATACTGGGGTGCCATCCCCCTAAGAAAAGACTGAGCCAGGAACTGCCTACCACCCACCCCTCCAGGCATGGACCTGACCCCTGAGAAGGGTTCTCTCTTTCCCCCACTGTTCGCTGGACTTTGACCTGGCCTCAGCCCTTATGTGGGCCCTTTGCTGTCAGCCACAGGTGGAAGATGGTGGCCTGGCTTAACCTGCTGCCAGACTCTTCAGGCTCCTCAAGTTCATGGCTACTAACCCAAAGCTGTGTATCTCTCCACGCTTGCAGAAGGTGGGCATGGGAAGCTGGCCTCTCCTAGAGAAAGCTGGACCTTTGTGGATAGATAGGACTAAACCTCTCAAATGAGAGGTCTGACTGAGCCGGGGGTGGGGAGATGACAATGGAGGGGAGTTGTGGCAAGAAGAGAAGCCACCATCCCCTTGGCAGCGGGGAGAGAAAGTGGACTTGCAATGGTACGAGCATGTAAGGACGTGAGCAGGGAGCTCGTTGGCTCCACTTGGGCCTTTGGCCAACTCTCAGCTCCCCTAGAGGCCTCAGATTAGGGGGCATCTATGGCTGTACCTGCCCCCACCCCTACCCCCTCGGGAGGTCTCCCCTCACCCCCTTTGACTCATGCCTCACTCTGCAGTAGAAAAGATACCTCTGTGTTCCCCCACTACTGCCAGGTAACTGTTGGAGGCCCAGCCAGGACTGGTCCTTCTCCCCCAGCCAGCCCTGACCCACCAGGCAAAGCAGGGCGCCTGGAAAGGAAGAGACTCAAATGTTTCCCTGACAGCCAGGCCTCGACAGACAGGCCTGGGGACATCAGCCCCACATGGGTGAGGAAGGGAGGCCGGGGAGGCCCTCTGTGGTCACCCCTTTTCTCCCCTCGCCTCTTCTCATCACCTCCTCTATCTCCATGGTAACCCTGCGGGGCTACCTTCCTCCCACCACCAGGTCCTCAGCAACACAGGAGCTGTCATGGCAACTGCCATGCTCCCCCACTCCGTGGCAGGGCCGCAGCCCCTCTCCATCTATCAACTCAGAACCCTAGAGGGCTCCAGTTCCAAACGCGGACTTGAGAGGGGAGTGGGCCAGAGAGAAAAGATCCTTTAGTCTCAGAGAGGAACCTCTGGCTTCCAAGAGAAAGGAGGCTGTTTCGAGACAAGGAAATGAACAGGATTTCACCAAACAGGAACCTGGGTGTTGTACTGTCTCTATTTTTAAAACCACTAAAGTGCAAGAATTATTTTGCACTGTTTCTCCACTTGTATTTTGGGGGTTTTTTTGTTTGTTTGTTTTGTTTTTTCTTTTAGGTTTTAGTTTCTTTTTTAAAACATACTTTCTTGGTTTTCTAATGGAGTATATAGTTTAGCCATTTCACAGACTCTGGCCTCCTCTCCTTAAATCCTTCTGGATGGAGAAAGGGAAGGTGGGAGGGACAGAGGGGAAGGGGACCCCAGCCACCCTGCTCCCATTCACCCTATTTCTCTGGTCCCTGGTCACCAGCCTCAGCCCCATCTCCACCACCGCCACTGTCACACAGTAGCCCACATGGATAGTACAGTTGTCAGACAAGATTCCTTCAGATTCCGAGCTGCCTACCGGTTGTTTTTGGGTTTTTTTTGGTTTTGTTTTTTTAAAAACAGCAATAACCACCACACATATTACTGTAGTTCTTTATTAGTGTTACATACAGCCATACCATAGCTCTGTTCTCTACTCCTTTTTGTTTTCAACTAAAAATAAATAAATAAATGCTCATCTTTACTGGTGAAAAGGATGGAAAAATCAACCAACAAACAAAGCAGTTTGTGGAAAAAAAAAAAGCGGGAAAAAAAATCACCTGAATGCGGAAGAGCTCGGCTCCTGTTTAGTATTTTGTACTTAAGGAAATAAAAAGAAAAAAAAAAAAAAAACCCAGAGGATCTCACGTTTTATTAAAAAGTGAAGATTGCTGTATACTATTTATTCAACTTATAATTTATGTTACTCCTTGATCTTTGTCTTTTGTCATGACAAAGCATTTATTTAATAAAGTTATGCATCAGTCAGCCTGCGTGGGCTTCCTCCGGGGACACAGGGAAAGTAAGTAGGGGCGAGGTGAGCACCCAGGACTCTCCTCAGGCCACGAACCAGAGGGGAAAGGGAAAGGACCCAGGTGAGCTCAGAGCCCAGGTTTCTCTCCCTCCAGAGACAAAGGGAGGCGGCCACTCCTCACAGAGAGCCGCCCACCAGGACCAGAGCATCCCTTCTCCGTTCACCCAAACCCGCCGCTTCCTGGCCTTGACCCCTCTGTACCTCCCTTCCAGAGGGCACAGCCTTGCAGGGCGGCTGAGTGAGTGAATGCACTCAAAGCTCTTGGAATTTCAAACACTGGACACTTGTTCTGCTACTCTAATGACCATTACTGTTATTACTGTCATCTCGTCTCAGCTGTTGTTATTAAATACAGTGGTCCTCACCCACCCCTCAACACATGATGAGTCTCTTCCCCTTAGAGAGGAGGTTAAGAAAGGCATTTCTAGAATGTGCCCCAGTTGCCTATTCCAGTGCCTTGGAAGCTTTTCATTCCTGGGAACTTCCAGCCAGGGTGGATTCTACTTCCAGCTCCTACCCAGCCCCCATTGCTATTTGTGCCCAGTGAAGAGAAAGCTAGTGACCCCCCAGCCTTCAGCCACACCCTCATACCTTCTGCCTCAGTCTCCCTGTGGCTCTCCTTCCTCCTCAGCCCTTTCTTCCCGAGGCTTTTCTCTGGGTTCTTTGTGGTCCCTCTTCATGTACAGAGCTTAGAGCAGAAATACTGCTCTGTAAGCATCCCACTGCTGGCACCCCACAGGCCTCCCAGGCCATCAGCTGGGGAGATGCAGATGGTGGCATCTCCACTCTGCCCTGCTCAACAATGAGGCCCTCAGGAGCCCTGGTATCTCACTCTCTCTGAGTCACGTGACAAGTGAAGCCATGGGGGGCCCCGCCTTGCCAAGGGGGTTGGCCCTTCTCTAGACGCACATTCTTCTGGGGTGGCTCAAACTCTTCGGATTCCCTCCAGTTCAGAGTAACTGGTCCAGCGCAAGAGGCCCATGCTGTGTTTCAGATGCCTGGTCACAAACCCCTGCCTTCCGTGGCTAGCAGAGAAGGTAAAGACAGAGGGTGTGAGAGCTGCAGTGGGATGTGCAGGGAGGGGACAGAGTCAGGGCACAGGAAAAGGAGCCCATGAAAGGCTCACCGTGCCCCTGCACTGTCTCTCGTGTCTCCATTGGAGATGTTCAACCTGCCGTAGTCCACACATACCTGGAGCGGGTGTGCAGGAATATTCTTCTCCTAGAGACTCCTCTTCGGGGCTTGCCAGCCTCCTGATCTCACAACCGTAGCCCAGACCACCATTCCCCCATTCACTTCTTGGCTTCTTCTACCTTCATCACCCTCACCCACAGCCTCCCGCACACAGCCCAAAGCATTTAGCAATCTGCCTCTGGGCTACTCCACCCCTCACCTACCACCACACAACTCATGGTCCAGGGATAACCAGGCACCTTGGGGATCACAGGATCTGCCTGGGGTGACTATAGGCTGGGGCCTGGGGTCTGCTGGTCCCCCACCGTCTCCCAACCCTGCAGGTGGTGGCTGGCCTGAAGCCGATGGCCCTGTTTACGCTCCTCAGCTCTCTCAGCCTTTGTCTCCAACCACTTACGGAACACTCTGGGCCTTGGGACCCTAGTGGGTTCCACATCCAGAAATCTGAAAATCCCATTCCACTCGTATTCTACTACTGCAGCAATAAAAATGCGGCAGAACACTTCAAAGTCAGCATTTTACCTAACAGAGGTGAAAGTCTTTGGTCTCCCCCATTTTATTTCTCAACCCATCAGCCCTCCCACAGCTCCACCCTCTCAGTCTCTACTTGTCTGGGGCTCACCTGCCCCGCAGCATCTCAGGCCTGCATAAGCCTCTCCTTCCAGCATGGTCTCTCCTGGCCAGCACTGCTGGGCCCTTCCAAGCAAAGATCCTGTGCACTGACATCACCAGATTGCCCCGGCTCTTTCAGCTCCGGTCCTGCCCAGGAAACATATCCCGGGCCCCTGGCTGGATTCCCTCCTTCCTCCATCCCAGCCCATCTTCTTCTGCACTGGGGAGGGAAGGGGTAAGAGAGAGGGACAGAGGAGAACAGTAGCTTCTAGATAGAAGTGATGGGACTCAATCACAAACGACGTCAGGACAGGGATGAGGAAAAAAAAATGGACATCTTCTCCACCCGGTGTCCCCCAAGGCACTCAAACTCAACGTGTCCACAGATGAACTCATCCTGTAAGCTCAGGCACTGTGCCTCTCTTATCGTAGTATCTTACAGCTTACAAAGTTCAACCTCAACAACAACAGCAAAATTTGAACGTGACATCTTCCCCCAAACCATCCCTCTCCCTCGTCCTCCCCCCTGTTACCGGTGTCCTCTTCCCCCTACCTTACTTCCACTCCTGTCTCAGACGATGGCACCATCGTCCACCGAGTTGTCCAAGCCAGACCCCAAGCATCAGTCCTGACTCCCCACTAATCCCACTTCAATAAGCCACCAAGTCCTGGGAACCGGAGGCCTCACTGACAGTCGTCCACCCTGCCCTCCTCCTCGTGCCCCCGCCTAGTTCAGGCCTTGCTTATGTTCACCGGAGAGCTGCAAGTCCTCCCGCTGGGACGCCCCGCCTCGTCCCTCCCTTTTGTATGTTGTTCTCCTACTAGGCAGATAGATAGAAGATGACGATAGATGATAGATAGATGATGGATAGATGATGGATAGATAGATAGATATAGATAGATATAGAGTTTGTGTGTGTGTGTGTGTGGTGCTGGAGATTGAACCTAGGACGTCATGCATGTTAAGCATGTTTAGCTCCACCACTGAGCTAAATCCTCAGGTGTTTTTATTTTATTTTATTTTATCTTATTTTATTTTATTTTGAGATAGAATCTAGCTAAATTGCCCAGGCCGGCCTCCAATTTGTAATTCTCGGGCGTCAGCCTCTCAAGTAGCTGGGATTATAAGGGTGTGCCACCACACCCTGCATTTTTGCAGTTCACTTTCTAAATTCAAACCCGATCGTGTTCATCCTAAGCCTAAATTCCTTCTTTGATACCTACCAGCTCCTAGTGCAGAGTTTAAGTTCTTGCTGAAGGGCTCCTTTCTGGGTTCCTCTTCAGCAGCATCTCACTTCCTGCTCTTAGCCGCGTGCGGGTCTCCGGGTTCCCTGCCCATCTCAGGACTGAAGGTTTGCACACATTCCCTCTGTCTGAACGCCATCTCCTACCCATCCTCCACACACACAGAACCTTTCCCCTCCGATCTACCTCTACCTTACACGTCTGCCTTTGCACACCAAGATGCCT
Organism: Erethizon dorsatum; assembly: GCA_028451465.1. Classification (NCBI taxonomy): domain Eukaryota; kingdom Metazoa; phylum Chordata; class Mammalia; order Rodentia; family Erethizontidae; genus Erethizon; species Erethizon dorsatum. The sequence goes on from CM051835.1 coordinate 20,250,371, forward strand.
TGTAATTCCCTAAGCGCCCCCCCGGAGGGCCTGGTACGTTTCACATGCTGGTCATCCTGGATTTAGGCTCTTTTCCTTGGCTGCAGTGTCAGCCTTGAAAGATGAAGGCCACGACCTGTTTCATCTCCACATCCAAATACCTGTCACTGAGCCCAGGACCCTGAAAATTACATTTCAGCAGCCTTGAGTATACCACAGAAATGATTTCATATTCACAAAGGAACTGTTTCAGACACAATTATCCCAATGTTTAAAGACGAGGCTAATGAGATTTATAAAGGTTATAAATGTGTCCAAAATCACAGAACAATCAAGTAGTAAATTTCAGACACATTTAACAGATTAAGCAACTACAACTGGATTCTCCATATCTGGAGGGTGTAAAGAAAGGACCAGCTTCCTGGGCCTGTACCAGTGTAGCCACGCAGGGCCCCAGGTTTATTGTACTGCTTTGGGTCACTGTCTCAAAATTCTCGTAATTTCTGAACAAGGGGCTCCATGTTTTCATTTTGCCCTGGCCCTTTTGTATCAAGTCACCAGCCCTACCTAAGAATCACGCAGGAGGTATATTTAAATGAAGGTGTGGTCTGTTTCGTAAGAGGCAGCCCCAGGAATCTTTCTTCAATTGTGTGGATTCTTGGGCCCTCTCTCAGATGGCCTACGTTAGGAGCTTGGGTCTGGCCCTGAAAAACAGACTCCAAAGCTAGTCACTGTGTCCCTTGCTTGCAATCCCAGTCAGTCGGGAGGCTGAGGCAGGAGGATCACAAATTCTAGGCTGGCCTGGGCAAATTAGCAAGAACTTGTCTCAAAATAAAAAATAACAATGCTGGCCTAGCATGGAAAGGAAGGAGGGAGGGAGAGAGACTTTTAGAAAGAGACAGAGATTCCAAGGCCCAAGATAAGCTCAGCTGCAGTTCCCCCATGCTACCACATGGCAGCAGTACAGCCTCAATGTTTGAAATTGTCAGGCTTCAACTTTAGGAGGGTCAGTTCCAGGTGAGAGCCCTGTGGGCAGCGTGGAGATTCCTGCCTCGTCCAGCCTCATGCCTACACGAGCGCAATTATAGCTCTAGGTTCCACGACCCACCAGGTAGTGTGGTCTTGAAGTCAGATCCACCACAAAGGTGCTGCCACACACCGAACGTCTCCTCTTCCTACAGGCAAGGGACATGAATGAACAGAGGCCATGGCACCTCAGGAGCCCAATGCAGAAAGAATGTTCTGGAAAGGACCTATGCCAGGTGGCAGCCTTGGCCTTGTGAGACTCCGTGCCACCTGGTATGGTGCTCTAGCTTTCAAGGTGCTTTACGTCTGGTCCCACAGGTCCCCACCCTGCCCTTTAGGCCGGAAGCATTCCCATGGCCAGCGGAGGAAACTGTGGCTGGGGAAAGGGGTAACATAGCTGGCAATGACAGGGTGAGGGGCAGCAGATCCGGACCCAAAGGTCCTGACTAGCACTTGTCTCTCGCATCCCTGGCTGTACCTTGGAATGCCTTAGAAAACAAAGAACCCCTGCCTGGGCTGCCCCCACACCAGTAGACCAGAGCGCGGAGGACGAGCCTCAGCACCAGCTCTGGAGAGTTAGCCACGACTGAGCACCCTGGGCCCAGCCCCTTCTGCTGCCATTCTTTATAGTAGCTGAGGGGACAAAAGGATATCACACCCCACATGGGGGCTGCTGTTCTTTCAGGCCCAGGTACCCCACTCCAGGCTCTCTCCAAGCTTCCAGGCCTGCTTTTGCCCCTAGTCCTGGCTGGTGAAATTTGGGCATCTCTAGGGACATTTTCCTCCCCTGTAAGATGGAACTAATAAAAGTGCATTTTTTATGAATTCATGATTAACTGAACTAATATATAGTGTATTCCATGGCCTGGTGCAGCCTAAATTCGGCCTTCCTGGAAGGCTTCCTTCTGTTCCCAGGGCTGCAGATTTTTTGCACTGCAGGTAAGTTCATCTCATACCTACCAAGGGCCCCAGATGTCCCTCAGCCTCTCCAGACCTGCTAGATGGAAAGGGGTATGGAGCAAGGCCACTGTGGCTGGAGGGGTTCAGACTACAGATACCAAGAGGGGGGCAACAGAAAGTGATAGAGCTCTGATGCAGAACTTCATTTAAGAAACAGCCCTCCGATACTGTCTCAGCCTCCACAGCCTCAGCCTGTGTCCCCTTGCACATAAACAGCCCTTTGTATCCATTTGACATTTGCTGGTCTCAGCACCAGCTATTTGGACCCCTTGGAGAGCAAATGCAGAATTCTCAGGGTGACACCCTTGTGAATGAGCCAGTCAATAACAGACCACGCCCTGGCCTTCCCCGCTCTCGCCCTGGGCAGAAGGGCACTTCCCTTTGTCTGGTGTTTCCCGATGGCTGTCTCCCACTGCGGTGTCATCTGGATTGGCAGCAAGGACAACAGACCTGTGCTCCGCCTCTCCTCTGCCATCACTCCTCCTGCTCCTATAAAGGACCAGCCAGGGCCTGATGGGGACTGGAAAACTCGCCTGGGAATGCAAGTGGGGACACTGAACACTTTGACCTGGCTGCAGCAGGCACCCCTTTCTCCTGCCCATCCTTCTCGTTCCCATTTATGGCAGGAAACTTTGCCAGGGCAAGCTGGGCAGAAGATGGCTCAGCAAGTCCCTTTCCCAGAGGGGCCCCAAAGACTCAAGCAAGACCACACATTTTATTTTTCCTTCTTTTAATCTTAAGCAAAAGAGACGTGGGGTTCAAAAATAAAAATTTCTTTTACCCCCCTCCCAAACCTTTACCCAGCTCCCCCAGTGCAACCCCCTTCTTCCCCAGGGAAGCAGGAAGCAGGGCATGTGGGCATCTCCACAGCTGGGGAGGGGGAAGGCAGGGGTGGTGCCGAGCTCGGTGCTGGTCTCTCTCGAAATATAAATACATGTGTCGAAACTCCTAGGAAATCCTCCACACCCGCCACTCAAGCACTCTGGGTTTCTGCTGGCGTTTGGAGGGGGCGGGGGCCAGGCACCGGCTGGCTGTGATTTACTGCACCTGCTGAGCCTGCACCCCGCCAGCCTCCTGCTGCTCATTGTAGAAGAGATGACACTCTGGGTCCCCCCGGATGGTGGGGGCTCCCTGGATCAGCTTCCCGGTGTTGGGGTTCACACACCAGCACTCCCCACGCTGCCCATTCAGAGACATCTTGCACTGAGGAGAAAGGAGAATCTGAATTGAAGGATACCCCATAGCCATCAGATGTCCTCCTCCTCTCCACCAGGGGTTGACTGAACATACACGAAGCTGGCACTGTGGGGAGGCCCTTCTCAACCTCCAACATGCACTGGGAATCTGTTTAAAATAGCAGATTCCCAGGGCCGGGGATATAGCTCAGCGGCACAGCGCCTGTGTGGCAAGCACACAGTCCTGAGGTCGATTCCCAGTTCCAAAAAAATGCAAATTCCCATTCAGTAGGTCTGAGGTAGAACTGAACTTCTTCATAGCTAACCAGCTCCGAAGTAACATTTATGCAGCAGGTGCAGGAATAACACCCGTCAACGAGACTGCTGGAGATGCCCAAAGACAAAGACTCTCCTCCCACCCAGAAGGAGATTCCATCAGCTGAGGGACCAGATATGCTAGAGGTTAGTCACAGTGTGAGGAGAAACCACATGTCAGAAAAAGGTATGTGCCAGGCACTGTGTAAGCAAAATACACGCCGACCATTCGGTTTATATCCGACACATATATTCATACAATTCTCACCTTGTGAATTAGGTACCACTATTACACCCACTTTAGGGATGATGAAACAGAAGCCCGGACTGGTTAAATAACTTTTCCAAGGTCACACAGCTAGTAAGAAGCAGAGCTGAGATCGAAACACAGGCATTCCCAGTCTAGGATTCCCTGCCCTTCTCCATAAGCTAATTATTATTGCAAATTGCTTTAGTTACCCATGAGTTACAGTAGCCAGCCTGTTTTTCTTTAGAAAAGATTGCCATTTCTTCCAAGCTTCAAGTGAAGTCACTGGCTTACATTTGGAGGGTAGACATCCAAACTGTTTTAATGCTGATGTTCACAGGGATCTATGGTTGTCACCTAAAATGTCCCCCACAAAGCTAGGTCAAAGGCTTGGTTGCCAGCTAATGGGCTATTTGAAGCGATTAGATTATGACTTTTAGTGAGCTCATGAGATCATAGTTTGTTCACATTACTGGGAGGTGATGGAAACAGGAGGTGTAGCCGAGTTGAACCGAGCAGACCATGCAGGTGTGTCCGGGGAACACACCTGGTCCTTGGGGCCCCCTCCTCTCTCTGGTCCTCACTCCTGCTCTGCTTCCTGGCAAACCTGCCCCACCACTCCCTTCTCCCATGATAGTCTATCTCACCGCAGGTCCACAGCAATGAAACCAGCCAACCATGTACTAATTCCTCTGGAGTCATGAGACAAAATAGATCTTCCCTTCTTTAGGCTGATTATCTCAAGTGTTTCTTCACAGTGACAAAAAGCTAATACAATGGGCAAAATGTTTGCAGGTTAAGGAGGTGGGGGAATGAGACCCTTGAGGGATTAGCAGAACCCCCTGCCTGTTGGCTTCACACATCCATCCTTTAGGTCAACACTGACTGCCATTAGGATCACCCAGGGAGCTTCATTCATTCATTCATTCCTCATTCATTTCTGCAGTACTGGAGATTGAATCCAGGGATTTTACATTGAACTATTATATCCCCAGCCCTTTCTGAAGGCAACTAAGCCTTCAACACAATGAGCCTTGTGAGGGGCATTTTAGATAACAACCATAATGTCCTTCTGAACATCAGTCTAGCATTTAAACAGTTTGTATGTCTACTCTCCAAATGTAAGCCAGTGACTTCATCTGAGTCTTGCTAAATTACTCAGACTGGGCTTGAGCTTGCAATCCTCCTGCCTCAGCTTCCTAGTGTTCTGGGTTTGCAGGCCACATCACATCCAGCTTCCTAGGGAGCATTTTAAAACCCTGATGCCAAGAAACAACTCCAGACCTACAAAATCCAAATCTCTAGGGAAGAACCCTGGATCCATATTTTTAAAGCTCTCAGACAACCCCAGTGTGCAGCCAAGGCTGAGCACCTCTGCTTGCAAATGGAATGACAGCTGGAAACCACTCCTCTCCCTCTCCCACCCATGAGAAATGCACATGTGCTTCTCCCTTTATAAAGGACACAGTGGAGGAAGCAAAGGGTAGGGCAAGTAAGACGTGAATGATCAATGCTTAATCACTATAAAGTGTATGGCTATGGGAAAAACATCTTAATGGGAAAATATTGCATATGCACACTGATCATTAAAATGCATATGAACAGAAAGGAGGTGCTCAGGGCAAAGGGTTCCTAGGGTTAAACTTCTTTAACTTTCCCCAGAGCACTTAGTTAAAACCATGTTCTGGTACCATTTTTACAAACGTTCTCCATGGTGTTTCTCCATCCCCAATTCTCACTTCCCTGAGGCATCTGAAAACCAGAGTGGCTACAGCGTCAATGGTTTCAACTGATGATTCTCACAATGTGGTTCACGGAGTTTGTTAGAAATGCAAGTTCCTGATCCCCACCTGCCACACTGAATGGCAGTCTCTGGGGATGGGCTCAAAAATCGGCTTCAGGTGATTCTACTCCTCAGTAAATGCTGAGATGCCTTGATTTAAGGCAGTGGTGACGAACCTATGGCACACGTGCCACAGTAGGCTGTTTATATCATTGAAAGCTCTGAAAGGTTCGCCATGTAAGGGCTCTTCTCTAGGAGGCTCTCTCCCTCCCAAACTGGATACCAAGTGCCACTGCCAGGTGGCTAAGAGTGAACTCAGCCCTGACCTGCTGAGGCCAGGGAGGGAAGCCCCACCCTCACTGGCCTGGCAGCTGGCACCGCCATCCCTGTGGTTACAGAAACCTGGTCTCCGTTTAGCTCTGAAGCCTCAGGCAGGAGGGGCAGGAGCCAGGCACACCAGCACCTGGGGCTGAGGAGGAAGTCGCTCTGGCCCAGGTTGGTGCCTACACTCACCTGTTTGAGGTTGTACAGGCCGTGCTTGTCACAGTTGGGGATGTGCAAGGAGTAGAGATGCTCCAGGGGGCCCCGATCATCTGGAAGGCGCATAGTGGAGATCCGCTCCAGGACCTGGTCCAATTCCTGCTGGCAGGGGGTCTGCAGGAGGGGACACTTGCAGTAAGAATAATGGGCCCACAAAACACTGGCACCAGATGCAGCCTCAGAAAGCAGCACATCCGGGGGGAAGGGATTTTCCCAAGGCCACATGGCTTGTAGCTATGACCAGTGACAACCAACCCAGTGACCTCACTGTGCCCAACCCACCCTTTAAGAAAATCATATGGATGGGAATCTTCACTCCTTTCCTCCATCTACGACAATGGCCTTCGTGGGTCAAAATGGGCTCTACCTGCAAATACTGAATCTAATGGCTGTCCCGAGAGTGTCTACATGGCAGGGCCCAAGCTCCATTCCTTGCCATTAACCCAAACAGGGCCAAGACCCAAGACAGAAAGCTCAGCTGGAAAGAAAAAAGGGGGACAGGACAGCTCAGTGAGGGGAGTACATCATAACAAGGATGAGCAAGCCTCCTCTTCCTTTCTGGGATTCATTCTCTTTGCCTATATCCCAAGCCAAAGGGACATGCAGAAGTTTTAGAAGGAAGAGACTTCAAGAAACCCTATGTCTGGTCCATTTCAAAGCCAGTGGTTCTGAATGGCCTAAAGATTATTGACTATGTTGGTGGTAGCACTTTTGAACAGACGTGTGCTGCCTATAGGTTGCAGATGGGCTACAGTGGGGCTCCCACCCCAATTGTGAGATCCCCTTCCATGCCCACCTACAACCAGATCTGACCCCACTGACCCTGGCAGGTGGTGGCCGCAGCTTCTTGGGCTCTTCTAGGCCGAGGTGGTGTTTTCCACCTTTGCCCATCTGCCGGTGCTGCTCGGTGACTTTCTCCCGGAAGACAGCCAGCTCCTTCATGCCCGACTTGAGGGGCTTCCGGCCAGCACTGCCTCCACCTCCCAACATGTTCATGGTCCCGTCCACATGATTCTCGCCCAGGCTTCCCTCAGAGTGGTCATCACCATCGTCTGCAGAAAGGAAAGAAGAGCTCCAGGGCCTGTTCCCTGGGAGACGGCTCCCTTGGACTCCTGCTGCTGGGGAGGGTGGAGACAACTAATGACAAGAATGAGATGACGAACATCTAATGAGTGCCAGCGTTGAGCCAGGGCCCACACTCAGCAACTTACAGAGATTGTCCATTTCAATTCCACAGGAACTGTTAAGTGAGGACTACTGGCACCCTCTCCCAACTTTTCCACACAAAAAGGAGGCTCACAAGGGCCAATCACTCAGCCAAATCACAAGCCTGCTAACTGATGGGTCCGTGATCTGAACCCAGGCTGTGTAATCCAAGAGAATGACAGGGATATCTCTATTCTGCCTCATCCTCTACAGCTGGGCATAGCAGAGGAGCAGAGAAGACTGAATGCCCCTGCAAGGCCCTCAACATGGAATGGGATTAGGTTCTTTCTTGTGTCCATCAGTACCTCCCAGATTCAGCCACCACTCACACCAAATTCAATTTCTTCATTTATGGTCTAAAAGGTGTAGATTAGGTTTGGTTTGGTTTGGTTTGGTTTTAGTGCCACAAAGATTACTCAGTGGCATAGGCGCCTGCCTGGCAAGCGCGAGGTCCTGAGTTCGACTTCCGGTACCCGCATATAAAAAAAGGGATTACTGAGCCATGGCATGCCTGGTAAGGGAAGGTAAGATAGAGAGCCGCACTGCCAGGAGTGCTGGTCTGCAGCACTCCACCCATTCACTCTTTAGTTGCCAATCTGCCTGTGCCAAGAAGTTCCCATGGTGCTTTGCTCCTGGGCTGCTAGATCCCTACCCTACTGACTCTTCCGTGTCCAAGTCTACAGTTATCTGCGCATTGCACCCCATCCCGCTACACTGAGAGTCCTAAGTACTGCTTATCCCAGGGCATGAAGCCTCATCAAGATGTCTGTCTGAGAAGCATCTATTAAGTCTCTTTAGACCTTCTTAAACCTACTGTGTGCCCAGCCCAGGTGGAGAGGACTTTGAGAGAGCCCCCACATACCACAGTCCCTTCCTGACTGAGACATGTCCAGCCAGGGAACAGTGAGAGGAATGGATCATATAGTCCAGTTGTAGCCAGGGAGACGAGTCCCAGCATCCCCTACAAGGGTGAGGAGTCAAACAGCCCAGCCCCAGCCGCTTGTAGACACGTGCAGCGCAGAGTGAACCGAGCCCTAGACTCCACTGCCCGTGACCACTCCACTACAGCAGATTCCAACAAGATCTAGGCGGCTGCAAAGGGGATGTTTTTTATCCAATCATACACTTTCTCTTCCACTTTAATGGCCCTTCAAAATTGTAACAGTCCCAATCACAAAACAAAATGGCTTTTAAAGTATGCCTGCACACACGGGTTTGAGGCGAAGCACCCAGTACATGGCGGTCCCTTCTGAACCGAGGCTCCAGGGTCCCTCTCCTGAGCAGTGTCATGTGGTGGAAAGGGCTAGCACTTACTGTACAAAGAGAGCTGCAGTGGCCTGAGTTGTGAACTATGTGCTGTTTGGTTAAGGGAAGGAGGGGCACCTCCTCCACCGCATACATAGCATTGATTCAACAGGGATTGCCCCTTCCCTCCCCTCCTCTTCCAGTGACGCTCGACACCTGGTTGGTTCTCACTGGCTACACCAGCACCCAGGGTATCATTGCTGACTCAAGGGCACATACTCACGTTAAATCCTAGCTCTGCCACTTTCTCTAGCAGCTGAGGTTCCCTGCAAATCACCGCTCTGTGCCCCTACTTTCTTCACCGGAAATGGCTGCATAGTAATAGTTCCTTCTTCACACAACTACTGAGAGAATGTTGTACGTAGAGCAGTTAAAGTACAACTTGGAACTGAAACACTCTATCCATGCTGCTGGTGGTAATCACCTTGATGACAATGACAATGACGATGATGACTGTCCCAGTTATCTGCTCCCTCAGCAACGCAGAACCTGACCAGCAACCCAGAAGCAAAGGAAAACAAGACGATGAGCATCAAAATGGCTGTCACTACATCTTTTTCCACTGAAGACTAGGGAGGAACCTTGATGGTTCATGTCACTATTGCTCCACTAAGCCTGGCTTCTGGATGTCTGGCATTCAAGGTCACCAAAGAATAAAATCAAATCAACAAAATTAAAAGGAGAAAGAAGAAACACACATGGACAGTGATAAGAAGTATCAAAAGAAAGGGGAAAAGGGGGACATTAAAAAGCAAACATAAGAACTCTAGGGACATTTCATACATGGCAAACAATTCCACACCCATCCAAGACCCCCAAAGACTTCTGTGTTTTATAGCCCAAAGCAAGAATTATATTGATGGTGATAACCTTTGGACATCATAAAGGGGAGAGGGTCAAGAATTCGGCATGAAAAAAGATGTCTATCCAAAATTGCTAAAATTTAGAAAAGCAAGACTTGAAATATTTAAACATTATAAACCCCCTGAAACCTGAAAAATTCTTCTACCAGAAAGGCTATTTCCCGGGGCTGCTGGGTACCCTGAATTTCCCCATAAACCAAGCAATTTTAAACCCTGTTCTAGCTGCCCCAGAAGCACCACAGGGAAGTAAGTCTTAGGTTCAGTGGCTATGTCCTGGCTGGGGATGGGTCCTGTGCCACCAACATTTGGTCAGACCCAGTCCTCTCTCTCCTCACCCATTCTGTTCCCCTTTTGTTTCATTGAGGTGGGGAGCAGCAGAAATTCAAAGACCCCCAGAAGTAGATTTAGTTTCCCTGTTCAGCAGCCACTAGGTTTCCCAGAATGGGGACACCAAGTCACTCCATCATGCTATAGATTTCCTGTGCCACCAGGTCTATGAAGGGTCACCCCTTGGCCCAACCATGAAGATCACCCCTGCCTGCTTCAGATGGCTGAGGGAGAAAGGCCCAGCAAAGTCTGAGACCACCCAAACCTAAAAACTAAACAGGATCATGCAGATGCTGGCCTGGGGTGGGGGGACTCACCCCCATTCACACTGCCCCAGTCCTGCCACAATTCTAGATCTGCTTCTCTGCACCTAGACTTGGGTGGCAAGTTCCCTGCCTCCCCCATGGGAGGAGAACAGGTGGCTAGTGAAGCCCCCAGCCACACTGAACCTTCCCAGCCATCCAGGACCAACGTAAAAAAAAGACAAAGTAGGAACTTTGAATTGTCCTTGCCAAGCGCTTTGCACTCAAGGTCTTCCTTGGTATCATCCCTCCCCTTCTCACAGTGCCCTGCCCAGCTGGCTTCTTACCAACAGGGGCAGGGGAATTTCTGGAGACCTCCACACCACTTCCAGGCTGGAGACTGTGTTCTGCCCACATGGTAAAGAAGATGAGAGCTCTGTGGAATCTGCCAGTGCAACACAACACCACCACTTCTGGAATCTTCCACACTGCAGGCAGGAAGCCTGTGACTCTCAGAAGCTGACTCCAACCTTTTTTGGGAAGAAGCTGTCTGCCCATTCCGAGGCTTGGGTTAAGACAGCCAGTCTCCACGATGGCTATAATTACATGTTCCCTGATCGAAGCAGCAAAGGTAGTTCATGGTTAGTACCACCTCAGAGCTTCTAGGAAGGCTCCATGTACCCAAACCTAGTGCCTGAAACAACCTCTGGGATCAAAGTTTCTCAAGCACAGCACAACTGACAGTTGGACCAGATAATGCTTTGTCACAGGGGCTGTCCTGTGCATTTTAGGACACTGAACAGCATCACTGGCCTCTACCACCTAATACCAGTAGCACCCTCCTGCGGTGACAACCAAAACTGTCCTCACCATCAAATGTGCCTGGGAGGCAAAAATGAAGCCCAGCCTGAGAACCTCTGTTCTGGAGTCAGTGGTTATCCAAAGGCCTAAGACCCATAGCCTAAGTGGCTCTGGACTCCACAAAAAGCTGATCTAGCTCTACTACTCTCCTGCAATGGCTAAGATCCTCCAGTACCCTCCACCCCCAGCTACACTGGTCCATGGATCCTTGGGGTGGGGTGCAGGGGTCCTCCGTGGGCATGGCAGAGCACTCAGCCTGCTGTCCCCACTTCCCTAAGCCCTCCTGGGTACTTGTACCACAGACAGCAGCCAAAGAAGCATCCCCTGACTGAGTTCTCAAGGTTACCCCAAGACCCTCTGCCAACTCTGGAAATGTAGTTGAGAAAAGAGAGGGGCACAGGGAACAGTAAGTGTGTGCTCATGCCTGGCCTGACGATGCAGGCAGGACCAACCTCCCCATCAGACACAGCAGGCATGGGGCTTAGGGCCCTACAAAATGATTTAATTTATTTTAAAATCAAAAAACATACTTTTAAGTTAAAAGGTATAATATATAATATCGATATACTTGCATTCATAAGACCACGTGATTTTAAGTGTGTAATCTGATTTTAAAATGTTTTTATGTAAAAGGCCCCTAAACACAAAAATGTCTAGAACCCATGAAGGTCGTGATGGGACTCTGGTTCCAGGTCCCAGGAGACAGGGGGTCAAACAGGCAGTTTTCTCTTAGAAAGACAGGGTTGGCTTTCTGTCCTGAGATGTCCCCAACTTCTCTGAGGTGAAGGTCAATTTGTCCACCTTCACAGAGGCCACCTGGATTCAGGGTATGTTTCGTTCCATTCCTTTATTGATTTCACCACCGCCAACAAACATGCCAATACGATGAGGAAATCAATGGGCCTGGTTTGCTGACACAGGCTCTTTTAGAGGCTGTGAGGCATCCATTTCTGTCTCCAGAACAGGCTTTGGGCCCAAGTCCAATGGCCGTCTCTGAGCACATGTAGAAGCCAAAGGCCAGGGAAGAGAAATTTTGACTGGGCTGAGATGAGAAAGGATTATAGGTTGAGTGAAGCATCCATGCCATGTTACTATTCTCAGCTAAAGAGGTTCAAGGATGCAGGCCCCAAGTCTAATGGCCTAAGTCTGAATTCTAGCTTTTCTACTTGGCTTTGAAACCCTAAGTAAGTTAGTTAAACTCTTTGCCTCAATTGCTCATCTGTACAAAGAGGACAAATGGCATCCAGCCCCAGTGGGCTGCTGGGAAAATCCCAAGAGATGCTGCCTGCATAGGCAGTGAGTGCCTGAGACTACAGCAACACCTGGGGTTACTCTCAGCTGCTTTCCCCCCACCACACACACACACACACACACACAGAGTCAGATAAGGGCACCATAACAAGTTACCAAGTTCCTCCCATACATTCTCAGAGAGGCAACAGGAGCAATCTTCAAAAAAGCATTCCAGATGTGGAACTCCAGCTAGAGATGGAATTTTCCCTCAGAGCAAAAATACCAAGCTGTACTTTTTTCTGCCTAAGAGAGCTCCAGAATAATATTTATTAAGTGACCACTTATGTATGCAACTCTGCAGGCTACAGTAAAGAGGTCACTATAAGAAACAGCTCTTGGCCAGGCATGGTGGCTCTTGCCTATAATCCCCACAGTTGGGAGGCTGAGGCAGGAAGATCACAAGCTTGAGGCCAGCCTAGGCAAGTGACTTGCTTAGTGACTGAACAAGAGCCTGCTTCAAGATAAAAAAAATTTTAAAGTGTTGGGAATGTAGGTCAGTGTGGAGGCCCTGGGTTCAATCCCCAGTACAAGAAAGGAAGGAAAAAAGGTGGGGGAGGGAGAGTGTTAGTTCTTAACAACACAAATGGCATCACTGTACAAGGCTTCAGGCTTACAAGTGACTGTTAGGGACCTCCAAGGCCCTCGAAGAGACTTCAAGACTTCTATTTATGGATTGATAAACATTAGCTCTTCTCCCCTGTGTAGCAACTGAGGCAATGGGTCCAGAGTGAAGTAGAGCCTTTCATGATTGTATACAGAAGCTCATGCTTCTCCCAAGAGAAGTAGGGGAGACAACAGAACCAATAATCCTGGTGCCACTGAGTGAAGGGTTGAAGAACAGGGGTACTGCCATCCCTGCCCTGGTTGTTACCACTTATTTCTACCTCAGACATCTGGACATGAGAAAGGCACCTGGAATGAGAGGAAATGGAGAGAGATGACAAACCTGAGTCCCAGAAGGACTGCCATCTGGACCTCCTGCTGCCATTATCAAAGACGCATGTTGCTGCACGCTGTCCTCTGACCCACTCTTACTAACCTAGCCAGGAGGCCAGCTGGCTGACACCCCAGGAGAAAGAGCTTTTATCTACTACATCTTTGCATTAATATTCTGATTCCCAAACTTCATTTTGGCATATCCCATTTTTCCCAATGTAATCTTGCCTGGGTAGCATCAATTGTCTTACTCAATATGTCAAATCCCTGTTTCAACAGAGCCTTATTTCTCCTAGCACCATGTCCTAACCTCGATGCTCCACTTAGAAGTTTGTGATTCCTATCTGTGGGAGACCTTAAAGCAATTTTAAGAAAACAGGCCCCAAAAATCTAAAGGCAATATCCTAGTCTCTCTTGCTTGGGATGTGTGGTATTGGTCCTTATCCAGTCCTGGTAAGAAAATGATACCTTTCTCCGAAAGCATCACACATCTTCCTAATAGCTTATGTGTCTCTCTGCCTTTTCTTCCATGTATTCTGAAGAAATCCTAATCATTTTCCACCCTTCTCTATCTCATGATTATCTTGAAATCTAAAAGCTGGGGCACCTCGGAGATGATCTAATCCTGCCCCGGAACTTTCACCATCTCCAGTGGATTTACCTTCAACAGGTAATGACATTCTGGGCCCTTTCAAGAATTGCTGGGGGCCGGTGAGATAGCTCAGCGGCGTAAGTACCTGCTTGGCAAGCGCAAGGGCCCGAGTTCAACTCCTGGATCCCACATACAAAAAAAGGGCCGGTGATATTGCTCAGTGGCATGGGAGCCTGCTGGCGCGCGAGGTCCTGAGGTCGACCCCCGGTACCCACAAAAAAAAAAAAAAAAAAAAGAATTGCTTTCTGATTACGGGGCCAGAGGAATGAATGCTGCCTGCTTTTCTGGTTGTATCCTGGCTAGGCACAGAACTCAGTGTCACCCTCTTTGTTAATTTCTCCCAAAATGTGCTTAACCTTGACATATCTTGGGCAAATGAATAAATACTAACCATCATCCTACTCCCCCTCCCCAGACAACTTCTCCATAAATATCCACAGCAGCGAACGATTCATTAACAGCCTCAAATGGGCAAAGAACGCTAGCAGTCAAGTGCCCTGAATTCCAACTTTGCTGTTTATCACTCATCCATCATTTTGGCCAAATCTTTTAATCTCTCTGCACTTTTTTAAATTTCTCAGTAGACTAATCCTGCTTAAATGATAGCTACTATTTAAATGGGATATAATTTTATCTTCATTCAAACTCTCATTGTGAGCAAAATGAAGCTTTAGAAGAAATGGGCAGATAATCTATTTTTTGAGTTGATAAATGTATGTAGGTAGAAGGGCAGTGGTACCTAATTTGTAGACTGGTCAAATGTATTGAAAAAATGAGTTGTAAGTAAGTTCTTCAATACTGTCAGTTTGGATGTCTTCTGAAGCCTAATACTGTTGATTGCTTCAACTGTTTTTTTTTTTTTTTCCAGTGCTGGAAATTGAACCCAGAGCCTCATGCATGCTAGATAAGCACTCTACCACTGAGCTAATATCCTCATCCCTTTTTGTTTGTTTGTTTGTTTGTTTGTTTGAAAACGAGCCTTGCATCAGGTGGAAGTTTGAAATAGTTTTGTGGTGGTTTGTTTTATTCCATTTTTGCATTTTTTTTCCCCTAGGTCTCAGGATCAAACCCAGGCCCTTGCACATGTTAGGCACACACTCTACCACTGAGCTGCATCTCCAGCCCAGTTGTTTGTTTAAGTTTTTTATGTTGCTAAATATTAAAGCTTGCTGCCATTTGATGGAAGTCCTTGGACAAGACTGGATTCACCTAAATTATTTAGTTTCAAATTTTAGGTGGTAGGGGGAGTCAGTGGCTCAAAGTGCCATGTCTGTAAGGATAAACTTTTCAACACACACAGAAAATGGTTTTTGGTGGAAAAAATTGAGAATTCAAAGCCAGTCTTTGCACGGTTGACTATAGTGTCCGAACTCTATCTATATGGCTACCATGTTCCATAATACAGCCATCAACAGGCTGGGACTAATCACATCATGCTGCAGATAGACAGGGAGCTAGAAAGGGGGTCCTGTTTATTTTTTGTAGCTAAATTTTAACCTGAAGATCTTAAGTCTCTCTGGGTGAGTGACACTGTTTATGTGTCTTCCCCCACCTTTTTTTCAAAAGGTCAGAGGCAACAGTCAGTATTGGCCTCTGTGCTAGAATTCTGAATGGCATGCTGGAGCATCTGTCCTGGTGTACACTGGCCCCCGGAACACATCCCAGCTTAGTTAATGACCTTCTCCTGGTTGGTGGACCCATCGATCCCCTGGTGACGTCCAGCTTCATTCCAAGTTCCCTTCCTATTTTTCCCACCCCTGACCCTTCCTTGGGAAGAACTGGGAGAACTCCTCATAGGCCAGCTGACCAGTCGCCCTCCCTCTTGTGGGAGGAAATGGCTCTGTGAATGTTATAGATCCACAACTCTCCTAGGTTCCTCATTCAGGGATCATCTTGTAGCTCTTGCAGGCCTACCACCTAGCTGAGTATTGAAGAGCTCAAAAACTGTTAAGTGGAAACCCAAATAAGCAACACCATCATCCTTGGAAAGTTCAGGAAAGCCACCCCCCTCCCCAAAAATGATGAAGCATGAGAGAAGGGCACACACCGACCACCCAGCCATGGAATCCTCTCTATGCCTGAATTCTTGGTAGAGTGAATTTCCTTGGAACACCAACTCTTACAAAGCCTGGGTCAAGTAATTCTGGCATGACAGGAAGACCAGTGCTGGCCAGAATGCCAAGGACTAAGATCCCCACCCTGCACCGTGACTTTACCATCCCAGGTTTCTGAGTGATGCCAGGCAGGGTGTTGAGCCCAGTTAGGCTTCAGTGTCCTCCTTTGAGGGCTCAGGGGTTAGACCAGGTCAGTGGTTTCCAAACAAAGCCGTCCACCAGAAATCATCTCAAGAGCTTGCTAAAAATAGTCCTGGGCTCAGCCCCTGAGATTCAGAAACAGCAAGCCTGGGCAAAGGCTAAGGAACCTGTGTTTTGAACAAGATACTTCAAGCTCCAGCATTTCCAGGACCTCCAATTCTTTATGATTCTTCTGCCTGGGTTTCATGGAGAACTTGATAAGGAGAGAATGGTGCTTCATTCCTTTTTCAAGACATATGGCCTGGGGTTGGTGATGTAGCTCAGCGGTAGCAGAGCATTTGTTCGCCCAACGTCCAGAGGCTCTGTGTTCGATCTTCAGCAAGAGCAGGGATGGGGCCTCACATACAGACTTCTCAAAGTATACTCCTATGCATAAGCTCTCTCTACCCATTGGCTCACAGGTTTGTAAACCTGTCGGCCATACACAGAGGGGCCCTTGGCTGGGCACCACGCAGGTTTCTAGAGCGTGCCCTCATATCACCATCTCATCTTGGGCTCCCCGAGTGAGCAGAAACCGAGGATCCTCCCCAGAGCCGCCCTGCCTTGCACACTCTAAAGGGCTGCTTTATACACATCAGGGTCATTCCTGGAATCGCAAAGACCTGGGGAGGCTCAGGGCCGAGGCAGACAGCTTGAAAAAACAAAAACATGCTCAAATTCAGCCAAGGTCCTTTGAGGCTTTTTGAGCCAAGCTGTCCTTGAAGAGCCAGGGAAACTGATATCAAGACGGCAAACAGCACGGTCAGCTTTCACCCCTTCCCATGGGTCTTGAAAATTTCTCCTTGGGCTCCACTCAGGCCATCTGGGAACTGGCAGGATGACCTAGCTGCTGAGGGTCTAATTGAGTTGAGTGAGCATTGATGCAGAGTTGGACCAGAGGTTATGGGAACAGGAAGGACACACCTAACCCCACAAACTTGTCTCTACATATGCACAAGACCACATGCTCAGAAATGTGCATTATAGCTGCACACAACTGTGTGTGAACTATGAACAAATGTGTTCACAGCTACAAACGACTATCAGCAACCTGACCTGCCAGCCTTTCAACGAGTGAATGGATAAATACAGTCAGCAGGGAAATCTAATGGAAACATATACAGCATTTAAAAAGATGTGCTCTTGCCTGTCTTTATCAATGAGATTTTGAAAACCTAATATTGACGTGGAAAATGAAACATTTTATGCACATTTTCAATTTATTTTCAGAGAAAACTTCACCAATGTTGGCCATCCATCATATATATGTATAAAAATCCATTTAGCTAAGAAAGATAAATGTAAAAGTATTAAAAGATAAATACTGCATGCTAGGAGACAAAATATTAACCACATGCAGTTCTGGATGATAAGCTAGTATTATTACATTGTTCTTAGTACTTTTCTACATTTTTAAATTTAGATGACTAGGCTGGGGATGTAGCTCAGCGGTAGGTAGAATGCTTACCTAGCACACATGAGGTCCTGGGGTCAATCCTCAGCAATAAATAAATAAGTAAGTAAATAATCATTTCTCACACCACCCACCTCTCACCTTCCAGCTGAAGCGGGGATACCAGTAAACCTTGAGTGTCCCCAGAACTCTACTGGCTGGAAGACAACCTACCTCCCGACAATGACATGGAACATTCAACACCACTTCCTTTGGTTAATGCAACCAAGGCCATCTGCTCACCAGTCAGGGCTGCATCATGGGCTCCTTGTCATTTCTCTGTGCTATGAAGAACTGGGAAACGAATCAGGGGGAAGACACAAAAATAGCGGGAGAGGGTCAGTGAATCAAGAGGATGCTATGAAGGAATCAAGATGGCTCAGGCCAGAGAATGGAAAGCTGAGACAAGCTCACCCTGGCACAGCCCAAAGGACAGGGCCACAGGGTACAGCGTGATGGGGGTGTCCAAGGGCCAGTAGCACCCAATAGAAAGGAGACGGTTGTTCTGCCTCCCTAAGGTCAAGAGAGGAAACAGCTTTAAGCTAAAGAGATGTAGGTTAGAAGTTACCCAAGTTTCATGAGAAAGAACAAAAAACAAATGACAAATGGCAGCTGAGGAGAAACTGCACAGACTTTCTCTTGTATAGTTTAGAAGCTTTTGAGGAGGAAGGAGGATGGACAATGGCCTCTGGGTGTCCAAAGGTCACCTGGTGGATTCAGTGAAAGACACTGCCAGACAAAACACTCTAGTAATTTGATTCCACTTCCTTCCCAGCATCTCAGCCTGAGCCTCCAGAGAAGGGCAGTGAGCAGGTCTGTGAATGCCCTTTCTTCTCTGAAAGACAGAAGTTTCTTGAAGATACCAACTTGGTCTTGGCTTCTTTTTTCTTTTCTTGTGTTGCTGGGGATCAAATCCAGGGCCTCGTGCATGGTAGGCAAGCACTCTGCCGCTGAGCTACACCCTCAGCCCCTATTCTTAGCCTCTATTGAGCTTTAAAACATTATACTAAACCAAAGGATAAGACGGGAGATGATTGTGTGTCCATTTGCTTTTCTGGAAAGAAGATATTGTGCTTTCCTCTTGCAAGACTGAAGCAGATTCCTATCAAACTTGATTCTCTTACTTCTGGTCTGTATTCACAATGAAAGGATCTCATTATTTAAAACATTAAGATCTTGCCAGGCATGGTGGCACACATCTGTAATCCCAGCACTCAGGAGGCTGAGGCAGGAGGATCGCTGCCAGTTCAAGGCCAGTCTGAACTGCATAGCAAGACCCTGTCTCAGAAAGGAAGGCAGAAAGGAAGGGAAGGAGGGAGGGAAGAAGGAAAGGAGGAAAGAAAGAAAGAGAGAGAGAGGGAGGGAGGGAGGAAGGAAGGAAGGAAAAAAAGGAAATTTTGGTCAAAAAGCAAAGAGTCACTTCTTATTTGCAATGTATCTTCTGACTTGATTTCTTCTTAGATAATATTTAACTTTTAATAGTTTTTCTTGCCCCCCACATTAAAAGCATGTACCCCATCAGTGTTAAAAAAAAAGCAAAAGAAAAAAAAAAAAAAAAAAAAAACATCTGACCAAGCTACGAGAATCCTACCTGTCACCTTACAGCACGAGTGTGCAAACTTTTGGCTTGCCTGGGCCACTCTGAGTGAAGAGGTGTCTTGGGCCACATGTAAAATATACAGCATAGCTAATGTACGTAAGTAACAAACTTCCTTAGGTAAACTCACTGTGCTTGGTGGGCACAGGAGGTGGTGTTGGCGCCGCACCGCACCCTCCCCTGTGCGGCATTCCATTATCACCTATGCCGTCCGCGCTCGAGCACCGCACAGTTGAATCATGAAAAATATCACTAAAAATCATATAATACTGTTAAAAGTTTACACAGTGGTACACACCTCTAATCCCACATACTCAGGAGGCTACAGCAGGAGGATCCCAAATTCAAGCCCCACCTGGCCAACTTAGTGAGAGCTGGTCTCAGAATAAAATTTTAGGGCCGGTGAGACGGCTCAGCGGCTTAAGCGCCTGCCTTGCAAGCGCGAGGGCCCGAGTTCGACTCCCGGATCCCACATACGAAAAAGGGGCCGGTGATATCGCTCAGAGGCACGGGTGCCTGTTGGCGCGCGAGGTCCTGGGGTCGACCCCCCGGTACCCACAAAAAAAAAAAAAAAAAAAAAAAAGAATAAAATTTTAAAAAGGTCTGTCTGAGGATGTAGCTCAGTAGCAGACCACTTGCCTAGCGTGTCCAAGCCCTGGGTTCACTCCACAACATCACAAATCCTGTCTCGTGCAGGGCTATATTACTAGCCGTCCAGGGCTGTGTGCGGCCTGCGGCCTGCCTGAGGGTATCTTGTCACATTCATTCTTTGTCTCATTTTTCCAGACTCTCTCCTAGGCTCCTAGTAGCAAGAATGTGTAGAGGTGAAGAGAGGCAGTGAATGAAGCACGAGGTAGGACAGGAAGGACACTTGCCTTTCCCAAGACCCATATTCAACCCACTGCCTCTACGTGTGGCTCTGATGATGCAATCCCTGGGCCATCTTGCAGACAGTGATAGAGATTGAGCCCCCAACTTCTCTTCCACCACCTTCTGCCAGACCCTTCTCCATCCCTTAACACTGTTCCCAGATACTCCAACCTGACGTGCGGAACCCAAAGGATGCAAAAAGAAATTTAAAACCTGCAAAGATGTCCAGGACTGTCGGCCACACTCTCAAACCAGCACAAGAAGTGTCCTGAATATAAATAAGTGTCTTTAAATAGGTCACCATGCTTCTTTCTTTCTTCAACCAAAAGTTCACTGATTGTGTCTGATCTAATACTGCATCACACTGTAGCCTTCCTTGGCTATGCTCTCTTGGTTTAGGAAGCAGCAAACCAAACTAAAGACAGCCAGCGGAGACTCCCTCAAGACTCTGGGGTATAAATGGGCCACGGTTGGCCATCAGGCTATTGGTAGAACCACAGTAAGGGACAACTTCAGCAACCCACTGGAAAAACATGAACCCCACACTTAGATCCCTTAAAGGCTTCCCAAAGCCAAGGGCAGCTGTCCAGGTAGCCACACCCCATACGAGGATTAAGATGACCAATCACAACATATTTAAACGGCATTTGCGTTTCTCCTGATCTATGCTCAGATTAGGGAGAAAAGAAAGAATCCGAACTTGTATAACATCATTTGATTATCAAGTTTCTGCACTGTGTAACGTTGTTTCATGAAGTCACAAGGTTGGTAATTTCTTATCTGCTCTCACAATTGATAAAAGAGCCACAGAGTTGGAGGCCAACAGCACAAAGTCATGCAGCCAGGGCCAGAACCAATACCCAACATAGGTTATTCAGCTTCACAGCCCTTAACCACCCAGAATGGCATCTGGTCACTGGTATCACCTAAAAGAAGACTAAACCAAGACCTCATAACCCCAGCACCTCACTTCCGCTACTCTATAGGACCCCTATCTTCCCAGGGATCAAGGCCACCAGTCACATGCGAGCTAGTCCCACCCAACCGCAGGAGCCTCTCTGACCCAGTAAACCATCCCACCCTTCCCCCGTTCATCTTGCCTGGCACACCTCCCGCCACTGTTGCCATGGAAACCAGACAGCGTTATCAGACAGTCACAGGGGCTGGGGGAAGGGCACAGGGGACTTGCCATTCTCATTTCTTCTTGGCCTCAGGCACTTTAGAAAGCAAGTTCACCATCCAGAGGCAACTTGGCACCTCCATCCAGAAGTAAAAACAATAGACCTAAAAGAAACTTCCTGGAGAGTTGCAAAAAGGAGCATTTTTGAGAAGTTATGCCTTAATTACTGCCTCCCACAGACAAGGAGCATTTCCAAGCAGCAGTATGAAATTCACTGCTTTTGTGCATGTAGAAGTCCGATGGAGCAGAGCACTGGAGTGAGAATCCAGAAACCCATGCTTCCTCAGCACTCAAACCTGAACGCAGCCTGGATTTCTCTACCTGACAAGTGGGAAGAGTCCTGAGGCTAAAACAGAGCTTGTGGGGGGACCAAACAACCAACCTAGGGGCTCTCGGTAGAAGTGAAAGATGCCTAGAACAAAGCACTTACCATGTTTTATCAATTATTCTTCACTTAATAGTAATGATTCTCTGTACCCCACAATCTAACTGGGATCCCTCCAACTAGAAGGCCCCCATCTTCCCAATTCTGCATGAGGATGAACACACTGAACAGGCTTCTCTTATGCCCCCACCCCTGACAAGGCCTTCAGTGGTCCACCGCCTCCCATCCGGGACTCCCTGGCTCCACCGGGTTCCTTGACTGAGCGCAGGCTGACACATCTACACCCGTCCACTAATTAGAAACCTCCCCAGGCTTCGCTTTGGGCCAACTCACCAGGGTTTGTGGGCCAATTCCTCTACCCAGCGGCTGGAGGTTTGCCAGCCCCTGCCCCCTTCTCCCCAATCCTCACTCTGCCCTGCTTCCTAACAGCCAGGAAGAGATGTGGGGCTGGCAGCCAGAAAGTCTCCAAGGCCTCCAAGTACATGTCCTCCACCAAAAGGGGGGAAGGGAAAAAATTCCTGACTCCAGTTGACTGTATTTCTTTGCGGGGGCACCGTCTTTCTGAGCAAGGTCTCTCTCTGAGCCAGCCCAGATCTTCCCTTGCTTTGCTAAGGAACAGGAGTAGCCAGAACAGGAGAGAGGGGGCGTTAGGAGCCAAGGAGGAGGCGGGGCATGGGGGATAGCCCTCTCTCCCAGAAAAAAACTCCCACACCCTACAAGTCTCTTCACTGTGGGGGCAGAGGTACTCCAGAAACTGAAGACCGACTTGTTTCTCTGGGCTTTTCCTTTCCCTTTCCCCTTCTCTCTGGCAGGAACCACCCACTCTAAATTTCTGGTGACAGATACTATGCTTCATCTCCACTGTCCTGGGTTTCATCCCAAGTAACAGTGACCCCAAAGTCTCAAGCATCCACTTTCTCTGCTTTCCCAAGGCCCTGCCTCCTCCGTGATGCCTGAGTAGAGTCATCCTGGTCACTGCACATACAGGCTGCCACTCAGAGGGCACAAGTGCCATGAGGAAGGCCTCCAGCACTCAGAAAGCTCTCCCAACCCAGTGCTCACCCTTCACCCCCTACACAATGCTGCTTCCCCTCTCAGCAGTGAGGTCAACTCTGGAGATGATGCAGTAAGAAAACATCATTTTTGAAAGAACATCCAATTTCCTTGCCACGATTATGTTCAACTTTCTGGCATCCTAGGCTCAGAGAGGGCAGACTTGAAAGCCCCCTTTACCTGGGGTAGGAAATGGGCTCCAATGGGCTTCCCTGGCTCTGACTACCCGCCCTTCAGTGCACCCTTATGTATCAAGTGCATTAGGATTACCTGGGCCAATACCTGACCTTCTTATTCTAAAGCCTGGGTCCTAGCACATTTCCTCTGGACAGAACCTATGGAGAAAGGGTCTTCCCTTGTTCTACTCTTCCTACCCCAGATGTGTCTCAGGTAATCATCAGCCCTCCAGAAACGCAACAGCTGGAAGGCTGGGTCCTCTAGGTTGGCTGGCCAAAGGCCACACTCAATCCTCTGTCACCTGCCCATAAGCAGCAAAGCTTACAAAAACCCCAGGCATCCAAGCTCTGGAGCCGCCTCTACCCACCCCAGTCCCTCCTCCTATCACTATTCTGGGCAATACAAAACTAGATGTTCCCTATAATGAATGTGGTCCTTCTGCATACCTAAATTGTACCAATAAACGTAAATCTTAAATAAAAAGAGATGTGACCTACATCCCAAGGGTCAGTTCCAGACTCTAGGACTTGGGCCCCAAAAAGCATTCACTGTCTAACTCATCCATAAGAAATCCAAGCCTGCTGACCTCAAACCATTTCATTATTGTCAGCTGGATTTATGCTGTGGTTAGAGTACAGCTTCATTACCCTTTCCCCAAGGTGTCCCTACAGTCCTGTGAAAGTGAGTCACAGGAGGTATGCATGTTTCTACTCTATAGGTGAAAAGATGGAAATCAGGTGACTCATTGCCAAAACCAACTACTTAGGCTTTACTTTTTTTTGTCTATTTTGACACACTCCCAGACAGAATACCAATCCCCTGGAGTGGGTACCATCAATTTACAGCTAGGGAAACTGAGGCTCAGCGAAAATAAACCTCTTGCCTCCAGTGACTAACACAGTAGCCCCCTGGGATCTGAACCTGCAGGATGAGTGGCCTGTCTGGACTTGTCCAGTTTGGCCTTTGTTCTAAGGGCCAGCTTAACAAGTGTCAGAGAGGAGGAGTCACCTGCCAAGGTTAAGAACCTTCCTAAGTGCCAGGCACTTTCTGTGACCACAGATGGCCTAACATATATGCTGTGAAGGAAATAAAATCATTCCTAGTTCCCCAAAGCTGGCGTTTGAGTACTGAAGTTTGGAGAGGGGTCTTCATTGGAACCAGGTCAATGTGACAACAAAGTCCAGGCTGCTTCCACCTCAGCAGCTGCCTGCCAGCTATTTCTCTCCAGAGATCCCCTGGGGCCCCTTTTTGTGTCTTGTTTAACCACTGCACTCCAGCCACTTATATTTTTGAAGTCCCCCAGTGCAAGGATTGGGCTTTGCAAAGGAAATCCAAATACAGTAACCCAAATCTGGCAGTGATGGGTCGTGGCCATCCCTCACCTGCACATGGCAGGTGTCCAGAACTCAACTTCTGGCCAATATGCTCAAAGGCTTTTTGCTGCCAACAGCCCAACTAACCCCTTGCTCAGCTGTGGAGCCAAAGGGGCGTGGAGGGAAAGTAGCCAGGCTGGTCACTCTCTGCTCCTCACTCACTCGGCCCCTGGACTGAGCCCATATCCACACCTGTGAGAAAGAGATTGCAAAGCCTCCCTCCCCTCACAGGAAGGGGGGAAGACAGGAGACAAAGCAGGCAAGGAAGTCAGTTTCAATGGAATAAGGACAGATGGGGGGATGACCCATCTCCTGATGGCTGCCTGCCACCTCAGAAAGACGCTGGCCAGAGATAACAAGGAGAAACAGAGGAGTCTGGAACATCTGCCAACCAGATCCCCGGCTCCCTGGTGAAGCCCAAGTGTGACCGCCCCCATTCCATGCCTTCAGTGCGGCAGAAGCAGCCCTCATACTAAGCTCCATAGGAGGAAAGCACCAGTCCTCTGCCCACAGAAGTCCCTTCCTACAAAGCCCAGCCCCTGCCCAGCCAGTCAACCAGCCTCGTCCTTCAAGGATCTCAGTTTCTTTCAACATCCCAGTCCCCAGTCACCTGCATGGTCTCCCTCTGATTGGATCTGAGGAAGCCTAGGGCCAGTATATTTTCCACACCGCTTCTTGGGCCCTGTCCACTTACTTTATGTGTAGCCAGGTGTCCTGGTTGGGCCAGGCATGGCAGGGGTGTGGGAAGGGAAAGGCATGAGAAAGAAGAGAACAGTCTAGTGGATCGAGAGGACAGGATGGAGAAGGCAAAAGAGGAAGAAGAAGCTGGGAAAGGAGAAGAGAAACTGAGACAAAATACAATCCCTGGATATGATCCCTTAAAACAAAACAAAACCCTCAGCTTTTATTTTTCTCAGTAGAGTGTTATAGTATGTGAGGACCAACAACAAAACCAAATGAGGATAAAGTCTGCTGATTTCTGCTCTCCTTTAATCCCTTTAGCAGCCTGCCCCTGGCTTTCCATACGTCCTGTGTCCTTACCCTTTCTCTACTCCACTGGGGCTAAGAACTAGCAGTTTTGAGAGCAACGAGTCCCATTTTCTATGGTAGAGAACAGCCCTGCTGAGAACCAGCTAGAAGCTTGCATGGCACATTTGTAGCAAATAATTCCATGTCTCCCTTAACCCAAAAGAATGATTTGCCTGAAATTGTTGTTTAAAATGAGAGGGATAGAAAGTTATCTAACCCTCCCTATTCTCTTTGCCTGCCAGGAAACTCAATAGCTCAATTTGACCAAGAATAACCACCTGACCCTCATTTTCACAACAGGTGGCTTCTTCCCTTTAGGCTCTCACACTCATTCCAAGAGTCCTCTGGATGGGGAAACTGAGCAGAGCAGACCCCTCACCTATCCTAGCCACAAAAAGGAACACCCACCTTACCCTCACTGGTCACCTCTGGCCACCCTGCAGACAGACCTGTCTCCAAGGTGCAGAGAGCCTCAGCCCACTTAGTCTCTAAACCAAGGAACTCTCTGGGTCCAAGAGAGAACCCAGGAGCTGCAGCCTCAGCCCCCCCACCCCCTCTTTCCAAATCTTCCCGGGGTGACTCTGGCCAGCAGCTTAGCAGAGCTGGCTCAAGGAGCTCTGTCCAGAAGAGGGGAGGGGAGGTGGAAGGTGGTGGTGTTAACAGTCAGTGACAGTGGGTCCCACTCATTCCCCAGTCTATTTTACGACTTTGAACTCGGTATGCAAATTTATGCAAGACAAGATGCAAAGCAGCGCTCCCAGCCAGAAGTCCCGTTGCTTTCTCCCCCCTAGTTTTGAAGCTGCACTGAACCACTGTAAATCAGGCCTGCCTCTCCCCCCCCCCCCCGTCCTCCCCCAACAACGGTAGACGTGGAGCCTCCCTGCTCACGTGCCTCTGGGACTTTGAATGACTGCACATTTCTATAGCACCTTTATATGTGCAGAGGGCCAGCGGCCCGCCCCTCAGCATAATCCCCTGCATTGTACCCCTGTGGGGAAGGAGGCTGGGAGATACTGAGGGACCAGCCAGGCCAGAATTCTGAAAGGGCCCGGGCTACTCCCCCTACCCTCACCCCCACCCGCCACTTTTCTAGGGGCTTCTGCTCACTTCACCACCTCACCACAGACTTGTAAAGTCTTGACTTCAGGCAGATCACAGTCTCTCTTTTTCATTTTCTACCAGGCCTCCCTATCCCTATCCCCTAGTCTGACTCCTTAGTTCCTGTGACCCCAGTCCCAGCCCATCACCCCCCTCCCCAGGATACAGGCTCACCATCACCCACTCCTAACCCACCCGCCCGCCCGCCCGCCTGCCGATGGGCCCACCCCCACCTCCTGCATCCCTGCTATCCCCAGGAAGCCAGCAACACGGCCCCTGAGTCCTGGGAACAAAGACAAAAGAGCTAACAGCAAAGCCGGAACTGCTGGGGTTTGCTGCCTCGAAATAAGAGGGTATGTTTAAAATTCTCGAAAGCAACCTGCTCAAAGAGGAATGCAGGCTTGGGGGGGTTCATTCTTGGGGGCGAGAAGGAGATGGGAGGGGGAGAGTAAGGCCACAGCGTTCAGGGCTAAGGTCTGCCCGGCCATATGCGGTCCCCACCCTACCCCCAACACAGACACTAGCACTCGCCATACAGCGACCCCAGTCCCTGCCCTGGCCCAGGACCCTCTCCCACAGGCACAGATGCCTCTCCCCTTGCCACCACCCCTCTCTACACGCCTGCTGGCCCAGACTTGGGGGGGCTTCCCCTGGCCCTTTTTCCCCCTCAGGCACCCCCGTGTTGGTCATTTCTTTCAAGAGCACCAACTGGGCTTCCAACCCTCCACCCCCTCACCTCTGCTTAATGTCCCCTCTTCCCAGACTGGAACACAAGAGAAAAAGGCGGAAGGTGTCCGGGCACTGGAAGAAGGCTGAGAAGCCAGCTGAGGTAAGCTGGTGGAAAGGAGTCCCATACCCAGGCAGAAAATCCAGAGTGACATTCTTCCCATGAAGTCACCCCATTGTCCTCGGGCTCCCCTGACAACCCCCTCCCCCCTCAGGAAAAGGAAAAGTGGCTGGGAGAGAACTTCCCTCCCCCATCTGTTGCCTGCCCAAGTCCCAAACCTGCCTCGGGGATCCCTGGGAAGCAGGAGAGCTGGATTCCAGGCTTAGAGGGAGACGAATGCAGAGTAGAAAAAATACTAAAACGGCGAGGAAGAAAATACATCACACACTTTATTAAAACAGTCAAAATCCAAAAGGATCACATAAGGCCTTTGGAAAAGTTCACCCTGTTGCGGAAGATGTTTAGTTTGTCCAAGTTCAGCTCAGAAACCGCACAAAACCTCCTGGGTGGACCGCGGGAAGCCAGAGGTGATGGGGGAGGACCACAGGACTGGGAACAGGCGCCTCACAGGAAGAGGATGCCCGAGTCTTTTTCCCTTTATTAATACTAAGCAGGAGGGAAGGGTTAATTGCAAGGCAGGCTGGGAGGGAGAAGAAAGGAACGGAGGGGTTCCACTTAGGAGGAAGCACTACCTAGCTCTGTACTCAAGGTCAAACTGTGCCAGAGAAATAGAAGCAAGATTTCAACTCTAACCCTTAATTCCATTCTCAAGGAGAACAGAGAACAAAACAATAGCTGGCCAGAGGAAGGGAGGGGGGCTTACGAAGAAGCTGAGAAGCAAGCAGGAATGTCTACACGTTTTCTTTTTTCCCCTAGTGAGAAACTTGGTTAGATTCGCTTGCTATTTAAACAGCAGCGAGCAATGGACACATTTCACCACTATCTACAAGAGAAAAGAAATAGTCACAGCTTTCCCCTGCCCAGGGAGGCAGGGGGCTTTTGTAATTAAAAAAAAAAAAAAAATGAACTTCTTAAAGCTTGGTCGTGTCCCTCAAATAGCTTTTTGGAAAGAAAGAGGGTCCCTTAACAAAGAACCCCCGGTTCCCCATTCTACCGGATAGGAAGCGTTTCCTGGGTTAGGAGGGGGAGGGAGGGTAACACTTACTAAGAGTCCTCGCTTCCCCCGCCCTGGCTGCTCCTGCCTTCCGACCTGGGGCCCAGATGCCTAACCGCATAGCCAGGCAGCCAGGGTCCTGGGAATGCAGCCGGCGATCCGGCTTAAGTTACACTGATCCAACTGCCAGGGTCTCCTCTCGCCTCCCCCACTGCCCCCTCCCCCGCGCGCGCTTTTACCATCCAACATTGTTAAAGAGCCTTCTTCTCTATGTAAAATACTCGCGTTCGTTTCAATTGTTCTCCTAACCAACTCACCCTACAAAGTACCAAGTCCTCCCCTCACTTCACAAGCCCAGTAAAAGGAAAGGTCCCTCGATGTCCCTCCCCGCGCCCCCATCTCACCCGTGGTCCCCGGTGTCACCAGCGCCCGGCGGCCTCGGCCTCCGATCAGCGTTCCCACCGGGACCCTTCGATAGCAGGTCATCGACTCAAGCTGTGCTCCAAGTTCCTAATCCTAAAGATCTAACCCTCCTCCCCAGCAAATCCCCCCTCCAGAATAGAAGTGAGGATACGTCCCACCCGGGGAAGGCTATGGTAACAAGGGTGCCTTTCCTCTCCCCATTTGTCCCGACCAAATTGAGAGCCAAGGCTCTTCCGCGTGCTCAACTCCAATCCCCCACCCGGGGCCTGACTTTCGGGTTCACGCTCCCAACAGCCTTCCCAGATCTGAGCAAGGACTCCGTTCTTCCTTCTCTACAGCAGTCCCTGAGGTCCCGCCAAACACGCCTTCCCTCCAGAGCGACCGCCGGCAGGGCTGCCCCTCTGCCCTCCAAGTTTCTCCCAACTCGTAGTCCCTGCCCGCGTTACCTGCAACCTGCTCCCGGCTGGCGCCGTAATCGGCGTCCCCGAGCTTTTCGCAAGTGCCCTCGCCGTGGACCAGCGCGTGAAGGGGCAACTCGGAGCCGGGCTTGGGGTAGCAGCGCATTCCCTGGGCGCAGCGCGGGGTGTAGACGCCGCACGCCTCGCCCTCCAGCCGGGCGCACACCGAGCAGCAGCCGCAGCCCGGCTCCCGGACCAGCTCCGCGCAGAGCGCGCGGGCGCCGCCGGCCAGCCGGGACCCGGCTGCGGGCGACGCGGCCGGCGGGGGCCCACAAGCGGCCAGGCGCTCGGCCGTGCAGGGCGGGCAGCGGAACAGCACCTCGGCGCGCACCCCGTGGCCACCGCCGCCCGGGCCCAGCAGCAGCAGCAGCGACGGCAGGAGAAGCGGCAGCGCGGGGCCGCCCAGTTTCGGCAGCATGTTGGCGGTGGCGGGCGCTACAGCGACGGGCGAGCGGGCAGGTGGCACGGCCCAGCGAGAGCGCGAGCAGCCACCTTCGCTTCTTTCTCCTCCCCCCGCCGCCGCAGCAGGGTGCTAAAAAGCCTGCTTCTCCCCGCCCCCTGCCTTCTCCCCTCCCCCTGCCTTCTCCCCTCCCCCTTGTGGAGACCACCCCCTTCCCCCCGCACTCCTGCGGGCGAGCACGTGCGTGCGCACACGCCCACTCGCCCACCCCGCAGCGGTGCGCGCTTTAGCCGGTGCCCCACTCCCCCCGACAAGTCCCTCCATGCTCCTCCAGCCTGGGTTCCTCGACTCCTTGAATAACTTGCAAGCTTGGGTAGGATGAGCTTGGGAGAGGGGGAGAGCCGGTGCTTTTGTCTCCTCTCCTCCTGTTTGGAAGGACTTAGTTCGCGCGCTTCCCATGTGGCCGGCGCTGGGCTAACTGCTGGGGAAGCGCAGAGGCACATTCTTGACCTTCGGTAGATTTCAGGGTTCACACCAACTCCTGCCATCCTCGGGGTATAGCTCACTGCTGACATGCTGCTTGGAACAATGACCTTGGGTGAGTCCTGAGAAGTTCAGACCGGCTAGACCGGCCTCGCCCAAAATGGCCCCTTTAGTGACCACTGCAACACAGGAGAACCCGTAGTGCAATTTCTGGACCCTGAGAAACCTGCTTCCTTCATTCTCCCCCGAACTCTGTCCTCCAAATAATCCTTTAAAGATATGGGCCACCGTCCACAAATCCAGAGGCGAGTGCTGCCGGTGATAGCCCAGTACACCCAGATGCAGAGGTGGAAAAGTAAGATCAGGCCCTCAGATTGAGAGAAAGCCTGAGGTAGGGCCAATTAAAGCTCTCTCCAATAATGTACATGACAAACATGGCTTCCATTGTTCTGCTTGATTTACCGAGTCATCTATCCAAAAAGCCCCCAGCCCCCGTCATTCCGGGCTGGACACGGCGTTGATTATTCAACCATCCCTCTGGGTTGCGACCACCCTTCTCAGGGAGATTCTTTCTGTGAGAGATGGACCTTTTAAACTCCCTGTCCAAATTTAAATTCCCCGTGCTTCCGGTGCCACCTTCTCCCACCAGACCTCTGCACCCCATTTTCCTAACTTTGGGGCTCAGAGCGTATTTGATTCAATTCAGCAGCTGCTTAATCATGTGGCCACCTGGCCCTGAAGGTGAGTTAGTTACCTCCAGGAGGGCAAGTTCCTGATTCTAAGGAATTAAGAGGGTAAGAGTTATAGGAGACAAAGGAATAACTGGCTGTCAGAGGCTGTGGGGAAGAGAACTAACTATTCTGGTGATAGGCGATGGGAGTGCAGTTTCCCAGCTGAGTCAGAACCGGAAGCCTGGAAATCTACCAGGGGGAAATAGAGGGGTAGTAAGGGCACCCCCGGCACAGGGACCTGCTGAAGCAAAGACACAGAAACGGGAGAGTGAAGTAGGGGAGAGGAAAATCTATCCACTTGGGCACCGGAGGGGAGTCCAGGCAGACTGGCAGGAAATCCAGTTGACTCCTGTGGCGCTTTGCCTTAATTTGGTGAGCAGCGGGGAGACTGCTGAGCAGAATGAAATAGAGCTGGCTCTCTGGAGCCCTGTAGAGTGCAGATCTTACAGACAGGCGTGCCTATTGGCCCCACCCCCTGAGCTCCTTCAGAGTAGGGACAGGGTCTGTCTGCCCCCCCACACACCCAAAGGAAGTCTGGTGCAAACAGCAAGTGTGAGCCACGTGGGTGATTTTAAAGTTTCTAGTAGCCACATCGAAATACAGTAAAAAGAAATAGGTGACATCCATTTTAGTAATGTGTTCTAACTCAGTTGATCCCAAATACGTTTTATTCAATGAGTAATCAGTATTAGAAATTATTAATGAAGAAACTTAACCGTCTTTTTTTGTACTGGATCCTCAAGCTCTGATGTGTACCTTACACTTTAGAGCACATTGCAGTTCAAACTAGGCAAAACTCAAATGTTTGGTAACCGCATGAGGCTGGTAGTTACAAAACTGCACAGCACACAGCTGTGTCTAAGATACAGCGCCTGGCACCTAGTAGGCTCGCAAGTTTTTCCAAAGAATGGAAAGTACTTACTCTAGGAATGCTCTGCGCAGGGCCCCTGGTTCTCTTTCTAGCTCCATGGAAATGCCCACAAGGAGATGGAAGGTAATGATAAATCCATTGGGAAGCTAAAAGAAGCCTCGATTCATTCATTCGGATATTTACCCTTTGAGATTCATTCTTTTTCCGCTTCCCTTTAAAGATCTTGACTTTTTAAACCAAAACTGTGGAGATTAGCAGGCAAGGTCATGTTGACTTAACAAATAAGTATCAATGGAATTTTCCTTTCTGATGAGTCTGTGACCATGTCCTAACTCTTTTCTTTCAGTTCCCAGGTTAATGACCAGTTTTACCTTTCTCACCCCAAATACACACATGTACACCCCAACAATAGCCTCTTTAAGTCCTTTCCTAACCTCAGTAAGGCTCCGAAAGATCTGCCGCCATCAGTGTTGAACCCTAGCACATCTTTTGTGAAATAAAAGGCATATCATGAATCCAGGGCCTTGCACTTAGCTACATCCCCAGCCCATTTTATTTTTTTATTTTGAGGCAAGGTCTCAATAAATTGCCCAGGCTGGGCTTGGGC
Organism: Erethizon dorsatum; assembly: GCA_028451465.1. NCBI lineage: Eukaryota > Metazoa > Chordata > Mammalia > Rodentia > Erethizontidae > Erethizon > Erethizon dorsatum. The sequence continues at coordinate 20,282,404 of CM051835.1, forward strand.
TTGAAATCCTCCTGCCTCAACTTCCCGATTAACTGGGATTACAAGTGTAAGCCACTACACCCAGCCTAACAGTGCTTTTTAAAATGGAGTCAGGCAAGCATTATGGAAGACTCATGTACATCTCAAGCTGCTGTCTGGGAATGTGACTTTTGTCGCCTCCACCATTTGACTGCAGGTATCTGGAAGAACAGGACAGTTACATTGTGTGTACAAGTTAAAGATGCATATCAAGAGGATTTACGCACTATGGACTTTTTTTGCTAAGTATTTACCTCCGTTGCTTTATCCTCTCAGTCACAGTCATGGTCTCAAGTCAGTCACGGTCACGGGTTGGTTATATAGCACCTGTTCTTTCTCATCATTTGCTAATTTGTGAGAGCACCCACTTTCCGTGCTTTCCTCCAAATACTGATTCAGAGATCTCTGAACCTCTGTCTCCAGAATTGCAATTCCTAAGGCCTCAGATACAGCCCTTTTCACCCTTGCAATATCTTCATTTTAATTGATTGACACTTCAGGCAGCTGAGGCCTGGTGAAGTGGGAGGGCTTGGCCATTTTGTTCATTACTGGAGGCCTAGCACCTAAAACAGTGCATGGCACACAGATGTTGACTACATATCTGTTGAGGGAACCCAAGTTTTCCGCTGCCGTTCGCTTGCTTCACCCATTGTTCTGGAACATTCCTTTTTAAATTTCTCAAGTCCTCTGGAAAGGATATGTGCTTAGGCTTGAGAGTTCATCTGTGCTGGGCAGTGTGGACTGTTTGAGAGATGGGGCGGGCTGAGACTGGTCTGCTGCCTTCCCCTAATTCCTGCTTCTTTCCATTTGAACAATGATGCACGAACCCCACCCTCACACGGTTTGCCATAACTACCACCTATACTATTATTTACACAATTTTTTAATGTGAGTCAATTCACTTTTTTTAACTTGAGGCTATTTTAAAAGTAAACTTTATATCACTACCATAAATGGAAACTCAGTATGGATGGCTATATACCAGTGATAACCATAAAAATAAACACAATAAGAACAAAATAATGGTGTTTGGTTAGAGCTGGATACTGTTGCCTACTAGAGCCTCTGAGCCTGGTACGACCTCCTGTAGTTGAAGAGGATGAACCTGGTCTGAGAGAAGTTCCAATGACCAACCAGACCCAAGCTCAGATTTTTAAAAACATTTTATTGGAATGTATTACATGCAAAAAGTACGCATATCAATTTTACAAATTGGTCTCATCATTTAACTTGCAGCCAGGTCAACAGAGAGAACATTAATAGCATGCAGAAACCAACCCCCTTCAAGTGTCTTCCGGTTATTATCTCCTCTCTCAGCTAGAGTAAATATTGCCTGTACTTCCACTAACCTGGATGAACTGTGCCCATTTTTGCATTTTCCCAAATGAAAACATACAATATACACTGTTTTTCTTCTTGCCTTTTTTTGCTCAGCATAATGAATATGAGATCTGCCCGTATTCTTGCACATGGCTCTAGAAGCCTTTTCATTAAAGGGCGGTGTTCCGCGGCGTGACCACGCCACAGTTTACTCATTCACTCTGCTGCTGGTGGACGTGTGGACAGCTTCCCGTTTTTCTATTATAAACACAGCTGCTATGAACTTCTCAGAACACATCATTTGTTGAGCATGTGCATGCATTTCTGTTGGGTCTACAGCTAGCTGTGGGATTTCTGGGTCATGGAGTATGTGTATGTTCAACTCTAGAAGACAGCCAAAAAGTTTGTCAAATGAATGTACAAATTTATACTCCTGCCTGCAGGATATGAAGGTTCCACTTGCTCCCTATCATGTCACCAACTGGCATTTGCAGTCTTTTCTCAATTATACCTGTTCTGGTGGAGATGTAGTCTCCATGACTAATGAAAGTGAGTATCTTTTTATATGATAGAATTAAAGTAAGAGGAATTTTATTTTATTTTATTTTATTATTTATTTATTTATTTATTATTTTTTTTTTATTTTTATTATTTATTATTTTTTTTTTGTGGGTACCGGGGGTCGACCTCAGGACCTCATGCATCAGCAGGCGCCCATGCCACTGAGCGATATCACCGGCCCTTTTTTCGTATGTGGGTTCTGGGAGTTGAACTCGAGCCCTCGCGCTTGCCAGGCAGGTGTGTACGCCACTGAGCCATCTCACCGGCCCCAAGAGGAATTTTAGAAGGGAATCACATCATACAGTGCTATGTAGTGTTGTGGGTAGCACATGCAATTATCTTGTATGCACAAGTTGCACTTTTTTTATTATAAGTTTTGTCTTAGTTCTAGTTGTTATTGTTTCAGGAAGAAGGGAAAAGGCTCAAAAGGATAAGAACGTACCTTGAGCAGAGAAAGTGTCCTCTGGTCTCTCCATATTCCCCTGGAATCAACTGCAGACCAGCTATCTCCCCCTTGGTGAGCCCTGAAACAAAATGAACAGAGGTGAGGACTTCCAGTTTTTCTGACTCAAGTCCTTGGTTGGGAGCTCTATAAATGAAGTCTGGGCAGCATCACTACAGAAAAGATTAAGAATGAAAAATGTACTAAGGCCCGGGCTGCATGCTTGGTAGGATTCTTTTTTTTTTTTTCCTGAGACAAGGTCTCACTGTGTAGTTCAGGCTGACCTGGAACTCACTATGTAGCCCAAGCTGGCCTCGAACTTGCAGTGATCCTTCTGCCTTAGCCTCCTGAGTGCTGGGATTACAGGCATGTGCCACCACGCCCAGCTCTTGGTGGGATTTTCTAAACCAACTTCAAGTAAATGACCATCCTCATCTTGGTCTTCAGAAAACCTTAACCAGTCCTTCTTCCCAGATGCTGCACTGGGCTTTTGTATGGCTCTGCCCTCTAGAAGCTGCCGAATCAGGTTAGTTGCCTCTAAAGTGACGAGATGGAAAAGAGAAAGAAGAATCAGAATGTGAACCTTGGCGTGGCACAGGGATTAGGAAAAGGGCTTTGGGGCCAAACTGCCAGCTTCGAGCGTCAGTTTCCTCATCTGTAATAAGGGGGTAATGATACTAATACCTATTTCAGAGGATTACTGAAGAATAAATGAAACAATCAAGGTGCAGTCCTACTTGGCATGCAGTCTTCACCCCAAGATAACTGTGCAGTTCTTATTACCCTATGTGCATGAGAAAGGATCCATGTCCTTCCCACTGCACAAGAGCAGAGGATGAGGTTGAGCCTTCCTCAGAGTGAGGTCCAGACAGCACCGCTCCCTTCCCTCTAATAAAGCTGGGAAGACATTTGCGAAGGAGAGAGGAATGAAGAGAACTGCATGCAGGGAAGCAGAGAAGATTTGGCTGGATGGATGCATAGAACTTCCAGCAAATGTGTGAAAGTAGTCAGAACACAGTGGTCCTCTGAGCCCGGGAAGAAGGTATGGAAACTGGCCCTCTAGAACCTTCTCCCTGCTGGAAGTCAGAGGCATGACTGATCTGCCTGACCATGATGATGGGCAGTGAAGTGTAATGACAAGGGGAAGAAAGGAACAAATCTGGCAGCAGTAAACCTATGCAGACACTTTCACAGGTGTTATTTCATCCTATTCTTGCAAGTCAAAAGAGGCTCAGGGAGATTTAGTGACCTATCCATGGTCACCTAACTAGTACGTGAAAGTCTTACATTTCTACTACCCATGGGGAACCAAGAAACGGCAGCCCCAAGTCAAGATCTGCAGCCAACTTCAGGTGCATGGCCTAGAGCACATGGCGGCACTTCACTCTGGTTTTCTCAGTTTACTCGAGTTCTTCTAAGGGAAGACAGGCTTGGACTAGATGTTCTCAGGCACTGGATAAAGGAAAGGAAGAGTTACAGAGGCAGGCTAGTCTGACAAAGGACACAGATGGCCAAGCCACACCGCCTAGGCTCAAGTCTTGACCCAAACTCCTGTGGTAGAGATTGCTGATGCTCGCCCATACCCTGTTCTCCTCCCCTTTCTGAGCACGCAGAGGGCTAATGCAGACAGAGTCTTACATGACTAGTTCTGGGCATGAGCTATGAGCGGAGTGATATATTACTTCCAGGCTGGGCCAATTAAACAAACTCTTCATGACTCCCTCGATTCTGTCTTCCAAATGCTTTATTTAAGTCTAAGTGGTGAGACTACTGTAACGGAGGCGTCTCCATCAGCCTACATCAGTGGTGGTGAACCTTGTAGAGCTTTCAGTGATGCAAACAGCCCACTGTGGCACGTGTGCCGTAGGTCCACCGGAGATCCTAAGTGACTGGATGGACTAGAGCATGGAGCCTCTTGTCTGCTGCCTTACAGGGATGAGTATGAAGTAAACCTTTTTTGTAATAAATCACCGAGATTTAGGGGGGATGTTTGGCACCATATGGGCTAGTCTGCGCTGACTAAGGCACCCATTTACTCCTGTGGAAACTGTGTGCCTCGGTTTCTTCATCTGTTAACTGGAGGGACTTAAAATATTTCAGACACTTTCAAAAACAACCCCTCAGAGCTAGGGGTGTAACTCAGTGGTTCAGCACTTGCCTAGCTTGTGTAAGTCCCTGGGTTTGATCCCCAGCACAGACAGATTAAATAAGTAAATAAATAAATAAATAAATAAATAAATAAATAAATGCAAGCTCTAAACACTGTAAATATTATGTAAGTATTTAGTACTTATATTTTGTCGTATTATTTCCCCAGTAGCCACAGGAATGGTCAGTCCCAGCGATGGTCAGAGCATGCATTAGGGCCCAAGTTTACCTGCTGACTTTGCCACTTACTGATTGGATGATACTGGTCCAGTCCTCTGACTCTTTTAAGCCTCTATTTCCTTGTCTCTAATGTGGACAATAACATCTTCCTTGCAGAGTAGTTAAGAATTCCTTGAGCTTAGCACATAGCATGTTGTATCCCTTTGATCCCTTTTTGATTTATAGTTTTAGTTAGGGAGTGGGTGGCGATTCTCCTCTAAAAGAGGGGACACCAAAAGTACAAAGGAAAATCCTCAAACTCCTGCAACTAGAGGAAGCTTTTCAGACCAAAGCAATGGAATCCTGCTGCCTAGAACTCACCAAATGGCCACAGTCATCCATGCGTCCCTTCACAGTCTACACTGCCATTGCCCTCCTTCTGGTCATCTCTCCCTGGGTAACCATACCAATGTTTAAGTTTTAAAACAACCACTTATATAATCTCTTGTGAATCTAGTGTTGGCTGGACCCAGTTAGGTGATTTTCATGTACAGTAGACAGCGTCTGGGGCAGGGGTTATCTGAAGACCCACTGAGCTGACACCCAGAGGGCTGTCACTCCCTTGGCTGCTGACTGGGAGCAGAGCTGGGTAGTCAGTAACATCACTTACATTTCACTTTTCCTATGACTTGGGCTTCTCAGAAGATGGTAGCTGGGTTTCAAGAGGGAATGTCCCCACCATGAGTGCTCCAAGAGACCAGATGAAGGTCGCAAGGCATCTTGGCATCCAGAAGTCCCACAGGATCACTTCCTCCATGTTCTACTGCTCAAACAGTCACAAGACCAGCCCATGTTCAAAGAGGTGGAGAGATAGTATGTGGGGCAGGAGAGAGCGTCAAGGCCATCTTTGGAAAGTATAAAAAGCCCAGCCTCCACATACCTCTCTCTGTTAAGAGCATCTGCACATAAGCTAGACCTGGTTCTGAGGAGGCAGGGAGTCCTTCCATTCACCCTCTGCTTCTCAAACTGCTGGCCATTCCCTGGGGAGCAGGTTCAGCCTTGGCCAGGCCACCACTTTCTCCCAGCCTCCCAGGCTCACCATCTTACAAAGTACCAGAAAACCAAGCCTTGGGTAGAGATGCTACTCCCTAAGTGAGTTACACCTTTTCCCTCCTCTTTTGGAAGGTTGTTGGGGGTCACAAAGTTTAGAAATCCTGGATGGTTTCAGCAGGACCTTGGGTCCCATTGTATTGAAGGAGAAAGGTGTTGAAAGAAGAATCACCTGGCCAGAGTTCTCCAGATTAGGAGTTGGCCTTCTTTTTCCGCAGAAGGCCCTATAGTATTTTAAGCTTTGCAGGCTTCCTATGGTCTCTGTAGCAACTATTCAACTCTGCCACTATACAGTACTGCAAAAGCAGCCAATGACAATATTCAAACGAATGAGCATGGCTGTGTGCCAATAAAATTTTATTTACAAGAGCAGATGGAGGCCTGAGTTGGCCCACAGACTCTGTGCCGACCCCTGCCCTGGGCCTCCTGAGTTTTAGAGAGCAGACTCTCAAAGGTGTCCACGTCCAGGACAATGTACAGCCTTAAAGACCACTTCCCAACCTGCTCCACCCCGCCATCATAGCACCCTGGACCGGAGCCCAAGGGAACAGTAGAGCCTGCTGGAAAGACCGACTCCATAAACAGGTCTTTGCGAGGGTCCCCACTCCCTCCCCCAATGCCATACGAGCTGTTCTCAGTCCCCGTATCACAAGAGGAGAAACTTGACTGGGTCAGGCAACTGGGCAGGCCCAGGCAGCCCCTCTCTGTTCATCTAGGTCAGTGCTGGGCACAGGTAAGGGCACTCCAGGAGACATCTTAGGGAAGGAAGGCAAGACAGGCTGCAGAAGGAGGCAAGGCGGATGACAGGATTCCAGCAGGAGAGCACTGGCTTCCCTGGACAGGTTTGAGCAGGCCGCAGCATCTGTGAAAAACTTGTGCGGGGCTGCTGCCTCCATTAGCTAGGCCTGCCCCCTCCTCCTAGCTGCGGCCTTTCTTTCGAGGAACAAGACTACATCTGTTGGGTGATACTCTATCTGGAATCGCTAAATAAACCTTTCAGGCCCTGGCAAACAACAGCCCATCTTATTCCGATGGGGAGCTCCTGTAACACAGCAGACTTCTTAATCCTGGATCTGTCTGCCTCGCCCTGCTCCCCTCCTGCGAATCCCTGCTCCTCCTCTCCAACCCTCATCCTGGAGAAAGACTGCACACACTTGCCCCCTTTAGCCTGTCCCAGCTCGCAGATCCCTGCTTTCAGTTCTCGCATTCACTTTTAGTATTGTACTTGCTTTCTTTCCCCCTACCCCTTTCTTCCCGGGGGTCTCTGTCTCTCTTCTCTTTCCTGCTGCTCAGTGAGTCTCAGCCACACAATGCTGCCTAAGCAAACTTGTTCAGGCCCCCACGATTATCTCATCTCCCTGTTACCCCCACTCTCACCCTCTTGAGGCCACTGAGAAGCAGGGAAAGCTAAACAAATAAAGGATGGGAAGCAACCCAGCCGCTTTTCAATTTGCCTTCCTCTCCCTGCAGACACCGGCCCAGCCCCCGATACACACACACACGCACACGCACACACACACACACAGGCATGCACAGAGCTGAGCCCCTCCTACAGCTGAAACCTAAGCCCACTACACACTGCAGCGCATGCTACAGAATTCGTGCTTCTCCCCTTCCCTCAACATAGCTGATACTCTTTGCCCTAACTCCAGCAAATCTCTTGTCTCAGCAGGGAGCTGTGGAAAGCAAGAAGTTGCTACAGGCGCATTTGATCTGTGACAAAATTGCTGCCGGGTGTGATGAAAAACGAGTTTGAACTGCACCAAGACTACATGCTGCAATCTCACAGGCTGCCCGGCTTCTCAGTTGCTCGGTAATTAAGCCACAGCCTCTCTCCTCCAATCAGAAGCCAGCCCGTGAGACCGCCACTGCTCACCAGGATGGAGGGGGAAGGGAGAGAGGTTTGAGTAATGGAAGGAAATGATGAAATAATCCAGTTTGGGAACTAGGCCACTGTGGGAAGACGACAAAGAATCCTCCTCAAGGAAAAGTAGGACCCTCGATTTGCTGATCCTCTGCAGGCCAGTGTGAGGATTAGGGATGTCCTTGGAGGAAGAAGACTGGCTCAAGAGTCTAGGTTCATCCCTTACAGAGCGCAAAGCTGAGGCAAACCTCACTTAGCCCCATGCATTGCTCCCACGCCGTCCTGAGAGCAGAGTTTATGTCCTCTGTGTTATTCTTTGCGCCTTACACCCATCTCCTCCAACTCCCGCTCACTCTGTAAGCTCAGGGAGAAGGGGAGCTCTGGTTCCTGTCTCCTGTCCCCCATCCTCCTCCTCCTCACAAGCCTGCTGCCTAGCTTTGCCTGCAGTGGAGAGATGAATCCATTCTCTGCGGAAGCGGCCTGTGTGACTTCCTTTTTGTACACGGGAGGCAGCCTGAGCAAAGGAAGCCCCTCGCTCAAGGTCATCGGACGATCCTGTGGCCACTGCCAAAGCCATGGGCTGCCCACTCCGCTCTCCTACCTCCTGCCCTGGCCATGATCGGGCAACAAAACTCCATTCATTCATTGAGTGAGTGAGCACCCCGGGTTGACACTAAGCCAAATTTCCCAAACATCAGCCACTCAAGAATCTCCTAACTCTTACCATGTCTTTGAGCCACTTTATTATTTCTTTAATAGTTGTCTTTAAACCAACTCACTTGTTTTATTGAAATAAAACACTGCAAGTAATAATATCCCCGAAAGCACAGGTTTCATATACTGTTTTTTTCTATTGCACATAAAAACAAAATATGTAACTTGTCATATAAGAAATGGTCCTTGGGATGCTGTCTAAAATCAGCTTGTGGGCCGGTGAGATGGCTCAGCGGCGTACGCGCCTGCCCCGCAAGCACGAGGGCCCGAGTTCGACTCCCGGAACCCACATACGAAAAAAGGGCCAGTGATATCGCTCAGCGGCACGGGCGCCTGCTAGCGCGCGAGGTCCTGAGGTCGACCCCCAGTACCCACAAAAAAATAAATAAATAAATAAATAAATAAATAAATAAATATAAAATCGGCTTGTGTACTGTACATTGGTACAAAGATATTTTAATCTTTCGGCCAGGTGGAGTGATTACGCACTTCTCTAGGCTCAGGGCCTGCTTCTGGGAAGTGGGGATAAGCATGCCTGCTCTGCGTTTATGGCATAATAAACACCTCCTGAGGGGCCATGGACGGTTCAAGGAGCTTCCAGGTAGGAAGGGAATTTTTAATAAAAGACACAGCCAGGAGAATTGCATAAAGTTTAAAAGCATGGGCATTTTTTAATTGATACATTGCTGAAGGGGAAGGAGTAGGGGAGGGCTGCACAGACTCGAAAGAAGAGGAGCTCTTCTCCGGACATTGCTGAGGCGATCAACAGAAGTGGAGAAATGCACAGGCTACGCAAAGAAGCAATGCACACTCATGTGAAAGACACCAACAAAAGAGCATGCAGAAAATGGTAACCTTGATTCTAATGCTACCGAATCACGAATCTAAAGCCAGGGGACAGTGAGTCTCTAGAAGAGTCATGGGGAGCGCCGGCCAAAGCAGTAGACTGGGAGGGCTTTCTGGAGGTGGTGTTGGAAGGCGGCTGTCTCCTTGGTTGTGAGGGCGTTTCTGGGGCCCTTCTTTTCTCTCCCACACTTCAACCCCACATTCCCCTTGGGTTTCAGCCATGGACAACTTGTTGGAAACTGCATTTGTTGAGGCTGCTCTTGGTTGGTGGGGCACTAAAGACATGGGAGGCAAACGTGCTGTGTGTGTCTCTGGGATGTCACGGAGCATCTGCTGCTGCTCTGAGTCCTCTCCACAGCCTCTGTAAACCCCTCACCCACACTCAGTGTACACCATCTTCCCCTTGAGGTCTCTCCTACCTCACCCTGTAAAATGCTCTCTCCTCTCTGTGATCTCACAGGGCAGCTATTTCTACCACTGCTCTATTTGACCCTCCTTAGCACATAGTAGTTTCTCTCCAGTTTAACTCACTTCCCCGCTCTCTCTCTATTCTCTGCCTCTTTTTCTCCATCATTATCATCTTCAGTAAGAAAATTGTTTTTCAGCTGAGTGCAGTGGCACATACCTGTAATCACTTGGGAAGCTGAGGCAGGAGGATCTCAAGTTGGAGGCCAGTCTGGACAATTTAGAGAGATCCTGCCTCAAAATAAAAAATAAAAAGGGTTGGGGCCCAGCTAGTTATAGAGCAGTCCCTGGAATCAATCCTCACTACCACAATACATACATACATATATACATACATACATACATACATACATACATACATACATTGATGTTATTTTCACCTTCCTACCTTTCCTTATCCCCAGCCCAACTGAGGGCCTGGATTCTGCCATATTGTAATGACAGTCAGTGCCTAAGAGACTGTAAGGTATCATTTTCTGGGGATTGGGCAGAAGGAAAGGTTAAGAGAGCCCTAGTGAATCTTCTACCAGTATGCCAGTAGCCACCTACAAACACACACACACACACACACACACACACACACACACATACACACACTGCATGGCTGGGGAGCTGCATTGGGCATCTTTCCAATACTTTCCAAACTGTTCCTCCTACCCAGGAACCAGAATGGAGAATCGATAATTATTTCCACCCACGTCTTTACAAAATAATAAACAACGCAGAGGCTTAGCCAAGGCAATGACCTCAGTCCCTGCTCTTTGTCCAGAATCCTGCTCTCTGGACTTTCAGTGTGGAAAGAGCCCTTTGAGTTGTAACGTGAAAGAACTCATAGCTTGAAACAACCAGAACCAGAACAACACACTGCAGAGGCAGTTATTTAGGGGTTCCAGTCCATCTGTGCCAGGCGACCCACGATGTGACCTTCATTTTGCAAATCACCAAACTGCTTGGAGCCTCAACTTTCTCATCTGCAAAATGGCATAAGAACAACTGACTCACGGGGTTTTGACTTGTGAAGGTGTCTGGTCCAGAAAAGCGTTCACACCAATGTGTGCCAAGCCTGTAGTTGGGTCCTTACTGTGAGGACCTGGCCTGGGAGATCAATCCTCTGATTTAAAAATTATGATCCAGAATACTGGTGCCTGTTGTTGTTGTGTCTGTTTGTTTCTTTGTTTGTTTTTTGGTACTGAGGATTGAACCCAGGGCCTTCCCACTGAGCCCTTTTTTAAGTCAGGGTATTGCTAAGTCACTAAGTTGTCCAAGCTGGGCTTGAACTCGTGATACCCCGGCTATAAGAAGTCCAAAGGGCCCACTGAGTCAAAGCAGCACCCCTGCATGGAGACCTTCACCTTGCGGGTGAGCCATATGTCACCACCTGCCCACTCTACTGGGTCCTGGGTATTTGGGACAGGATCTTCCCTCTGGGGGAAAATATTATTGTGTTCTTTTTTGGCTACTTGTTTGATCCCTTAGAGTCAATATTTGCAGAGATAAGCGCGGTGTGATGCAGCCAGTGGAGCTGTTTATGACTCTGCCCCATCCTATCAAGTGCTGATCTACTCTAGGCCACACTGTGAGATGAGTGGTGCAGGTCAACAGCGCGTGGCTATGGCGCTCACCTCGCCCTCCTCAGAAGGTGGTGGAAGAGGGTTTGCGTCACTGTGCTGCTGCCTCTAAGGTGTCCTCTTAGCGGTAGTCCAAAGGCCAGGCACCAAGTTAACGTGACCTTCCCAGGAAGCTGGCAGCCTGGACCCTTGTCCCAACCCACCCCAGGCCTGCTCAGGTCTTCTTTATTACGTAGTGAGGTCCTGGAGTGGGCTTTCTAGAAAGATAAGATTTTCTATTTCCGCTTCACATAAAAATGCCTACAGAGATTTTTCACCTAGTCTGGACAGTTTATTTCAAGTGAATTGATTAAAATACAGGCTATGAAAAATATACAAGATTCCTTTGAAGTAGTTTGCAGAAAAGGGCACCTTCTGGGCCAGTGAGATGGCTCAGCAGCATAAGTGCCTGCCTGGCAAGCGCGAGGGCCCAAGTTTGACTCCCGCAACCCACATACGAAAAAAGGGCCGGTGATATCGCTCAGCGGCACTGGCGCCTACTGGCGCTCAAGGTCCTGAGGTCGACCCCCGGTACCCACAGAAAAAAAAAAAAAAAGAAAAGAGCACCTTCAAATCCTGAGTTGACAGCCACTCTGATCAGCCACTCACAAGGGGGTACGACAAAAACCCAGTGTGACATCTGATTAGGAGACACATGGCACATGCTGAGCCATGGAGGGCAGAAAACGTGAACATGGCTTTGCATAGGAGTCCAAACCAAAGGTCATGGGGGCGTGCAGTCCAGAGATGCAATGAGGCTGCTTCCAAGGTGGGCACCTCTATGTCCTTGTACAGGAGTTCTGTTTATCATCTTTCTGTCACTATAACAAAGACCTGAGATAATCAATTTTGGCTCACAGTTTTGGGAGTTTCAGTCCATGAGTAGTTGGCCCATTGCCTTTGGGCTTGGAATAAGGCAGCACATCATGGTGGAGAAAAACCATTCACCTCAGGGACTGGAAGCAAGAGAGAAAGGAGGAGGAGGAGTCCCTAAATCCTCTTCAAGGGCACCTCCCCATCTCTCCCACCCCCATCTCTCTACTCTCTGGCCTCACAGAAGCTAAGCACCTGCTCAGTTAGAGAGCTACATGTCCAGTCTTTAGTCTCCACCTCTCAAGTGTTCCACCTCCTTCCCACGGAAACACCTTCAGGGCCAAAACTTTAACACATGGGCCTCGGGGGACATTCATCTTCTTTAACTGTGCTTACTGATTTGGGGTTATTTCTGTTTGTTTTTTAGAGAAACACGAGGAAGCTGGCTAGCTAACAACAACAGGAGAGAAAGTGATGTAGAGATAAGAAGAAGTAGAAAGGAGGAGGAGGCTAGGTGTGGTGGTGCACCCCAGCTACTTTGGAGGCTGAGGCAAGAGGATCACAAGTTCAAGGCCAACCTGCACAACTTAGCAAACACTTGTTTCAAAAAAAAATTTTTAAGGGCTGAGGATGTAGCTCAGTGATAGAGTACTTGCCTAGCATATACAGGGGTTCTGGGTTCGATATTCAGTACTAAGGAACTAAAAAAGGAGGAGAGACCAAAGAGCAGAGACATCGCTAGATGGTCCACCATGTGCCAGTCTGTTAGCAAAGTGATTTACAAAAGTTAGCTCACTGAATTCTGACAAAAAGCCAACAACACAGTTTCTCTCATCCCCACTCTACAGTTGAAGGAAGCGAGGCTCTAAGAAGTTCAGGTGACAAACCCAAGGTCATGCAGCTTACTGAAAGCAGACACCAAAGAAGTCATTGCTGGTGGCCTGGGTGAAAGACGTTTCAACAGATCCATTTGGGGTTTTTCTTGTGTTTTGAGATGGAGTCACACTACATTGCCCAGCTCGTCTCTAATCCCTGGGCTCAAGTGATCCTCTCTCCTCAGCCTCTCATGTACCTGGGACGACAAGTGTGTGCCACCACACCTGACTCCCAATGGATTGATCCATTTTCGGCACACTCATCGTCCTGTAATGTAGACAGTGGAACCCGTACTCTCACTTTCTATTTAACCGCTCCTTAGATTATTGTCTTTTTCCCTTTGAGGCAGAGGATCCTCTGTGTCCTCCACCTCAGCGTATGCTGTGCCTCAGTACAAGCTGGCAAAAGGAATCAGGGTGATGGGTGCCTTCCTTAGCTGGATGTGAGGTGGACACACTGGGCACGTTTGAGGCATTCACACACCTGCTATGTGCTGGACACCATGTTAGTTGTTGGAGAGAGATCGGCGATCCAGACAACTCTCCCTGCCATAATGGAGCTGACGTGAGCTGGGAGGGGCAGGAACAATAGACAGATGTCATTAAGAGAGTACCTCTCATTGCCCTAATCTGCCTCCATGTTGCAGTCAGGGCAGGTTCTTCTCTAAATACAAATCTGATTGACTCGCACCCTTACTTCAGAGCCTTCAGTGGCTTCCCATGAGTCTTCTATATGCCTGGCATACTGGAGACTTTTTATATGTTATTGAAAATGTTGATATTAACTCAAGTAGCTAGGGGACCCACAGTGAAGAAAGGTATGACAGTACTGTGACCTGCTACTTAGGGCCTAAATGTCTTGAAATACCGTACAGATACTAATGCCACTGAGCTGAAAATGGGGGAGAGGAATGGAATAAGGGACAGAGTATAGGGTAGAAATGTAGAAGAGCATGCACCCACTTTTAGTTAAGAGGGGAATCATATTAGGGACTTTAAGAGGGTCCTAAGTCTAGATTAGGGTTTGCAAGTTCAGCTGCATCTATGTACCAGAAGGGTAGCATAAATAAGTCAGACAAACACAGGGCCGACTGTCAGGAGACAGTGCCCTCAGAGGGGCCAGCCACTACTTAGCTCCAGCAGCTTGTGGGCTGGTAGGAAAGAGGGTCCAACATAGCCAAAGTGGCTGATTTTCAATGACTACAGACTTTTACAGAAATTCTCCAAATTTGAAAATATTGGTACCCCATTCAAAGTTTAGAAAAGAAAAATATGGATGTGCGTTTAGGACTGGGAGCACAAGTCCTCCCGTGCAGAGCATTCCTTCCAGCGGCAGAGACACAGAGGCCACGATGGTGCAACCAGGACACAGAGGGCTGTTCAGAGGACAGGAGACTTGTCTGTAGCTGCCAAGGGAAAGAGTGCCAATGTGAGAGAGTAAACAGGTCTGGCAAGGTCTCCTTCCCACCAGAGTCAGGATCTGCAAGGATATCCCTTCCTAGAGTGACTGAGATACACGAAGGTGGGGGCAAGAGCCGTCAGAGAGCAGCAGTCTGCAGGCTCGAGCATCCCCAAAACGTTAAAGAAAGCTGTGAGCAGGGCAGACTGCCTGCTGGACTTAAACCACATCATTGTACACTCACTTCTCATGGATCCATCCTCTGCTGCCTCCTGGGGTCCTCATTTTTGTGACTCTGGGTTTGTGACCCTTCTCAGACTCAGATTGGTCCCCTCATACCCCAGTAGCTGACTGTGGCTTCCCTCCACAACTCCATGGTGGCCTCAGGTGCTGTCCCCAGTGCTGACCCACTGTGAGGGTCTGATAATAGTTCATCTTATAGGTCCTCTGGTTCCCAAAAGGGTGTGGAACAGAAATATTGCCATGTGTTAAAGGACAAAATTCCAACACATTGTGTTTAAAGATCCAATTATATTTTATCAGTGATCCATGAATTCAGTGACATCCCACCTATTTAAAAAAAAAATAGAGCTGGAGATGTAACTCGGTGTTATAGCTCATGCTTAGCATGCTTGAGGTTCTAGGTTCCATCCCCAGCACTGCAAAAAAAAAAAAAAAAAAAAAAAAGAGTGTGCCTAGAAGGTGAGCAGAGAGAGCTGGCTTTATACGCAGCAAGGGGCTAAAGAAAACAGAACTAAGGGACAAAAAACAGATTGGCTATTTCAAAGTGACTTTCCTTATAAGGCTAAAACAAAGGGGGGCTGCCTTATCATACTGGCTCAGGTAGACTGGCCCTTTTCAATTGGTTGCTGCAAATCTCCTGTTTTTGGGAAAAACTGGCTCATTTTAAAGTTCAGTTTGATCACATGGCACCTAGTGACTTCTGGTCTGATCCACTGGGGCCCAGGACAGGGGTTCAGTTCAAAACAATGGCCTCTCGTAAATTTTGTTTAACACATGAAGAGGTGATCTGGTGGACTTGAGTGGTCAAGGCGACCCAAAAAGCAACCAAGAATGGTACCAGCTTCCACACCTGCCCCTCACTGTGTGCCAGGCACCCTTCTAGGCTTTGATCATGAGCTCTAGAATCTTCTAGAATGGGCTAGAATTCTCACAGAGATCCCATGAGGTGGGAGCCCTTATCATACCCAGTTTTTTGTTTGTTTGTTTTGAGCAGGGTCTCACTATATAGTGCAGGCTGGCCTTGAACTCATGGTGATCCTCCTGGCTCAGCCTCCCAAGTACTGGGATTACAGGAGTGCACCACCATGCCCAGCTATCATACCCATTTTAAAGAGGGAGAACTGAGGCAGAGAGAGGCTAACTTGCCTCAGGACATTTCTCTTTTCACACTCTTATGTTTTGTGTCTGGATGTCCCCCCAAAGCCTCATGTGGTCATGCGGGGGTGGGCTTTTCAGAAGCAGCTAAATCTAGAGAATGTGATTGATTCATGGTCCAATGCTGGGATTAAGGATTTGAGTGTTACACACGCCCTAGGGCAGGTAGCTTGAATACAATATAAGGGACAAAAAGAGGTTTGTCTTTCTCTCACTTTCTTGTTGCTTTTGCTGTCTTCTGCCTCCATGAACTGTTGCCCCTCTGTCATGTGCCACCCTGCCTCAGAGTCAGCCAATTATGGACTGAAACCTCTGAAAACTGTGAGCTAAAGAAACCTTTCCCCCTTTAACTTTGGATGTTGAGTATTTTGTCTCAGCAACGAGAAAAATAACTAGGACACACACCAACACAGCCTCAGGATTTTTGCTCAAATGATTTTTGTTTCAAATGACCTCCACACTTGGGAGACTGAGGCAGGAGGATCATCACGAGTTCGAGTCCACTCTTGGCTACAGAGTAAGTTCAAGGCCAGGCTGGATTACATAGCAAGACACTGTCTCAAAAAACAAAAACAAAAACAAAACAAAACAAAATAAATGACCTCTGGAGAAGGGCCAGTGTGGCCTCTAACTCGTCACAGGTGAACACTTTCCTACAACACAGTAATAAAATAAATTCCCAGAAAAATGATCGGGTGATCAGAAGGTGCAGCAATATCAAATTGTTCTAGAAGTTTCTGAATGCTTTCTCCAGTTCTATCCTTAGCTCACAGTGTCCTAACACAGTGCCCAGAGCAGTGTGAGCTACACACTTTTGGCAGCGCTGTGCTCCTCCACCTGGCTCGGGTCTGAGGATGTAAAGTACCCAGTTGCCAAGCAATGAAAGGAATCTCTTGTCCAGATTCCAGCGGCTGAACTGTTAACCTCCCAGTTCATCCTGGCCTTAAGGACGCGTGAGAGTCTCTTGCACTGTGTTTCAGCTCTGGTGATTTAGGGAGAGGCCCCCTGCATTGTACAGGAGTGAGGTGATCCCCTCCCCAAACCAAAAGGCTCCTTTTACAATGTCCCAGCTCAGCAGGAAGTTTGCAGGCCCAGCTGTTTTTGTTCATGCATTCATTAATAAAAGTAGTGAATGCAGCAAGAGCCACCCTTTTCTTTTCTTTGTCTTATCTGAAATGGGGCAGGGAGGCAGCGGGAGGAGCTGCAGACTTAGGGGACGTGTCAGACGTGCTACAGGAAGGGCAAAGCCAGAGCAGGAGCTGTGAGGAAGGAAGGCAGGTGGGGGGAGGGGGAGGGGACCCTGTGACCCCGGGACAGACACATGGAACCAATCACCTTGGCAGGGGGCGGGGGCTGCACCTGAGCTTGAAAAGGACTCCTGGCCTGCTTTCTGGAGCAGGGAGATTGAGTGCTGAGGACAGAGAAGGGGCTAGGGACACCCACTGAGACTTGCTCAGCCACTCAAGGAACTTCTGATATCCAGGGTCTTGATGAAAGAGTAGATGTTTCTCAATGTCTGACTCAGCCACGGGCCAGCCAGGGAAAGGAAAGACAGGGTCCACTCTAGGTCTTTTTTTTTCCTGGCAGTGCTGGCAACTGAACCCATTATCACACACACACACACACACACACACACACACACACACATCTCTTATTCGGAGACTTGAATGAAGGGAATTGGAAACAGAAATGTTAAAAAAGCCTGTTCAGGGACCACAGTACAGGTGTTGTCCTTAGCAGAGCCCAGGAACAAGGGCTCCCCAGCCAGATTGGCCCCCTCAAGTATAGGACACCTGTTAAATATGACCATCAGATCATTTCTACAATTAAAACATTAGCACAGAAAGTATTAAATGCCACAGAATTGTATACTTTCAAATGGTTAAAATGGTAAGGTTTATGTTATATCAAATTTGCTATTTTACCATACTCAAAAATTTGTTGTAAAAAAAAATGTACTCAGTTTATGTGCAGTTTGAATTTAACTGGTGTGCTGTCTTTTCGTTATTAAATCTGGCCACCCTCCCTCCAGCAGGATGACAGAGGCTGCCCCAGGCAGCTGGGGCCACAGAGGAGACACAGCTGCTGCCACAGACCGCAGGAAGTGGAGGGAATGGGGGAGGGACGCCCTGGCTTCTCCCCTCCCCAGGGAGGCCCTCAGGGCTCCTCCAGTTCCCCCAAAGGGCCAATGCCACCTACTAACCAAAGGGCAAAGGAGCCCCAGAAACACAGGGCAGGCAAGGATCCAAAAGCCAGCCCACGGTCATTTTTCATGATTCAGGAAGGCCAGGCCTGGCCCGATGGCTGCAGTTTTGTTTTTATTTTATCTGCAGGCTGAATGAAACCATGAGGCTCAGTGCCTCTGAGGTTCCCAGTGTTCTGTCTCAGTCCACTGGTGAGGAGTTACTGCTTGCTGCCAAGAAAGCAGATCAGAACACATTTGTGGACAGATTCTGTGTGCAAGCTGGGGATCAAGGGGGGTGCTGCCATCAGGAGGTTTAGGATATGGTCCCCCAGGCCTGCTCCTTCCTTCATCCACTGTCTGTTTATTAGAAAGGAACTGTCTGCAGCAACTAAGTGTGTGGTAGTATATGAAATAGATACTCCATGGAGCCAAGTGCAGTGATGCACACCTGTAATCTCAGCACTCTGGGAGGCTGAGGCAGGAAGATCACAATCCTGAGCCCAGCCTGGGCAATTTAGCAACTTAGGAAGACCCTGTCTCAAAATAAATAATAATAATAAATAAATAAATAAATAAATAAATAAATAAATAAATAAATAAATCAGGGCTGGGAATGCAGCTGAGTGCAAGGGCCCTGGGTTCAACCTCTAGTGCTGCCAAAAAGGACGTTCCACCTTCTTAAGGTGTTTAGGGTTCCAGTCGGTTAGGAAATATCAGATGCCACGAGAATTATCTAAAACATGGCAAATGCAAGGACCGCTGAGCAAAGACAAAGCAGCTCACAATGAAGAGGGAACAGTTGGTCTAGGTGATGGCCGTCTTTGGTACAGTGTGCCTGGCTGTCGCCAGGTGCCAGGGGATGGCGGGATGGAACTGGGCACATGCCCCCTCCTCTTTCCAGGAGCTCATGATGTTGCTCACAAGAATCCCCAGAAAGCGACCACAAATATTTGTCCAGCCGTCTTGGCTTCTCAGAAGCCACAGGGAGGCCCCTGGGGAAAAGAGAAAAGATTTAGTTGCCCAGAGCTCTTGGGATCCTGCCAGGCTCAGCCTCCAGCCCTGTGGTTCCCTGGGCCTCAGTTCCCTGTCCGTGAGGTGCAGCTGGCCTCGGTGGTCTCTGCCCTGCTCGTGACTCCTCAGGGCCGGACGCATCAGTCCCTGTCTGTCCCACAGCTCCTCCTTTGTCACCACTGGCAGCCAGAGCAGCTGGGCTCCGCACATGACCCTAGTGTCAGACAGCCGGAACTGTATCCTGGCTCTGCCACTCAGAGACTACAGCAGAATGACATAAACTCTCAGTGTGACCGTGTCTTCACATGGGAAGCAGGAATAAACATATAACTCTGGAGACTGTAAGGGTGAACAAAATAGTGTGTGCAGCCTGGCTATAAATTTCCACTTGCCCGTGCAATATTTGGAGTGGAGCCCAACCTATTCTCCCTTCTGCAAGACCCCCTTGCAGTGGTCCCTGTATTCTGGCTTCCCCTCTCCATGCCCCTCTGGCTGTAGGACACATGGAAGGTGCATCAAGAACCCAAGTGGATGATAGGGAACGGTGTAGAAGTGCTGGCTATTGCGGTTGCCGATTGGAAAGGTGAAGGGGAGCCAAGGGGAGGCTTGGTATTTTATCATTAGAGTGCAGACAGGGAAGTGAAGGGAGCAGGCTTTGGGTTAAATGGCAAAGTAGGCTAACGCTGGGGGCCTGGTGTCAGTTCTGAGACAAGGACGTTCCTGAGAAGGAGGCAGACTACGCAGGTGGGAGGGAGGAGTGGAGAGAAGGAACCAACTGGAAAGAACACCTGAGAACAAGTCCTTGAAATTCAGACGTCTAAATCGTTCTCATTCTTCTCATCTGACTCTCTCTTCCACTAGAATACTTCATTGCTTACCCTTGAAAGCAGGGAGTTTTTAGTAAATTGCTTATTCTTATGGTCCAAATTTAAAATTTTTAATGATGTAAATTTCCAATACAAATAGAACACATCAACAACCTTTTCTGAACAGCATTTACGTAAGTATCTTAAAGCAAAGAAGACTGGTAAGAGTACAGTCACACTGTTTTTAAGTCACAGTCTCTTCAGTGTGGTCTCCTCAGGACAAGGAGGGGTGGCCTGGAGGGTGGCAGACCTGTCAGAGGAAGTGGTGGGAAGTGATCTGGTGGCTCCATGTCCAGAAAGGGTCAGTAAGATGAAAGGACTGCAGCCTTGAGTCTCAGGAGGGGGTGCCTGGGCCCTGACTCTCAGAAGCCAAGGGGGAAGCAGGCAGGGTGTGCTAAGGGGAGGGGGGACCTTCCTGGTGTGGCCCCTGGGGAGGGGAGGAAGGCCCTGAGCCCTCAGGCCGTGCTGCAGCTGCTCCCAGCTCTACAGAGAAGGCTTGCAACATGGTGTCCTGGGCTGGCATGGCTCCTGTGGCAGGTTGTACTGGGAAGGCTAGCGGAAGGCTCACAGGCACACCCAGTGCATCTTCCTCCTCAGAGGGCTGGAGGCCACTGAGCACATGCTTTTCTGCTCACTGGCCCCAACCTGGGCACAAAGGAAGGGGTCACTCTGTTTCTGAAGTGGCAGATGGCCTAGCCTAGCCTCTGGCTTTGGCTTCCTTATCTTGGTGTCTGGGGCCTCAAACCAGAGCAGTTCCTCCAACTTCCTCTTTCCTTTAGTGCATTGGCCAAGGGCCTTCAGCACCTTCTCCTTGGCGCAGGGTCTGGGCTCTTCTCCTGCAGTGGGCATTTGTAGAGGCTTCCTGGGCGCACAAGAGGGTTTACCTGGACCCTCCTCAGGCTCTGGAACTGAGGGTCCCTGGTGATCCACAACCTCTGCTTCATGTAATTGTAGAGAGCATAGGAAAGTTTTGAGTTGAGGCGGAGCCAGTGGGGCAGGCTGCAGGGAGCGTGTCTCCAGACCTGGGCAGCCAAGGCCCTGTGGACTCCAGCACCATCCCACCATGGCTGGACCCCGTGCAGAGCAGGGTGCTCTGGCCTGGGCCTCCTATGCCCATCCTTCATGGTGGAAGGTGGCTTCATGGCCTCAAGCTTGCCCACGTACCTGATTGGGTACCTGCCCAGGTAAAGGGCAATGAAGGCCGTGCAGCGGTTGGGTTCCTTGAGGAGGGAATCACCCTCCGATGTCTGTGGATGCAGCAGAGGTGAAGCACATGGGTGAAATGCACAGGATTCAGGTGACTGTTAGCTTCTGAACGCAGCCAAAGCTCCTCAGGGCGCTCACGCCTTCAGGAACCTCGGACCCGCATCCCTGGGACACCAGACCATCACAAGGTACAAGGGCGGCGGAGTGCCCCATGCTACTTGGAGATTGTGGGAAGCTCCAGCCTCATAATCCTATAAGTCATGTGTCTTATATTAAATCTATTCCCTTGTAAAGCCTGACTACAACCTAGAGGTATTTCACTACCTTTGTTAAGTTCATCCCTAGGTATTTAAATTTTTAGAGGTATTGTGAATAGAATTAATTTTTAAATTTTCATTTTCATTATGTTTATTATGGTGTACAGAAACAATCTTAATTTTTGTGTGCTGATTTTATATAGTCCCCCTTTGCTGAATTTGTTTGTCAGATCCAAGGCCTTCTGGTGATTTTTTGTGGTCTTATATAGAAAGAATCATATCGTTTACAAACAGAGACAATTTGACTTCTTCCTTTCTGGCTCATATCACTTTTATTTCTTTCTTTTACCTGATTGCTCTTAGTAAACTTTTGAGTACCGTATTTAACAAGAGTGTGAGAATGGACATTCTTATCTCATTTATGATTTTAGAGGCAACACTTTCAGTTTTATCATGTAGAGACATTGAATTTTGTCTAAGGCTTGCTCTGCATCTATGGAGCTTTTTCCATGATTTTTATCCTTGATTCTACTTATGTAGTGTGTTACATTTATTGATTTATGTGTGTTGAACCATCCTTGCATTCCTGGTACAAAACCAGCTTGGTGATGGTGTATGGTATATCCTCTGGATTCTATGGTGTCTGTTGAAATTCACCTTTTTCATTTCTAATTTTCATAATGTGGATCCCCTCTCTCTTTCTTTTGGTAAATTTTATTAAGAATTTATCAGGCCGGTGAGATGGCTCAGCGGCGTAAGCGCCTGCCTTGCAAGCGCGAGGGCCCGAGTTTGACTCCTGGATCCCACATACGAAAAAGGGGCCGGTGATATCGCTCAGCGGCACGGGTGCCTGTTGGCGCACGAGGTCCTGAGGTCGACCCCCCGGTACCCACAGAAAAAAAAAAAAAAAAAAAGAATTTATCCACCTCATTTCTCTTTTCAAATAACCAAATCTTTTATCCATTCATTCTTTGTACTCTTTTAGTCTCAATTTCATAAACTTCTACTTTAATCTTTATTATGTCTTTCCTTTTATTGGTCTTGGGTTTGGATTTTTTCTTGATTTTCTAGGACCATAAGACAAATCATTAGGTTATTTATTTAGGATCACTCTATTTATCATTTTATCCCACAGATTCTCATATATTGTGTTTCCATTATTGTTTTTTACTAGTGATTTTAAAATTTCTTCCCTGATTTCTTCTGTGACCCACTGATTTCAAGAGTGTATTATTCAGCCAGGGATGGTGATGCACACCTGTAATCCCAGCACTTGGGATGGCTGAGGCAGGAGGATAGCTGCAAGTTTGAGGCCAGCCTGAACTACATAGCAAGACCCTGTCTCAAAAAACCAAAAAAAAAAAAAAAAAAAAGTGTGTATTATTCAATGTTCATGTGTTTCTGTTGCTATGGATTTCAACTATTATTCCAATGTGATATGATATAATACATGAGATTATTTTAATTATTTTATATTTAAGAGCTGCTTTATGGCCTAAAGTATAGACTACATTAGAGAAAGATCCATGGGCTGCTGAAAATAATCTGTATGCTGCTGTTATTGCATGATACACTCCAGAGAGATCTGTTAAACCCATTTATTCCATGGTGTAGTTTAACTTTGATTTTTTATTGTTCATCTTATTTTGTCTTATCTTGATCTATTTTTGAGAGTGACATACTGAAGGCTGCCACTATGATTGCATTGGGGTGTATCTGACTTTTGTGTCAAGTAGTGTTTGTTTTATAAAATTTAGTGCATCAATATTTGATACATATATATTTATAATTATTAGCTCTTTTTATTTGATTATTCCCTTTATCAATATGTAGTGACTTCCTTTATCTGTACCAACCAGTTTGGGTTGGAAGGCATGTTTGTCAGATGTAAGTATATGTACTTCCACTTGCCTTAGTACTGCAGCTGCTTGGTGAATCACTTTTTATCCTTTCCCTTTTTCACTCTGTATAAACCTTTGCTGATAAAGTGTCTCTTACAGGTGATATATAGATGGGTCTTTGTTTAGGATCCAATCTGCAAGTTCATGTCTTTTAATTGGGGAATTTAGACCATTTATAGTGACTGTTATTATTGAAAGGTATGTATAATTCCTGCATCACAGTATATTAATTTTCCAGTGCATGATTCATTTCTGTCTGCATTTAACTATTCTCCCAGTGAAATTTATTCTTTCCCTTGGCCTCATGGATGTTCCTCTTCAAATCTATGTTTAGGATTCCCTTAAGTATTTCCTACGGTATTGTCTTTGTGGTCATGAAATTTTTTAGTTTATCCTTATCATAAAGATTCATTATTTCTCCTTCAATTTTGCAAGAGAACTTTGTAGTATGTAGTAATTTGCCTTGGCCATTACTTTCTTTCAGGGCTTGAAAAATTGCACCCCAAGCCCTCCTGGATTTTCAGATTTCTGTGAGAATGCTGTCGTTACTTTGATAGACTTGTCCTTATAAGTAATTTGGCCTTTCTCTAACAGCTTTTAACATTCTTTCTTTGTTCTGAGTTTCTGGCATTTTCACTATAATATGTTGTAGGGAAGTTCTCTGCTTGTGTCTATTTCAGGCTTGAAACACCACCTTTACATGAGTATCTATCTCTTACCCCAGATTTGGGGAGTTTTCTGCAATAATTTCAGTAAATATATTGTTATGCATTAACCTCTTCAACAGTCTTGTTGAATCTGATGAGGCTTATGGTTGTTCCTTTACATTCATCTAGGAGATGTTGAATAATCTTTGGATTTTTTGTTATTTATTATTATTACTGACTAAATGTTCTAATAGGTATACCTTGCCTTCAAGTCTTGATATCCTTTCTTCCTACTCATCTTGCTTACTGCTGAGAGTTTCATTTAAATTTTTTATTTGACTTATTGAAGTTTTCATTTCCAGGATGTCTGTTTGGTTTTTTTTCATAACCTCTATCTCCTTACTGAAGTGGTCCTTCAAATCCCACATGTCTTTCTTCTCTGTATCTTCTTTAAGCTCACTGATTATCTTAATAATTGATTCAATCAGCTGCTTTTGTCTTTTATTCCATCTACTTTATCATTTTAGTTATCAAGTGTTTAAAATTCTAGTCTGGAATTTTATCCAATTCTATGTTTGTAGGGAGAGCTTTTGGGAACTTATGATCTTTGGAGACCTTGTATTGCTTTGTTTTCTCAAGGAGATGGACTTTTCAGCAATTCTGGAACAGTTGAGACTTTGACAATTCTTAGAGATGGACTAAATATATTTTACATAATGAGAAAAAGAAATGAACAATTTAATTTAGTCAATTTTAAATTTCTACTACAATTTTGAAACACTTTGATATTTGTTAAGAACTAAGATACGTAAAACATAATATAGTAAAACTCAATATAAAGGCATTTTTCTATGGCAACTCTGTAAATATCTAATAGCACAAAATTTTCCTCATTTCAAGAATATACTGTTACACTACTTGCTATTACATAGATACATAGCCATTCCCTTTGTCTTCTTTTATCAAATTTAAAAATATTCAACCATGAACATTTAAGTGGAAATTCCTGCCTTAAGGGCAATGAAGGAGAATTAAAAAAAAATTCAGCAAATATATGGCACTTATTACAAAGTATACACTGACAAGCCAATTCATTCATTTGAATGGTTTCTTAGCTTACTGAACAACCCACATAGTAAGTACAAATTAAGTAATTTTGAAAATTTATTAAATTTTCATTTTTACATTAAATGTTGTGATATTTCAGAAAATCTCAATTATGTGATATAACTTTATACAAAAGTCTTTTTCAAATAATGTTTTATGCCCTTCTCTGCTTACTTTTTATGGTTTACCTTACATAACATGTCATGCTTGTATTTTTATATGTAAACACATCCATTCATGGGTATGGTGTTATATTGGTGGTGTCTTTCTACACTAATGTAGAGTATAATCAAAACTTATCATTTCATGAATGTTACGTATATTTTAGGAAATATGCAGCCAAGGCCAGAAAAGAGATGGAAGAGGAAAGAGCAACAAATTTGTTCCTGTGCAGAGTGAGTCTCATATAAGTGAAGAACAGAACATTTTAATGCAAGGCACCAGATGAAATAAAGGCATAAAATACAGAGAAACAAAACTTTGTTGGTTAGAAAGTGAATTTTGTCTTGACACCTGAATTTCTTTCCATTGAGTTGCAGAAGGACAGCGGCATGAGGGGAGATGAAGGACCAACAGAAAGCCGGGAACGATGTGTCCAGGAGGCTGGGACCCACCAGAGTCCACAGGAGAGACCTCCTGGGTGCCTCGTCCTCCTCAGGGAACACTTGGGAGCTCCACGCAATCAATCACCCCAGTCCCTTGGTGGCTTTAATCCTTCCAGCTTCAATGAAATCAGAGGAGGGATGCCCGTTTCACATGATAAAGCACATTATCCGGGCCTTTCTGTAGCACGACCTCCCTCCCTCTGTCCCTCTGCTACCAGCGATTAACAGGTCCTCCACCTGTTAGCCAACCTTCTCTTCACACCTGAAGGTGAAAGGGAGACGGTCCCTAGTATCCAGAGTCACCCTTGAAAGTACCTTAGTGTCTCAGCACTGGAGTCCTGGGCTGGCCCGAGAAGGGGGTTGCCCCATCGCTTCACCTTGGTTCCCACAGGACAGCAGGTCTGGAAGGCGCATCACTTCTGGTTCTGGACATGCCAGGCAACAAGCCACTCCCACTCTGAGAGTTCTGTGCTCTTATCTGGGCCAGGGAGAGCTCCTGTTGATAGCATCTAGACCCTTTATTAACAAACAGCTTTGTAACAGGTATTGCAGCGTCCAGACAGGTAAAGGGAATGAGCAAATTCCGCCAAGTGCAACACAGCAGGAAGCAGCAAGAGGTGGAAACTGAAATTCCTTTCTGAGTCTCAGAGGGCAGTTCCAAGGGGGAGTAGCTCTGTGTAGAGCACTTGCCTACCATGTGTGAGGCTCTGGGCTTGATCCCTAGCACCAGAAAAAAACAAAAAATGGGTAGATCTTATTCCACTCAAGCCAGTGGAGCCATTGGAAATTTTATTAGAAAATATCCAAAATTATAAGTGGTGACACCTAATTTCAACATTTTCAACCATCATGTAGACCCAGTAAAAACCTCTGTGAGCCTGACACAGCCCGTAGGTACCAGTTTTCTGCCTCATGCAAACAGTTCTCAAATTCAAGTATGCGTCAGAGTCACTCAGAAGGCTCCCTAAAACCCAGATGATTGCAGTGCTGAGTGTAATGCGGTGGCAGAACCCTTGCTTAGTATGTGTGCAGCCCTGGGTTACAGAACCCAACACCACAGAACAAAACAAAACAAAAACCACATTACTGGTCCAGACAGAGTTTCTGATTCTATAGGTCAGAGATGGGACCTGAGAAACTGTCTCTCAAAAACTCCCCAGGGGTGCTGATACAGTGGCCAACAAACTCACTTTGGGAACCACTGCTCTGTCCTGTGAGAATTACACCACAGCCCCATAATTCTGTACACGATGCTCAAACAGCTCCTTACCAGGCATTTCCAAGATTCCAGGCCCTAATTTAGTTTCACAAAGTCCACATGAGATAGGCACTATAAATAACCCCTTATTTCAGATAAAAATAGCAGTTAGATGGTGGGTTCAAGAGCAGGCAGACACTACCTCCCCCACAGTGGTTCCCAGCCTTCTTCTTACACAGTCCAACTGCCTCAGTCCACTTGTGCTGCTATAACAAAATAATTGAGACTGTGTAACTCATAGAGGACAAATTTATTTCTCATATCTCTGGAGGCTGAGAAGCCCAAGATCAGGAACCAGCAGATTCAGTATCTGCTGAGGACCTGACTCCTCTTCCAAGATGGTGCCTTGTTGCTGTGTCTTCCAGAGATGACCAATGCTGTGTTCTCAAGTGGCCAGAAGGAGTGAACTTGCCCTCTCAAACCCTTTCAAAGGGCACTAATGATGGATCTCTTGAGACCGAATCACTGACGATGGAGCTCTAAAGGTCTCACTTCCTGAGACTATTGCATTAGGGATTAAGCGACAACATGAATTTTGGAGGCCAGACCATCATTCAAAGCATAGCACCATCACACACACAGGTCCTCTCGGGCATCCTTTCTTTTGGGTTGTTGTCACAAGCCAAAGCAAACTGTATGTGAGTCAGTTGTCATTCACTTAGTGAGTGCTGAGGTTATACTTGGTGCATAGCAAGCCAGGTGGGGAGTGATGAGGAGGAGTACTGGCTATGTTAAGAGACAGTAGTGTTGGGGAGGAAGAGTTGTATCTTTTTTCTCACCCTCCCCGTCATGGGTTTATGGCTGACACCCCATAACAAAAGCCAGATCGATAAGAGAAAACCATACAAATGTGTATAAGGAAAGTTTTTTTGTGAGACAGAAGCCTTCAGATATGAAGACCAAAAGACCCAGGGATTTTAATTTATTTATACTTAGATTCAATAAAGAACACAGACATGCAGAACTGTCACCAAATAAAAAGGAATGAGCTCATGGTTATAAACTGTTATAAACAGTAAGGCCTATTTGTTCAGATTCTTCTTGGTATCTCTGTGTCTTCATGGCTTTTCTCTGGGGATGAGGCACACCTGTCATGAAGGTATTATGACCTACTATAAGGAGAAGTAGGTCAGAGAATCCTTTTATGTCCAGCTCTTACACAGAAAGGAGGGAGAGGGTCAGAGTGATAGCCACAGCACTATATGTAGGGGTAGCATGCCCTGTATTCCATCAGTAGCCAGGAAAATCTTCTGTGAGGAGGGCCGAGACCAAATGAAATGAAGAAGTAAGGAAATAAGGAAGAGGGAACACAGAGTGCAAAGGCCCTGGGATAGAAACAAGTGTCCATGCATGTTTTAGGACTGGTGAGAAGACTTCATAAGCAGAAGCCAGGCATAGTGGCACGTGCCTGTAACACCAGCACTCGTAAAAAAAAAAAAAAAGAAAAAAAAAAGAATAATAAGCAGAGAATAAAGTACTGAGAGATAAGGAGAAATGAGTGAGGAATCTCTAAAGCCCATGCCAAGGATTCTGCTTTTTATTCTAAGTATGATGGGAAATCGCAGGAGGGCTTTGAGCAAGGGAATGACAACCTCCAGTTATATTTGGACCAAGCTCCCTCTGGTTGCAGGGTGAAAAAACAGACTTCAAGGAGACCAAAGTAGAAGGAACTGGAGCTGGTGTCCAAATGACAAAATGCCAGAGATGCCTGGTCAATGAGCTGCTGCAACCTGTCTCAGTCTTGGAGGGATGGAGAGGGAACCGGGGCAGGGAAAAGAAATGAATACCAGGTAGAACACTCAGAATGATCTGATAAAGCAGGGCATGGCCAGTTCTTCCTCCCTGATGGGGATCCAGAAAGATGTGGTAAGAGAAGTGCAGCCACTTTCTCAGATCACCCAGCCACCCTGGATTCCTGCTGGCTCCTGGCTCACAGCTCCCCTCACTCCTGAGGGGTGGCGGCCACTGAGTGAGATGCAGATCTGTAGAAAGGAGATCCCAGCTCCCGGATCTCTCTCCATAGTGCCTAAGAAGCTTAAAGTTTCCCTTCAGGTGACATGGAAATATGTGAAAACCGGGTTGTGGTGATGGTTGCACAGATGTATAAATCTGTCAGACGTCATCAAACTATACGCTTCCTACGGTGAATGTAAGGTAATCCCTACATCCACAAAGTTGTTTCACAAAGAAAAAAAACTTTTGCCTATAAGGGACTCATCCTTCAAGGCTGAGTCTTTAAGTGTTTGACTGTCACTAAACAGCCTAGAGATTTTAAAAATATATACAGCAGTGTCCAGCTACCAGAATAGCAAATAACCATGGAAATTCATACTTTTGAAAAATACCTGAAAATAGGAAAATAAAATAGTCACAGAATAAATGTAAAGATTATTTAAAGGATATAAAACTACACATATAATGTCAATTTTGGGGTGTGTGTGTGTGTGTGTGTGTGTGTGTGTGTGTGTGTGTGTATAGATCCTGACATTAACTCTGGATGCTAGGACAGTTTTGTTTCTTTACTCCCCACATTTTGATCTTCCAAATTTTCTACAATGAATGTTAATAATGAAGATTCCTCCATTAAATGTGTGAGTGCAAAGTAAAACTTATGCAAAATAAGTTAAAGGGGGGAGTGACCACAAAATGGGTCATGTACTGTTATCACTGTCACATAAATTGTCTGTATGTAAGATCAACAGTGGGCAGAGACCAAGCAAAAGGAGAAGCAGAAAGAAATAAACTAAAATGGTAATGATAGAGACATACATGATTTTAACATTTTTCTCTTTGCTTCTCTATGTTTTCTCATTTTTTTACTACGCACATGCATTATTAGCCTAATGAAAAGGAAGCGTACAAATCTCATAAGGCACTATGATAGCACAGATAACTTTTTGCTTTTTCATAGACTATTTCATTCTTATTTTTCCACTGTGAAAATTTAATTTAGTTCAAAAGTTCCACAACTATTTATGGAACGGTTATTCTGTGCCAAGCACTGTCCTAGGCACGACAGGAAATGGAAAGATTAATGAAGTACGATCGTTCTCTTTCTTCCAGTAACTTTTCTGCTCCGTTGGGGAAACAGATATCGATGCGAAGGATTAGATCGCCAGATGGTGTGGATTGTAGATGCAGAGATGGAGGAATGAGGTGCCAGGGGAGCTCAGTGAATTAGTCAGCAAAAACGCCTTTTAAAGGAAACTCCATTGTTATTGCAAACACTTCTGACAGAAGTAACCCTTCGGCCTCACCAGCTTGCCAAGTCCGGCTCTCCGATGGCCTGAGCCGGGCCGGGAGCTGGGACTTTTTTGTAAGGAGTTAGTAGTTACTGAGCATTCACTGTGCCACTCTGTGCTGGGCACTGTGCTTTACGTTCACCTGATCCTCAGGACGGCCAGGGAGGGAGTGGAGCACAGAATAGCGGTTTGAAGACCGGGCTTCACAGCCAAGCCACCTGGTGCTCCCTAGTCACATGACCTCCACCAAGTTTCTTAACCTCATTGTGCCTCAGTTTCTTTGTTCATAAAATAGGGATAAGCACCCACCCCATAGGATCGGTGGCCAGGACTAAACACACCTTCACACACTCGGGAGAGTACTTGACAACCAGAAAGCAATCTAGCAGTTTACTATTTTGTATATTTATATCCTGCTAAGTGAATATTTATGCTACTTTTTATTTCTTTTTCTATGGATGCTTTGGTGTTTTCCCTGAAGAGTCAGTGTATGATGATGATGCAGCAAATTGTTTCGAGCACCTACCATGTACCCAACGCTGTTCTGCTTGATGGGAGAACAAAAGTGAATAGATGTGAGCCCACATCTCATATTTGCTCACAGTCAGAGTGGCACAGAACTGGTGACTGGGGACAGTAATTCATCCTCTCTCTCTCTCTCTCTCTCTCTCTCTCTGACTCTGCTAACAATGTGGTGTGTGCCGTTATGTTTACTGCACTTGCTCACAGTGGAAAGGAGGAAAGGAACACTCCCTGGGAGTCAGGGCTATGACGGGTGCTGCTAGGCACCACAGTGAGCACCAAGGACCATCATCTCCATTAATGCCATGAAGAGTGAGCCATGGTCACCCTCAATTTACCCATAAGGAAGCCAGGTCCTCAGTGCAGAATTCAAATAGCCCCACAGGCTACATCCAGGAAGAAGTTTGTTGCAGCACCCAGATTCAGATTTTCCTCTCCATACAGCACTATCTTGCCTCCCATGTGATATTCCACTGGGTATTGAACTCAGGGCTTTGTGCATGATAGACAAGCCCTGCACCACTGAGTTAGATGCCCAGTCTTATGCCCATTTTTATACGTGAAGAAACAGACATATAAAAATTACATGATTTGCCCAGGGTCAGAGAGCTGATAAATGGCAGGCCCACCTGCCTCCATAGCTGTGGCCTTTTCTTGGATGCTACACAGCTTCCCGTGTGCTCCTGTGAAGACAAAGCTGTCTGTTCACCCAGGCGCCAGGAGGCCCTCTGGATTGAGATGCAGGTGACATAAACTCTAGTCTGACTAAGCCACTTATTAGCACAGTGGCCTTGGACAAATTGCTTTCCCTCTTGGGGCCTAGGGGCACTTACCTATCAAAGGTAATTTGGGGCTCATATTTTCTGCTTGTCCACAAAGGGATGTCATAGACAATAAACCTAGGGTAGGTGGCTTCAAAGGTACCCGGCCCTAGCACTGTACCAGCCATCTGTGGTGGTAGAAGGTTCTTCAGTCTTCCATCTGCCAGAGAGGAAGGTGCAGGAGAGCAAGAGTGTGGCTTCTTCAGGGTGACTTAGACTCCTATTTCATCTTCATCAGCGTACGCAAACTGACATGCAATGCCAGGTATCAGGGTCATACACAGTCCTTGGCTCACTGGAGAGGAAGTGCTGTGTAAACACAAGAAGATGGAAACCAGAGAGTAAGAAAGCAAAGAGTGAGGCCATGTGTGCCCCTGGGAGAGAAGGTAAGGAAGCAGGGCTGGGAGAAAACAGGAAGACTCTGTCAGTGAGAAAGGACTGTATAAGTAAGTAGAGGAAATGAAGGCATCTTGGGCTGAGAGTCTCTGGGAGGCAAGAATGGTTATTTGGATATTTTGAGGCCAATTAATACATCAGTAGCTTGTAGTGGAGGGTTTGCAAACTAAGTTGGAAAGTTAGAGGCTATTCATGGAGGAATAACTCACACAAAAATTAGAAAAATGGTGTTTTTCCTTTTAACAGTAGGAATTGTTAAAAAAAATTTAAGCAGGAATCTGGGTACAGAGGTGCATGCCTATAATCCCAGCTACCAGGGAGCCTGAAGAGGGAAGATCATGAGTTCAAGGCCAGCCTGGGGAACTTAGAGAAATCCTGTGTCAAAAGAAAAAAAATTTTTTTAAAGCAAGAGAGTAATGTGATCGGGGGCCGGTGAGATGGCTCAGCAGCTTAAGCGCCTGCCCAGCAAGCGCAAGGGCCCAAGTTCGACTCCCGGAGCCCACATACGAAAAAGGGGCCAGTGATATCGCTCAGTGGCACGGGCGCCCGCTGGCGCGCGAGGTCCTGAGGTCGACCTCCCGGTACCCACAAAAAAAAAAAAAAAAAGAGAGTAATGTGATCACCACACTTTATGTTACTGGAGCTAAGTATGAAAACAGGTCAAAGAAAAGGAAAAGATATCAGGAAAGAAAAATTAAAGACCAGTGAATTTGGAAAAAGAAAGCCCCACAGAGGACCTTGCAATGGCACTCCCAAGGCAAGCTGGGTGGAAACCAGGTCACGGAGGAAGGGGAAATGGTAGGCAAGGTCAAGAGGAAATGCAAAGCATTCTGGGGAGAATTATGGGATGGAAGGGAAGGGCAATGAGCTTTTGGACAGATTCTAAGAAACCTGTACTTTTTTCCAGTTAGGTTAAAGCAGAAAGAAAAATGCCAGTAAGAGCAGAAAGAAAGTACTTTAAAAAAGAGGACATGCTAGGTGTGGCAGTTCACACCTGTAACCCCAGCACCCTGGGAGATCCAAAGCAGGAAGATTACAAGTTCTAGCCTGACCTGTGCAAGTGAGTGTCTCTAAATAAAATTTAAAATTTAAAACGGCTTATAGCTCAGACTGAATGCCCTGGTTCAGTCCCCAGGACAGAGAGAGGGAGAGGAAAAGGGAGGGGGAAAGAAAAAACAAAAGAGGAGAAGGAGAGGAAGGGGAAGAGGAGGAGGAGGAAGAATAAGAGGAAAAAGGGGTGAAGAAGGGGGAGGGGAGGAGGAGAGAAAGAAGAAGAGAGGAGAAGGAAGAGGAGGGGAGGTTAAACGAGATCCTACTACACAGAAAGGACTCCCAAGGAAAGGCAGATAGGGGGTGCCTGGCCTTTCCCTTCTGATGCTAAGATATATGGCTATGTTTAGAAGTTTGAAGCTTTGGATACAGAGACAGGTGGGTGGAACCCCACTGTTCTCCACATAAATACAGCTGGCGGCATGCTTTCCACAAAGCAGGATGTGAGGTTATCAGCTGGAAGGGAGCTGGATGGAGCACGGATGGTGTTTGGGTTTGGGTATCCTGCAATGTAGACTTTGAGACAAGGAGCTGAAACAAGTTGAGG
Organism: Erethizon dorsatum; assembly: GCA_028451465.1. Lineage (NCBI taxonomy): Eukaryota > Metazoa > Chordata > Mammalia > Rodentia > Erethizontidae > Erethizon > Erethizon dorsatum. Next base: position 20,315,764 of record CM051835.1, read on the forward strand.
ATTTGGCAATACTAAGGAAGTAAAGAAGTGAGACAGAGAAGAGAAGGAAGTCAGTAAAGACTGCGCTCTCAGACCAGGAACCACTGTGGGTACCTGGAGCTTCACCCAGTAGAGAACTCTGGGAAGCAGCATGGAACACACCTCTCAAAAGCACGCTTCCAAAAAGGTGCGGGAGCTGGAGCACTTATCCAGCAGCTCCCTACAGTCCCTGGTTCAGGGCTGGGTCTCAGCACCCTGCAGAGCGCATCCGTGGACAGTGTCGTACTCACCAGCAGGTAAACACAGCTGGCTCTGGCACCCAGGTGCCAGCAGTTGGAAGCATGTCTGGGGAGGGGTTACGCTCAGAAGATACAGATCAGACTCTGAGAGAATCTGCTCATGAAGAGAACTTGGCTTTAAAAAACTGTTTGCTATATGTAAGATGAGGTGTGTAAAGTGGTTCTCCAGAAATGCATAAAAAGAGTCTTTGGCAATGGTGGTCAACAGAAGCAAAACTCTGAGCCTGATCAGATTCCAGAAACACTTTACCATCTAAGATGAGACCAGGGAATATAAATGGTCAGGATAAGCTATGGCTGAGCATGGACCAGAAAGGGCACAACAGGAAGTCAGGGGATGGAAACATCTTGAGTGCAAGGGACTCAGTAATGGGCTGGTTGCTGAGGCATCTGGACAAGATGCCTCAGGTATCAGAGTAAGTACTACTATGGACTTGCAAGGTTGGAAATGACAGACAATTGGTTTCACCACACAAGCCACAAAAATAATTACATACAGTAGATTTTATTAAAATTAAAAACTCTTTGCATCAAAGGACACCTTAAAGAGAGTGAAAAGTAGTGGGTCGAATACAGTTTGCCTCCTCTGAAACTCATGTGGGCATCAACTCTCTGATGTAATAGTGTTGAGAGGTAGAGGGAATTTAGGAGGTGATTACATCATTAGGACTGATGTCTTTCTCAGAGGACTGGACTAGTTACTGGAAAAGCAGCCTGACATATAGGCAGGCTGCCCCTCCCTCATGCTTTGCCTCCACAACGCATGCCCGCTTGCCCTCCTGCTTTTGATGCAACACAAGGCCCTCACCAGGTGTGGGGCCCAATCCTGGACTTCAGGCCTCCACAGCCAGAAGCCAACATAAACGTCTTTCCTGTGTAAATTCCCTAGTCTCAGGTATTTGTTCAGCAACAGAAAATGGACTCACACAAAATGGGAGAAAAACTTTGCAGATCATATACCTGGTAAGGACTAATATCCACATTTCATAACAACAACAACAAAAACACCTACAACTCAACAACAGCAACAACAAACCCAAGCAACTCCAGTCAAAACAGGCAAATGTTCAATTTGACGTGATGGGTATTCTGTCACAAAGAACAACACAGAGAAAAGGTGTTTAAGGAATGACAGGGGACCAGAGGAGTTATAGTGACTGCCCTCCCATCTCCCGAAGGCAGCCCTGGGGTGAGGTCCCTTGGAGTCAGCTGGAGTGTGGATGGCCTGCACATGCTTGGAAATGTGCCACACGCAGGAGAGTCTTTGCTTACAGAAAAGGAAAAAACTAAACTTTGTGATGTGCAACGGAAAGGATTAGAAGGGGACAAACCATCCAGGCAGGAGCAGAGGGCGTGCGGCTGAGCTGGCAGAGGCTTAGTGGCGAGGAGCTGGCAAGGGGCAGTGTTTACAGACTATTTTGATTATTTTTTAAAATGAATTGTTGAAAGGGGTATCAAGTCTTTTTAAAATTATTTATTTATTTATTTTTCTAGTACTGGGGATTGAGGCTAAGGTTTTCACACTGAGCTACATCCTCAGCTTTTTTAATTAATTAACTTATTGATTGATTGATTTTTTTTTTTGAGACAACATTTTTGCTAAATTACTAAATTGCCCAGGCTGGGTTCTAACTTGTGATCTCCCTGCCTCAGCCTCCTAGAGTGCTAGAATTACAGTCATTTGCCACCACGCCCAGCCAATCAAGTCTTGATCCTGGTTTAATATTATCTCCACTGCATTCCACAGTATGTAGCCGTGGGAGGCCCCTGGGACCCCACCAATATCCCAAAGATGGATGCTTCATTCCTCCACCTCCACCTCTTTGAAGTGGCTCCTACAGCCCCAGACAACTCTACCTGCAGGCTATGGTCAGCCTCCATGGGGCACCACTGTGGCTGGGCTCTGCTTTTCATGCTTCCAGCTGGGGACCTGGAAGACATCTCAAGGCAGAAGTACACACTGCTGCCTCCCTCCTGTGACCAGGGCTCCCCCCAGCAATGACAGACACTGACGCCAGCACTTTCACATTCTTTGAGCTGTGGGATTTTGAGTCATAATTTGGGGAAAACGAGGCCACTGTCTTTATGGAGTTTGCAGTTCAAGGAGAGGGTGTCATATTCCATAGCCTTGATGAATAAAACAACACAAAAGTGGACTATTCAAAGATGGGGTTTATGTATACACCATAAACAGTAAAAAGGGCAGGTCTCGGGGAAAGTAAAATGAGAGAGGCCAGCAGTGGTCCAGGCAGAAGTCACATCAACCTCTAGAAGCAGGCACACTTGGGCTAGGCGAGAATTAAAATAAAACCTGATGAGCTTGGATGTGAAGAGAAGTGAGGAGAATTCCTTCCCGTCTGTTGGTGGGACATAAAATCCCCACTTACAAACATGCTCCCCCAAGAGAGAAAATGTCACATTTGTTCCCCTGGTTACTTGTGGGATTCTGGCCTCAGCAGGCCCTAAGTCACCATGAGCCAAAAGAATGATGATTCAATAAATGAATAAGTGAAAGAATGACTGGATAATACCCCATGCCGGCCCATTTCACTGATAACAATAATAAAATGAAGGACAAAGTGGACTGAGTTATTACGGTATTGTGACTTTGTTTAATGTTGTGGAAACACTTTGGCTGGGATAAAGGCAGTACTTGAATTGGTAATAAACAAATAAATGAGCAGAGAAATAATGTCTTGCATTTCAAGTAACTTACCAATTATAAAGCTATTATACACGCATTTTTTTTCCGTAGGAGCCTGTAACTGCCCTGCGGCACAGGCATGACAAATACAACCTTCGTTTGGTGAATAATGAAATTGCAGTTTAAATAGCTGAAATAGCTACAATCACATTGCTCAGAGTGTCAGAACACAAATTTAAATCTAGGTCTGATTCCCAGTCCTCTTCCTGAAATATGTTTCTCACTCTCGTGGGTGGGGAGGGCTGTGCTCTGGAAGAAATAATTCCACCCATGTGTTCACCCTGGTCTGCTCCTTGGGGACGTTTCCTTTTTCAATCCAGGTGTCTGTGAGTAACATTTGGTCTTGTTTTGTGTGGGTTTTAAATTTTTTACAAATTATGCAATTACATTATGAAATGTGTAACACAAGTATTCACATGTCTTCTCCCACAAACAAAAACATCCATCTATCACATCTCTTATAAACATCAGAACTTCCCTGGTTCATCTTTGCCCTTCTTGTGGTAGCCCTCTTCTCCACCGCATGTGTCACGTGTGACAATCATTCCTCCGTCATCAGCCTTCCTTTCTGGGATGGAAGAGTGTTTGCTGGTCCCTTTCCTGCTTTACTTGCTTAGTGTCTTGGTTCTCCTCCTCCCTCTTGGGGCCCTGGAGCTGCTTTCTTTGGAATTGAGTCTACACACTCTTTCTTTCCAGAGCTTTAGCCAGCTGGCCCCAGAAATCTCTCAGTGGCCCATCAGAGACCAGGCTGGCAGCTGTCACCCCCACTGTGGGATTTAGGTAAGTTCTGCAGGGGGCCATCAGCACAAACATTTCCTGAGTCAGCTCTGCTTCACGGAATGCTCCCATTTCCTGCAGCCCCTCGTTCTTCCTCCATTTTTATCTGCTAACCCATCAGTTTCTGTTCCCTGGATGTGAACTTGCTTTGCTTCTCTTTCTTTCCTTCTTTTCTTTCTCCCTTTCTCCTTCTCTCTCTCCCTCTCTCTGTCTCACTCTAAGCTCACTCCCTGGTTTTGCAGGAAGTTTTAATGGCCTTCAGATGCTCTGCCATCTTCTTCACTCTGTCCTTGCCACAGAGCTCTCTCAGATTTCCTTTTTGGTCGCAATTGATGCTTTAACATTTCAGCCAGTCTCCCATTGCTTAACCCTTTTTTTTTTTTTAATGCAGTACCAGGAGTCGAACTCAGAACCTTGCGCTTGCCAGGCAGGTGCTTATGCCGCTGAGCTATATCACCAGCCCCGCTTAGCCTTTTTAAGCTGTTTGCCCTTACTGCCCAGCTTTGTGTAGGAGGACCCTTCAGAGAACTTCTGGTGCAAGAATTCCTCACCTGAGTCCCCATGGTCCAGAAATGGATTTCTCCGGAAGTTGTGACGTCACATGTGAAATGTCTGGCTTCTGGGCAATTTTCCAGGAAACAGTCCATAGATTCTCATTCCCATTCTATTCTTAGACCCTACACTGGTCCAGTCTCTTCATTCTACAGATGGGTAAGCAGAGGCCCATAGCAGGTTGGTGGATTTGAGAGGAGAGCTGAGGTTCGGGGCCCCTGTTTTTTCCGCTGGGCCATGTCTGTGTAAATGCTTCTGCCCCTTGGGGTGTCACAAAACACTTTTCCTATCCCCTGGGCTTTTCTCTTTGCATTCTTGCTTTTCCACATGGATGCCCACAGCATACACGCAGACATTCACTGGGAACTCACTTGTGCTAGCTGGGCTTAGGCCCAGCTACATAATTTGTAGGGTCCAGAGCAAATGGAAAGTGGGGCCTGGTGGGGTAGGGAAGTCCATCTTCCCTTCTCATGAGCATGCTGCCACCCCAGTCTGTAGTGGGCAGGCAATTCCCCAACGATGGCAATGATTCCCCAACGATGGTTCAAGGGTCGCTGGATGAAGGGTGGGTGAGAGGCCCATGCTCAGTTGCCCTCTGAACAGGCCATGACACTGCAAGTCTGGGGAAGGACAGCCACACCTTGCCCCAAGTGAGACATCTTGGTGAACACACCCGGCTCCGATCCCATCTATTCCTGTACCCAGGTTAAGACAGACTAACAGCAGAACAGAGACCCCTCATATGCCCGGCAGAGGGTGACTGCTCCCGTGGGATGAGAATGGCAGGTGCCCAGGGGCCAGGAATTAGAATCGGATGCAGAAAACCTGTCGCAGGGAGATGGTGGAAGGGGACCACAGGTGAGCCCGAGCTCCAAGCCTCCTATGAATGCTCCATCATCCCATCCAACTTAGAAATATAAGCAAAGGAAAAGTATTAAGAATCCCAGGATAGCAGCAGCGGTGCATCAAACCCAAGTTCAAGGCCTTCTGTACCAGTCATGTGTACCCCCGATGGCACATCACAGTTTTAAAAGGACATTGGAATCTTCACCTCACTCTAGCTCCTGACAGCCCTTTTAATTCATCAGATCAGGTATTCTTTAAGATGTAGTCTAAAAAGAAAACTGCAAGACATTGAGCGTAGCTTACACACAGGAGCCCTGAAACTGTTCAAATAGAGACTTACACACTTACATGGCCCCTCTGAGGCTCAGATTCTTAATTTGCCAAAGGAAGCTAATCATCCCTTGTTCAGGATTGCAACAAGTAAGAATGGAATATGTTTTATGGTACCAGAGGCTATCAGAGTCTCCAACAAATGTAGATATCACCATGCCCATGGACATATCTGGTTTCCCCCCAAATCTTATTTGTGAACACCTTTCACTTATGTTCAATATTCACATATCATCTGTGCCATTATTAGCCTCATATTTTTATTTAAATCTAGCTACTTTTTTGCACTTGAGTAAATTTATTTTATGGTACCTCTATTCTAGTATCACAGATAACAGAATAGTATCACTCACTTTAAATAGAAAGTAATCATAACTATAAAACATGGAAAATGACAGCGGTATGAAAGTCTGGATACTTTGCTTGTTGAAAGCATGAAACCTGTACTTTCTCTTTCTTTAAGGAAAAGATTAGCAAGTATTTAATAATTAGTCCCCTGAGACTTCTTTTTTATACTTAATCTTCAGGTAAGTAATGTCCTCAATCTTCCATTCAATGTTATATAATGCCCTCTGAACAAATAGACTTAGTAGATATCTACAGAGTGCTCCACTCCACAGCATCAGCATACACACTCTTCTCAGCTGCATATGGGACGTTCTCCAAAATAGACCCCATACTAGCTCATAGAACATGCTTAAGTAAATGCAAAGGAACTGAAGTTATCCCATGCATATTATCAGACCATAGTGCAATGAAATTGGAAAACAATGGCAAAAGAAATCACAAGAATTTCATAAACACATGGAAATTAAATAACATCCTCCTGAACAACCAATGGGCCACAGATGAAATTAAAGAAGAAATTAGATAATTTCCACAATTAAACAATAATTCCAGTACGACTTACCAGAACTTATGGGATACAATGAAAATGGTCCTACAAGGGAAATTTGTAGCAGTGAATTCCCATATCAGGAAAACAGAGCAAGCTCAAATAAACAACTTAATGTTGAACCTCAAGTTTCTAGAAAAATAAGAGCAAGTCAATCCTGAAGCTTACACGAGAGAGGAAATTATAAAGATCAGAGCAGAAATTAATGCAATGGAGCCTAAGAAAACAATACAAAGAATCAATGAATCGAAGACTTAGTTCTTTGAAAGATGAAATAAAATTGACAAACTCTTCGCCAATCTTATCAAGAAAAGGAAAGAAAAGACTTAAATCCATGCAATTAGGAATGAAAAGGGTGAATCGCAACAGATCCTGCAGAAATCCAGAAGATCATCAATGCCTACTTCAAGAAACTGTATTCTAATAAGATGGAAAATGCAGAAGAAATGAACAGATTCCTAGATACATATGAATTACCAAAGCTGAATCAAGAAGATATAAAAATTCTAAATAAACAAATATCAATGAAATTGGAGATGTAGTAAAAATCCTAACAAAGAAAAGCCCAGGTACTGATGGACTCACTGCTGAATTCTACAAGAAATTTCAAGAAGACTTAATGCCACCACTTCTCAAACTCTAATAAAATTGAAAGGAAAGCAATACTCCCAAATTCAATACTGGAAGCAAGCATTACCCTGATACCAAAATCAGAGAAGGACCCAAACAAAAAAGAGAACTTCAGGCCAATCTCCCTAATGAACACAGATGCAGAAATCCTCAATAAGATACTGGCAAACAGAATGCAACAAATCATCAAGATTTTATACCAAGACCAAGTAAGACTCACCCCAGGGATTCAGGTATGGTTCAACATACACAAATCAACAAATGTAATACAGCATACTAATAGAGCCAAGGACAAAAACCATATGATCATCTTGAAAGATGCAGAAAAAGCATTTGACAAAGTCCAACACCCATTCATGACAAAAACCCTACAGAAAATTGGAATAGATGGTCTTTATCTCAATCTGATGAAAGCTGTCTATGACAAATCAACAGCCAACATCATACTAAATGGTCAAAAACTGAAAGCTTTCACTCTAAAATCAGGAACAAAACAGGGATGTCCACTGTCACCACTCTTATTCACTATAGTTCTGGAAACATTAGCCACAGCAATCATACAAGAGAAAGAAATAGAAGGAATAAGGATAGGAAAGGAAGAAGTTAAATTATCATTATTTGTGGATGACATGGTACTCTACATAGAAGACACCAAAAACTCCATCAAAAGACTTCTAGATTTAATAACCAATTCAGTAGTGGATACAAAGTCAGCACTCAAAAATTAATAGCCTTGGGGCTGGTGAGATGGCTCAGCATCGTAAGCGCCTGCCTGGCAAGTGCAAGGTCCTGACTTTGACTCCCGGTACCCACACAAAAAGGAAAAATGGGCTGGTGATATCGCTCAGCAGCACAAGTGCCTGCTGGCAAGCTTGAGGTGCTGAGTTCAACCCCCTGTACCCACAAAAAAAAAAAAAAAAAAAAAAAAAGTCAATAGCCTTCCTGTACACGAATAGCAAACTCCATGTGAGAGAAATTAGGGAAACAATACCTTTCACAATAGCATCCAAAAAAAACTGAAATACCTAGGAATCAATCTTACAAAGAAAGTAAAAACCTCTACATTGAAAACTACAGTACTCTGCAAAAGGAATTGAAGAGAATATCAGAAAATGGAAAGATATCCCTTGCTCTTGGGTAGGAAGAACCAATATAGTGAAAATGGTCATACTCCCAAAATTGTTATACAGCTTTAATGCAATCTTGATCAAAATTCCAACAGCATATCTCACAGAATTAGAGAAAATAATCTTAAAATTTATTTGGAACCAGAAGAGACCTAGCAAAGGACATTCTGGGCAACAAAGGCAAAGCAGGGGGCATCACAATCCCTGACTTGAAAGTATACTACAAAGCTACTGTGGTAAAAACAGCATGGTACTGGCAATAAAACAGACTTGAGGATCAGTGGAACAGATTAGAAGATGCAGAAACAACTCCAGACACACTCAGCCACATTATCACACCTTCACTGGAAGAAAGATAGCCTCTTTAATAAGTGGTGCTGGAAAAACTGGCTTTCCACATGCCGAAGATTAAAACTAGACCCATATCTCTCACCACACACTAAACCAAAATCTAAATGGATCAAAGATCTAAATATTAAAATGAAATACTAAATCTGCTGGAAGATAGAATAGGTAGAATTCTTGAAGACATTGCAGTAGGCAAAGACTATGAACAAACCCCAATTGCACAGAACTGTCACAAAGAATCAACAACTGGGATTTCATCTTATTAAAAAGAGACAACCCAAAGTGTGGGAAAAATTTTTGTTATTTAATGCCCTCCTAGTCTCTGTATCACTTCATATCATCTTTTTTTGCCACGGTTTGCTTGCTATACTTTGGAATATACCAAACATAAGATTAAAAATTGGTAGAGCTAAGGTTCACAATACATGTATCAAGACTGCAGTTAAAAACCTCACAAACCAGTTCTAAATCTTTCCCATAGACACTTGGATTGAAAGGATTCACCTCAGTTCATTGATAGCAATTGCTGTTGAAGAGGAAAAACAAGGAAAGAGTTCAAGGTTGTGGTCAAAGGGACTTTACTATATTCATAATACCTGCATTATTTTATTCTAAGTGCTTAAGTCAAATGGGAAAACTTTTTACAGCTGTTAATTTGGCATAACAAGAACATGGGTATTTAATATTCGTTATGTTTTTATTTTTCTTAAAATTTAAAAGAAAAAAAAAGTGGAAGAAAGGAAATAAAAAAGTTTGCTTAGGCAAAACATTCCCAGAGAAGGTTGCTGGAAAATATCAACATACATTGATAAATAAAAGACCGTATTAGTCTGCTCAGGCTGCTGTAACAAATAGAACAGATGGGGAGATATAAGTAATCAATTAATTTTCTTATAGTTACAGAGGCCAGAAGTCCAAGATCAGTATGTCAGCAGGGTTGGTGCTTTGTGAGGCTTCTCTCTGGGGCTTGAGGATGGCTGTCTTCTTATTTTCTTCCCCTTATATGAAGTGTGCTAAAAGAATACAGTAAATGTTTATAATTTTTTAAAATTATTACAGTAAAAGACACATTGCCATTAATCCCCCTCAAAATACTTCCCCTCACTTTGATCACATTTACTCCATTGTTCTTGCCACTTTCCGAGGCAGGTCTGGAAGTCCACTTTTGTGTGTGTCTTTAGTTGCATTGTCATGGCTGCTTTGATGTCTTGAATCTCTGCAAAATGTTTACCTTTCATGGTCATTTTGACTTTGGAGAAGAGCCAAAAGATGCATGGTGCCAGATCCAGTGAATGAGGTGGTTGAGGACACACCGTAATGTTTTTGTTTGACAGAAATTTCTAAAAATGTTTTGAGTCAATTCGGCATATTGGGGCAGCCATGACAACACAACTAAGGACGCTCACAGAAGAGACTCCAGAACTGCTCAAAAAGCGACAGGAATGGGCCGGTGAGATAGCTCAGCGGCATAAGTGCCTGCCTGGCAAGCGTGAGGTCCTGAGTTCAACTCCCGGTACCCACATACGAAAAAAGGGCCGGTGATATCGCTCAGCGGCACAGGCGTCTGCTGGCGCACAAGGTCCTGAGTTCAACCCCCGGTACCCACAAAAAAAAAAAAAAAAAAAAAAAAAAAGCAACAAGAACAATGGGATAAGTGTGTCTGATGTGAGAGGGAGGATTCTGAGGGGATTAATGCCAATGTGTCCTTTACTGTAATACATTTTTTAAAAATTTAAACATTCACCATATTTTTTGCTCATACCTTGTCTATGTCTGTGTCCTGTTCTCTTCTTATAAGAACACCAGTCATACTGGGTTAGGGCCCACTTTCACTACCGCACTTAATTACCTCTTTAAAGAGCCTGTCTCCAAGTATAGCCACATTCTGACATACTGGAGCTTAGAACCTCAACATAGACATATGGTGAGGTTGCAGGGGCGTCATTCAGCCCATAGCAGGGGCCAAGCAATGGCCCCTGGTGCTCTACTTCACCACCCAGGAGTCTCCTGTCATCTCTTTCTGCTTCTGCTGCTCTCTATTCCTCTTTCCAACATCGAGGCAGAGTTTCTTGCCTGTCCCTTCTTGACATTTCATGTCTTCAACTCCTGCTTCCTCCAGCCAATGCACTGAGTTCATCTGCCCTCCCCACCCAGTGAAGCCTTTCCTGCTGCCCAAACTCAGTTCTATTTTTGGGTCCTCACTCAAGAGCCCACTGATACAGCCTCATGCCAGCTCACACCCTGCAGGTTCATACAACTCAAACTGCTTACTCCTGGAGACATCCTGCCTTCTCAGATTTAGCCATCAAGTGCCCATGCTCCTCCATTTTGAGATGCATCAGCAACGGGTATCTATGATGTTGCTTTGCCCATTTTTGCTTTGCAGCTCTTCTCATCGTCAGGTCACCAACTAACTGTATAAGTTGGCATATGAGTAGGAAAGCAGACAGCTCTCTAGATGGTCTAAGTAGGATATGTGTACTATGGGGAGTTGCTTAGATAAAGATGGAGAGTGCAGAAGGCAGAGAGAGGATACAAGGAGCATGAATGCGCTGGACCCCATGAACAAGAGCCACCTTCTAGAGGCGGTGCAGCAATAAGATCAGAAAGGCAGGGCCTCTGCTCTGCTGAACTCCCATCCAAGCTCTGAATTGTGTAGGAACAGGCTAAGTGGGTGAGAAATGACCTTCTATTATAGAATACCGCCTAAACCACTGTTATTTCTAATCTCTGTTAAGCCAACTGTGGTAGTCAGCTTCTTGTTACTGTGACAAAATATCTGAGATGAACAAGAGGAAAGATTTATATTTGGCTCATGGTTCAAACGTTTCAGTCCATGGTCAGCTGGCTCCATTGCTTTTAGGTCTGTGGTGAGGCAGAAGCTTCATGGCAGAAAGGCATGGAGGAAGGAAAGCTGCTCACTTCATGGCAGCTAGGAATCAGAAAGAGTGAGGAAGGGGGCAGGGACAAGATGGACCCTTCCAGACCATGCCCTAGTGACCTGCTTCCTCCAACTAGGCCCCATCTCCCAACAATGCATTGAATTTTGAACCCGTCAATGGATTAATCTACTGATGAGATCAGAGCCTTCAGAATCCAATCACTTCCTAAAAGCCCCACCTCTGAATTTTGCTGAATTGGCAATCAAACCCCCAAACATGGTCCTTTGGGAGACATTCCAGATCCAAACTGTAACAGCAGCAGAGTTCCCAGGCCATGAATGTATCTCTTTTTATATTGCTTGTTTTAGGTCAATTTGTACAGAGAAACCCTCTTCCTCAGCCAGGAAAACAGAGCCATGGCCTTGGCCTTGCTGTCTGAAATAGACTTAGGGACAATCATTATGCTCAAATGAGCATTGGAACAAGCGTACCCCGCTGCCTCTGTTTGCCCAGGAAGAAGGGATTTCCTGAGATGTGAAACGTCCAGTGCTTGAGCAGGGCAAATCCTCAGCACTCTGGAGGGAGCGAGTCACTCTACTGCTCCTTGGGCTTGTAGCAAGCATCTATACCCTCAGCAGGCACCGGGAGAGTCCCAGCCCCATCCCTTCTCTCATGCCCAGGTCTCTCCCAACCCCCAGCAGGCGGCCACCCTGACCACATCTGCTTGCCTCCTAGTCTCTGTGAACCAGACCCAGTGGTTTCTTCTGTGCCCACTGCTTCCTTCCCGTGAGAGTAATCGCCGGCTCTGCGCTGGGTGGGGGCATGGCTTTGCGCACTGCAGTGAGCTGTGGCTGAGTTCACACCCGTGTCTGGACAGCTGCCTCTGCTCTGTTCTTTCTGTCGTACCAGGAAGGTTGTTTTACTTTGCAGAGCCTCGATTTTTCCACCTGAATAATGAGGTGGTGTGGTAAGCTGAAAAATGCCCCTTCCCCAAAGATATCCAGGTCCTAATCTCCGGACCCTGCAAATATTACCTTATTTGAATAAAAAGATTTTCACACATGTGCTTAAGGATCTTGAGATGGAGAGATTATCCTGGTGGGGGTTTTTTTGGGTTTTTTTTTTGTGGGTACTGGGTGTCGAACTCAGGACCTCGAGCACCAGCAGGCACCTGTGCCGCTGAGTGATATCACCGGCCCTTTTTTCGTATGTGGGTTCCAGGAGTCGAACTCGGGCCCTCACGCTTGCCAGGCAGGCGCTTACACCACTGAGCCATCTCACCGACCCTCCTGGTGGGTTTTAAATGCCATCACAAATGTTCTTATAAAACAGGGAGATCACACACATAGAAGGGGCAGTGTGACCTCAGAGGCCGAGATTGGCATACTGTGGCTACAAGGTAAGGAATGCCACAGCTACCCAGTATCTGGAAAAGGCAAGAATCCTTCTCCCCTGTAGCCTCCCAAGGGAGCATGGTCCTGTTATGATAGGCTGAACTGTGTCCCACACCCCGAATTCCTGCGTCAAAGTCTCAACCATAGGACCTCAGAATATTGCCACACTCAGAGACGAGGCCTCCGAGAGGTGAGTGAGTTACAGTGAGGCTGCTAGGGTGGCCCCTGATCCAATAAGGCTGGTGTCCTCTTTAGGAGAGGCAGAGACACCAGCGGTGCAGGCAACCATAGGAAAGATGTGTGAGAGCGAAGCAGTGAGGACGCAGCTGTCTGCAAGTCAAGGGGACGGGCTGCGCGAGACCACCCTACCAACCCCTTGATCTTGCACTTCCAGCCTCTGAACTGTGAGAAAATACATTTCTTTTATTCAAGTCACCCAGCCTGTGGCTCTTTATTATGGCAACCCTAACAAATGAATATACCTGCCAACATCACAGTTTTGACTGAGTGGTGTCAACTTCAGGCCTCTGGCTTCCAGGTTGTGAGACAATAAATTTCTGTTGTTTCAGGACACCCGAGTTGTGGCCCTTTGTTATGGCAGCCCTAGGAACTAATATAGGAGATGACACCTAGCTCACAGGCTTGTCCTAAGATCAAAGGAAATCGCGGGGAGGTCCTGCTTAGTTTTGGGTGAACACTGTCTATGTTTTAGAGGCATCTGAATTCCCTTCTCATGTTCATTTCTATGTTTGTTCTTCTGCCCAAGTAGAAGCAAAGAAAAAAGAAAAAGATACACCAGCCATCATGGCTTTTTTGTGTCATCTTCTGTATTCTTTGGTACCTGTTTCCCATCATAATACTGCTGCTTTCTTCAATGAGCCCCGTCTACCTGGGTTCCATGGCATTATTATTTGCTTGGTTGCCTCTCTGTCTCATCACTTCCTCGAACGACAATAGCTAACATTTATGAAATACACACCTGTACCGGCCTTGTGTTAAGGGCTTTACCTAAATTCTTTCATTCAACCCTATGAAAATACCTTCAATATGGTCACTATTAACATTTTACTTTATAGGTTGGGAAACTGAGGTACAGAGGGGTGAAAGAATTTGCTCATAGAAGTGACAGAGGTATAAAACAAAGCCAGAGTGTTAATGGCCTAGCACATTCCCTTCCTCACTGCAAAACTCTAGGATGGAATAGAACCACCATATCTTAGTTAACTTTAACGTCTCACTCTGCTCGAGCAGAGTTTGGACTCAAGGAATGGTGGATAAAGGGGTGGATGGATGGAGAGATGGCACTTTCTGCAAAGCAAAGAAACAAGAAGATGCTCTTCAAGACTGTGCTTTGTCCAGTTTCTTCTTAGCTTGACTCTGTTGCTGCTGCAGCTAGCATGGTCCCAACCTATCTACCCCCCCTGTGCGGTTCATGCCCACATCACACCCTCTCTGTTTGCTGCCTCTTCGATGCTGGGTAGGGAAAGCCTGGATTGACACAGCAGCCTCTTCTGTCTCTCATCTCTTAGCCATTCAGCAGTGGCCTTGTTCCCTCCATTCAGTGGCCACCCCTCTTCTGTGTGGAAAGAAGAGACTCAAATTCTCAGAAGCCTAGTAAGAGGGATCCAGTAAGATTATGGAGGTAAAGAGGAACCACAGACACTTTAGACATTATAGCTATCCTGACTTACAGAAGAGGAAACTTGGGTCTAGAGATGTTAGAATACTTGCTTAAAGTCCCAGAATATTGTGTGTAACTTTCAACTCTGAATCCAGTGCTCTTTGCACATAACGAGTCAGTAAGAAAATGACCCAACTCAGAAGAGGGAAGATGGGGCTTCAGGGACTGTTTCAACCTTTACTAGTAGTGTGTTATTAGTCAGGTTAAATAAATTCCTTAGGCTAGAGTTCCTGAACCCATACAGGAGGCAAGACATCGTAACACCTGCTCCGGCTCTCCAGACCTGATCGCTGAGAGATTCCTGGGAAAGAAATCTGGTCCAGAACTGTATATTTCAGCAAGTGACGAGTGCAGACTTCGCCTTGTCTCATTGTACTTGTCAGTTAGGTCCCTTTGTGGGAAGAGCCTAGCTCCCTATTAGTAATGGGGTCTCGAAACTTTCGTTCTGCATCAGGGATGGCTGATCTCCCTCCAGATTAGAGTAGAAAAATGAAGAGCAGCTAACCTGAGCCTCCTGCCCTCACCCCTGAGTGAAAGTCCATGACATCTCTTTGGAGTCAGGAAAATATTTACCTGGCGATTATATTCTAACGTGCTCATCTGTCCCTCCCTTGTGATGGATGCCTAATCACCATGGAAAATAATCTCTTCTCTAAACTACATATTTCATAACTTCACCCCTACCAGAAATGTGCTCCCAGGTGCCTTTTCTTTTAAATATTTTTAAACACATCTGAATGGAAAGAGACAATGCTTGAAGTAGAGATCTGCAGTTACATTTTCATGAACATGTAACAGGCCAGCCCTGAGTCATCATCCCAAGCTCATAGAGCAGGGTTTCCCAACTGTGGCACCACTGACTTTTTGGGCCAGATGATTCTTTGTTTTGGGGGCTGTCCTGTGTATTGGATGTTTGGTAACATGGCTGGCTTCTACCCAGTAGATGCCGATAGTACCTTTCCTCCGAACTGTGACAATACCAAACGCTGCAGCATTAACAAAGGTCCCCCTCAGGAACAAAACCACTGCCAGCTGAAAACCACTGTCCTAGAAGGGAGGGTAGGACGTTGGGGATTCTCTTTGCCCTTCCCCCACCTGAAATCAAAGACTTTATCAGAATTCCCTCTAACAGTGCTGACTGATGCATTAAACACAGGAATATAGGATAGGTGCGCTTAAAGGAAAATATATATTATGTACCTCAAACACACAACATGTACGCATTTTAAAAGACCATTTGCAAAGTTGGTTTCAGAACATCTTGCACAGCGAATGTTTCCTAGCATGCCAGTGTTTGGCTCAGCTCGTACGGTGACACCGCAGAGCGGATCAGCTGTGACTATGAGTTCGTGTACTCTTTAAAAATGGCTGCTCTCCCAGACATGCTCCCCTCCAATGAGGCATTTGCTGCTATTCAATTTTTCTTCAGGAAAAAAAAAAAGTTTCTACTGTAGAAATTCCTCCCCAACTTGTTAAAATTTATGAAAAATCTTTTGAGTCTATATTGTGCATAAAAATGGTGTGGAAAGCTTGGAAAAGGGTGAGAAGCAGCTGGGCTTACTCTAGTAAGAAATCGCTTCTCCGCATGGGAAGCAGAGAGAGAGAGCTGATAATTGCTGGGAGGAGCTGACTCAGTGCGAAGAGGCTTGGATGAGAAGTCAAGAGCCCTGGGTTCCTGTCCTGGACCCTTGTGGCTCCAACATCCTAATACCTGGCAATTGCCTGATGTGGTAGGTTGCTAGGACAACAGATCATGATGAACCATGCCTCCCCTGTGCCCATCTTCCTCTGCTGTGTCCTGCCACAGGTCCTTCCCTCAGGAGGTGGAGTTTTCTTTCCCATCCCTTGAACCTGGGCTGGGCTTTGTGATTTGTTTTGGCCAATAGAATGTGGCAGCCCTCTGTCTGTCTGGACTAGTCCTTCAGGGGCTTTGCATGTTTGGCTTTCACTGTCTTGCTATGTGCAGAGGTGTGATGTAGCCTCTTTGAGGATAAAAGACTACATGGGGAGAGAGGCCCCACCTGCTTCACTGAGGCAGCCAAGGCCAGAGCTCCACTGACCTGCCTGCTTCATGCTGCTATGTGGGAAAGCCAGGAGAGACCAACAGAAGACCAGCTCAGTGAGTCCCACTGTGATAACTGACAAATGGTGCTTGTTTTAAGCCTCGAGTTTTGGAACACTTTGTTACACAGCAATAGATAAAAGACTGTTTTTAAGAAATATCTTGTAACCTGGGCATGGTGATGCATGCTTGTGGTGCATAGTGAGTTCAAGCCTAGGCCGAACTACACAGTGAGGCCTTGTCTCAAAAAACAAATGAAAAAGAAGAAGAAAGAGGAGGAGAGGAGGACGAAGAGGAAGAGAAGCACTTTGTAAACAACCTCCTGTGTGCTGAGCATATCACAGCAAGATACTCCCTTCCTTCCTCCATGGCTGATTCCTTTTCTCTCAAACTAGAACAGGTTCTTGGCTTTTTTATTCCATTTGAAGAGCAGAAATGGGCAAGTGAAATGAACAGACACTTCACAAAGGAAGAAGTACAAATGACCAACAAATAGATGAAAAAATGCTCAACATCTCTAGCCATTAGAGAAATGCAAATTAAAACAACACTAAGATTCCATCTTACACCAGAAGGAATGATAATTATTAAGAAGTCAAAATATAGCAAATGCTGGTGTGGCTGTGGTGAAAAAGGAACACTCCTACAATCCCGGTGGGAGTGTAAACTAATACAATCATGGTGGAAATCAGTATGGAGATTCAGCAAAGAACTAAAATTAGAAATTTCATATGACCCAGCTATTCCCCTTCTAGGTATCTTCCCCAAAGAGCTAAAGACATCATTCTACAGCAATACATGCACACCATTGTTTATAGCAGCACAATTCGTAATAGCTAAATCCTGGAAGCAGCCTGTATATACATCAACAGATGATTGGATAAAGAAAATATGGTATCTATATATAATGGAATACTACTCAGCTATAAAGAAGGACAAATTCAAGATATTTGTAGGAAAATTGCACCTGGAAAATAGAATGTTGAGTGAAATACATCAGACACAAGCTTAAAAACCATATAGTATCTTTCATTTGAGTAAGGCAAAGCACAAATAAAAAGCACAATAAAGGATGGATAGAAGGAGACAAGGGGATAGGTCTCTTGCAGACAGAAGGGGTCCCAGAGATGGAGGGCGAGAAGAGAGGAAGCGGGGAAGGGGAAATAAGTAGACTAAAGATATGCCATGTGCAGGAACCTAATAACTTCAATGGATGTAAACATTATATGTCATAAACATGCGATAAGATTAGTATCATCAGAAACGAAAATGAGTAAAGGGGATTTAGAGGAGGAGAGAGGGAGCTGGAAGGGAAGGGGATTAAAAAAAGAATCAAGCAGTGTTCTGTACAAGGACCCTCTCCCCAGGATGATCACAGACTGTTCTGCAAATATTTACTAATAAAAAAAAAGAGCAAAGTCTATGTTCATTTGTTCTCTTCTTCCATCGTTGGAGCTGGGTCCTGCGGGGCACAGTGAAGACACACAAAGTCACCTTTAGCCTCTAGTCTGGGAGAGCCACACCTAATGAAAAGACACAGCTCTCATTTTAGGGAAAATGTAAGTCAGGTGACTAAGGAAAATGCTTTCAGGAAGGAAGGTGTCCTCCCCGACTGCACAATCAACAAGCGAAAACTGTGTCATTGGGAAGAATGTTGCATATAATCTTCTTGTCACTAAGAAGCTGATTGTACCTTGCATTTTTTTTTGCATGCCTTTTTCCTTCTCTTTTTTTATCTCTAATGTCCATTCTATAGAGTTTAAAATATAATTATTCTAACACCTCTCTTTTCTAAGGTCCCGCAAAGGGAAACAGAATAAAGGCCGCGAAGACTTTCTGAGGGGCTGCTAAACTGAGGTTCCTGCTTCAGTCAGAGACAGAGTATAGGGGGCCAGCAGGAACATTCACGTAGCTCTTGATTGTCTTACTTTTCTCATAGGGTATAAAAGAACTCAACTGCAGGGATTAGAGAGGGGATCGTTTTATGGGAAATGCAGTCTCCCAGCTTGAAACGGGTGAACAGTACAGGGCCCTTCCCGCTGAGCTGTTATCTGAACAGGGTGGTGTGGCCATTGAGGACATTGATATGTAATTTCCTGCCATAAAAAACTGGAGGGCTCATGCTGCCTCACTGCTATTGACTTGGGAATCAACTGAATTTGTCACTATCTTTTCAGGACAGAGAAGTTAGTATCAGTGAAGGCACTGTTATTGGGTAGTTGCAAACAATTCCATCATTTTTCCGCTCAGGAATGTACCTTGCAGTTCTTTCATGCAGGCAATTCTAACAAGATAAAGTCCTTAAAAAGAACATCGGACTTTTTAAAAACAGCTGTACAAGCTGTCCTGCTGTCTTTCTCAGGAGTGAACAGCTGACAACAGATAACATCTGATATGATAAATTTGCACATTGAAGTATTCATATTATGTTTTATATTATGTGAATTTGAATATGGAAGTTTCAACCCATCGATGATACAAGAGTTAGAATATCTTTCAATACTGAATATACATCTCCCTCTCTCCCTTTCTCTGTCTGTCTCTCTCCGACATCGTGATGTTCCTTGTGACAGTGCATGCTGGTTTTATCCCTGGGCCAGAGAAATGACTGGCTCTAAAATTACTCCATGACTTTAACTTTGGTTCTTGTCATCTGCTACACAGAGCCTGTAAACCTTCCTTCACACAGTGCAATCTATTAGCACCACCAATATCAGTTAGAACAGTGTTTGTAGCCAACTACAAGCTAATAAGTGATAAGCGGGTACTCCCAGTTTCCTGATATCACACATCACACACACACACACACCCCGTCTTCTCCAAGTTCAGTTTTGGATATGTGGAGATATCCATTATTTATCCAGATAAAGACATTTAGTAAGAAATACAATTAACAAGTCAAGGGTTCTGGAGAGAAGACTAAACTAGGGGTGAAAACTGAAGGAAGAGTCACCTGATTACTAATTGTCCAATACGATGGCACAGCATGGGGAAGCAGTCGGAAGACTGCGCTCTGCATCCGGGCTCTGCCATGGTGGAACTGGTAACCGTGAACGTGACCCTTTCCCTGCCTGAGCCTCCGCCTCCTCATTTGTGGAATAAAGGGGTAGCACGAACTCAACTCTAGGCCTCCTTCCAGCTAACACATGTTTGTGACTTTAGGATTAGAAATGCTAAAGTGTTCCTTATCCGCAAAGAACTTACTCTCCTCTGGGTATAGGCAGGTCGGCAAGCCAATGAGTCGTTGAAACACAAAAAGAGCACACAGGAACCTGTAGCCCTGTATCAACCAGCAGTGGGAATTACCATTATTCACTAGTCAGGAAACAGCCTGGCAGCATGGCAAGCTTTGAGCTTGGGGCCACCAGATCCAAGAAACTCTTGGTTAAATCTCATTCTCAGCCCTTCATAGGACTGTTTGCCTTACAATTCTAATAATTCCTCGTTCTAGTCAAAGTTTCACCTACTCTCCAGCATTCAGTGTTTTGGTCTGCAAAACAAAGAGGTTGGGCCACATGATTTCTAGGTTTACATAGACTTGTGTAATTCAAGTATTTTGAATCTACAGTGGCCTGCAGGCTAGCAAGAACTGGTTTTATGATTTTGGGGTGTTCTGGTGGCTTCAATAGTTTTTTAGAAGGTTAGAGGTTCTGGAGCTATGAATAATTTCCCTTCTGAAATGCCACTCAGTCTACCCTTGGAAAGGGTCTACACAATTGTCTTTCCACCTGGGTGCTTTGGGTAGACTTCCAGATATGCAAGCATTGCCACATGCATACGAGTCAGAAAGCAAAGTTAAGTGGTGTGCTCAATTCTGTACTCAAGGACTGATTGGGTCCCTAACAGGTGCGACTGAACTGGAAGTCTAATTATTTTGACTATCAAAAGAATTATACCTAACTTGTTGAGAAGCTGAACTTGGAAAATACTAACAATAATCACAAAAATAGCAACTACTTATTGAATGCTTGTAATATGCTAGATCCTATGCTTAGGGCAAACAAGGAATTGTGTATACTCTAAGTAGTTTGCCAGAAGTACCTATGCTAGAAAGTGACAAATCTGTATCTGCACATGACATTCAGGTCTGTTAGTCTCCAAGATCCCTAAGTAACCGCGCCAGTGTTCTCTCAGAGCCCCTCGTAGCCTTTGAGAGGAACCTTTGCTCATCATGTCTGCATCTGTGGGAATGCTAAGCAGGATCACAATGTTCCTGCTTTAAAGACTTTTGGGATAAACTTTGCATATTTTCTGTATTCATTACCCCATATTTGGCTGCATTAACGGCCCAGCCAGCACTCTCTTTCCCCAATCCCTGGAGGTCTCTGGACCATGTTAATATGTCAGTTTACAAACTCACTGGAATTCCATTCTCCAGCCATTTTGTTTGGTGTCCTAAATTCTTTGGGAAACTGTAGAAGGGGGAGACAGTAAGGTGGGCTGAAGGTTAAAGACCAAGCAGAGAGCTGTCAAGAAAATAAGACACACAGCTATTTATGCTACTAGTGAGATCTTTTTAAACCCAACTATGATGTAGTGCCCTTGGATATCCTGATATGCACATTATGAATTGGGCTTGGAAATAAGCTAGACTTGGGTTTTAATCACAATTCTGACGCCTTGCCCAAGTCAATTCCTTTTTCTGAACCTCGGCTCCCTCATCTGTACAAGAAGATAGAATCAATTCCATTCGAAGTCGTTTTTAGTATTCCTGGAGATCACACATCCACGGGGTTTAGCCCAGTAAATGTTCCAGATGGGCAATACTATTTGTAGTACATTCTCATTGGCTGCAAGCCTAGTTCCTTCTTACGTTTGCCAAGCTGGGCAAAGTGGTGCCATGCCCTTTCTGATAAGTTCAAAAGCCTGCCTGCTTCTGGAACTCTCTTTTTGATGTTGCTCCCCTTTCCATTTCGTGAACAGAAGAAAATCAAGGGACCTTGAACAAAAGCATCATTAACTAAGGAATATTAACTAAGCATTGACTATGTACAAAACACCAGATTAGGCATGAGGGGATTGTGTTCTATGGAGAACAGCTGGTTGGAGAGATAAAATCAATACTCACGAGAACACTAAACTGTAGGAATATGAGATTGTGTGTGACTAAGCTTGGTACTAACACAGGGGATAACTGCTAAAGTTGCCTTAGATGTTCAGCCAATGGTTCATCCCAGCCCCTGACAAAGTGTTACCAGAGGCCCTGGAAACCTAAAAGATCTTCACTTGGTTACAAACACAAACAACCCGCCTGCATCAGAGTCATCGTGCTGGCGCTCTGGGTAGGTACTATTGCATGGGTGGTGGCAATGATTTGTGTGTGGGCTGCTGTTCCATTCCCAGAGGGCAGAGCTCATGTTTGGACTTGTATGGTGTTTCCCACTCAGTAAACAAAAAAGTGGCCATAACAGTGCTGGGGCCAAGCCTAAAGGGAAAGAACACTGACCTAGAGGTCAGGAGGCCTGAGTCCTAATTCCATCATGACTGCTAACTCTTTGCAGGACCTTCTGCAAGTCTTTTGCCCTTCTAGTTATAAAATGAGGAAAGTGGATCTGACAGGGTTTTCAGACAGTGCTCCATGGTACCCATGGATCTCTGGAAATTCTGGAGTTCAAGGGCTCCAGTAAACCATAAGGACAGGTGAGTGGGGGCCAGGAGTCAGGGTTATTTCTCTCCAGCTTCCCTTACCTTCAACCAGAACAGCCCACTTACATCTTTTTCGATACTGGAGTTCTTCAGTAGCTTTCTCAGAGAAGTCACCTACCAGGTTCTTCTTTACATCATGTTTTTACACATAGGTCAAAAGAGCCCCAGAGGTAAACCAGTGAATACTAAAGATAGGTAGTCCTAAAGCTTCTCTCTCTCTCTATTTCTCTCTATCTGTCTTTGTCTTTCTCTCTGTCTCTATCTCTCTCTGTTCTCTCTCTCCTCTGTCTCTGTTTCTCTTTCTCTCTCTGTCTCTGTCTCTATCTCTATCTCTTTATCTCTCCATCTCTTTGTCTCTGTCTCTATCTCTTTCTGTCTCTCTGTCTCTCTGTCTCTGTCTCTCTGTCTCTGTCTCTCTGCCTCTCTCTCTCTCTCCTCTGTCTCTCCCTCTCTCTCCCCAGGGTCTCAGGTATGAGAAGCCCATGCTCTACCCCCCACAAAGTCTCTTTTCTTACAATTCCAACAATAATTTACTTGTCCAACAAGAACTCACTCCTCATCTTTTCCAGATTTGGGAATAAATTATGGTTCCTAAATTCTAAAAAGAGCAAGCTGAAGACAGGGCAGAGAGTAAGGACTGAGCTCCACCCATGACAAAGCACACCTAAGTATCCGCTCTCACAAAGGCCACGTAAAGTCCAGGCAGTGCCCGGAGGAGACACTGGCAGGTGGGTAGATCCTTGATGACTCTATTCCCTGCTGACAAAGAAGGTGGGTGGAGCCAAGAGAAAGGGGCACGTGGGTCACTCTGAGGACTCCCTAGAGCGGTTGTCACTCTCTCCACTGTTGGCTTCTTAACCATTTGCCCAGAAGTCAATGTGACATACAGCTAAGGCTTCTTGTCCTTTTTTCAGTTAACAGATTTTATTTTTCACAGAAAAATTGAGCAGAAACACAGAGAGCTCCCATACACCCCCTCTCTACTTCTGCATAAATATGGTGCCTTCGCTCCCACTGATGAGCCAATGTGGGCACATTATTACGAACTAAAGTCCATAGTTCACATTTGTGCCTTTTTAAAAAAAAATTAAGTAAACTTTTACTTAAATTGTGGTACAGAAATATGTTTCAACTAGGGTAATTCAATGAAAAGTGGAGGTAGAAATTATGACCCCCAAATGAGCCTCTCTTGTCACAGAGGATTAGATTACTACTCTATCTATAGTCTAATTTTTCTAGGTTTTGTTCCATACAAATTTGTGCAGATTTTCAATAGCAGAATTCTTTATTTTTCCTTTCTTTCGGGGGGTGGGGAAAGCTTGGGATTGAACCCAAGGGTGCTATACCACTGAGTTACTTCCTCAGCCTTTAAAAAAAAATTTTTTTTTAATTCTGAGACAGATGCTCACTAAGTTGCCCAGGCCAGCCTTGAACCTGCAATCCTCCTGCCTCGGCCTCTCAAGTAGCTGGATTACAGGTACTGTATGTGCCACTGCACACAGCTCACTGTTAGAATTTTTAAATCTATTACAGGCAAAAAACATCAGACCTCGAGCTAACAAATGTCATCAAATCTACAAGCACAAAATTAATTTGAGCACTGGTCCTCACAACAGAGCTCTTCAAAACATTAGGTGCTATGCTTATTATAGAATCAAAGTGGTCACATTGATTGAAAGTTTCATTGAGGAACCTTCTGATCACAACAGGCTTAAACAAAAGGCAAAGCTGTGTCCAACCAGTTGGCTCCAAACCAAGTAGATTCTGGTTAAAAACACTTTGGCTAGAAACACTTTTTTTTTTTTTTTTTAAGTGTTTCATTTACGATTACAGAAAAAATAAAGCATCACTGCATCAATCCAGAAATCTGTAAAAAAAAAAAAAAAAAAAGTATTGTGAGGACAAGAAATACACAATTGCTGTTCTCTTGGTTGCTTAAATCCCGCAGTATTTTCAAATACAGCTTTAGAATACCAGCCCTTGAAAGCCTGTTTTTCTAGTCATTTTTCACTGAATAGTCTTGACTTTTGTGTGGCGTTTTATTTATTCATTCATTCCTCTGTTCTGCCTCTTAGTGTGTAACTGAGTAATATGTTCTGTCCTCATTCTGTGTAGTCATTCACGTGACCCTGTGAATGCTGTGGTGACAGGAAGAGCAGAGTTAGAGGGAAGAGGAAGCCGGAACACTCACAGACATCAGAAAGACACAAGATGGAAAAGCCATTGGTTAAGTTGAACCAAAGTATGCAGTATACTATTAATGGAAATCAGAGGAAATGGCTAAAGTATATTAGAGTGAATGGTCCAAACTGAATTTATTCAATCCATACACTTTTTTATGCTAAATATACTTGCTAATCAATTTAGTGATAAAAATCCTTTTTATACTACTACTTAGCAAGTTAGTAAGATATGGAACTCATTAGAATTTAATTTTATTTGCTGAAGAGCACACAATTCAGCCAGTACTCCCTAATCTCAGTCTACAGCTCTCTATGGGTCCTTTCTGCTAACCAGCACTGGAGAAGTTTACTTTTGTTGCTATCTTCCAAAAGAGCCCATGCCAATTAAAAAAAGAAAGAAAAAGAGGCCAAATTCTCGAGCCCTTAAAAAAAAATTTTTTTAAAATTTTAAAAAAGAAAATTAAGCCCAGGGACCATCTCCCCCATTTGCATCTGGGTGTAAGATTAGTATATAAACTCAGTGTAACAGTGAATTGATCTATTTGAGGGATGCAGGAGCGACACCATAGTGAGGGAAGAAATTAATTAAAGTGCAGAGAACAATAGTATTTTAATAATAATGCATAAAATGGGTAACCGGAATCACTTTCTTAAGCAGATTCAACTTGTGGAGGAAAAACTTTAGTTCTTTTTGCAAAAACCATCTACGTGAAGCAGTAATTGGTTTCAATAGCTGGTGGTGACCAGGTGTTATGGCTTACGCCTGTAATCCCATCACTCAGGAGACTGAGGCAGGAGGATCGCCATGAGTTCAGGGCCAGCCAGGACTACATAGTGAGTCCAGGCCAGCCTGAACTACATAGTGAGACCCTGTCCCAAAAAAGAAAAAAAAAAGCTGGTGGTGTAGCGCAATGGTAGAGTACTTGCCCAGAATTTGTAAGTACCTGAGTTTGATCCCCAGAAATGAAAAAAAAGAAAAAAATTTGGAGCCATCCTTGAAAAAAATCATAAATAGAGAATACATTTTAAGAAATAGAGGTAACTGAGGATAAGATTCAGGCAGCAATTTAATAGAATGGTCCAGATGGTTAGGCTGAGGCCAACACCCAATGCAGACAAAAGCCTTGTCTGTGGGGAATTTTGGATGACACTTAGAAAAATATTTCACTGTGCATAAACCAAATTGATAGTCTGCATGAGTGTTGTAAGTTCACAGAGTAGAAGGTTTTTTTCTTGTGTGTACTTCAGTTTCACAGTAAGAATGGCATAGCATACTGTGTTAGTTAGCTTTCTCTCCCTATAACAAATAGCTGAGATAATAACTTAAAAGAGAAAAGGTTTATTTTGGCTCGATTTTAGAGATTTCAGTCCCCAATCAGTTGGACCCATTTCTTTGGGCACATCATTGTAAGAACCATGTGGTTAAGCAAAACTGCTCACCTCTGGAACAGGAAGTGAAAAAAAGAGGAAGAGGAACAGGTAGGGGTCCCCATAACCCTTTCAAGAGACCTGAAGATCTCCCCGCTAGACCCACCTCTTAAAGTTTCTACCACCTCCCAACAGTACCATGCTGGAGACCAGCCTTTCCCATAAGGACCTTTGGAAAACACTTAAGATATAAACTATAGCAAATACCTAAAACAGACAAGCGTTCATGCATGATATCTAAATCCTTGATATAATAATACATTTAATTCAGAATGATTACACTACAATTACATGCTCTTTTTTCAACACTACAGCTTTCTGCAACCACAAGGTAGTGGTTATGTAAAGCAGGGACCCCAACATCAACATCTAGAGAGTAGCCACCACTTTTCATGTGTGTTCTCTTTTTGGGTTTTTTCTTCATTTTTCTTAATCAACACTGCTGTTGTTTCTGCTGCTTAGCAAGATTAGTAAAAGTAGAATTGTAATCATTGAACATAGCCCCCTGACAATCAGGCATTTTAAAACCTTCAATCTTTTGGGGCAAAGAAAGCACTGTGGGACATCTACAACTCTGATTAACAAACAAGGTGGCCATGAATTGAAGACTTTAACTTTGCTGATTGAGTCATCACAGGAGATCTGACTTAAGCTTGTTTCAAAGCTAACTTAAGAAAATTCTGGTTCTGGGGTGACAGGAATAGCCAACACATTCCATCTGATTTCATTCCATTGTCAAATACCCATAGGGGCTGAACACTACAGCATCAGTGACACAATATGGCATCAGGTTATGAATCCCATTCTCATGAGTGACATCTCAGTAACACCATTCTTTCATGCAGAACTGGCTCATAACTGCTGGGTCAACCTCACTCATCAGAATTTTCAGGGTTTAATCTGGCAAATCCATTAACCAGCTCTTTGGGGAATCAGAATTCCTATGTCTCATACGATATACTGCTCCATTTGGGAAAACTGCATTAAGAAAGCCTATTTCTTCCCAGAATTTCCAGTGTGGGAATCATTGGTGAGAAGGTTTCATTAAATGTTCATGAGAATAAGAAAAGCGTTGTGTGGAGTGAAAGCCTCTGTAGCCCCCGGCAAGCTTCGCCAGGGGAAACGCTCTCAGCAAGAGGTGGGCCCACGGGTCTTCAGAACAGAACATCTGTGGGAGAGGCACACAGAAGATGGAGCAGCGCGCATCCGTCAAAAGTACAGTCCACTCAGATCTTGGGAGAGCAGGAAGATCCCAGGGGTTACTGCCAGGAAAACCAAACCTCCAGCAGATTCTTGGTTCCTTTGGAAAAAAAAAAAAAAAATGTACAGCTTCCATTACTGTGCAGGCAAAGAAATAACCAACAACCACAGAAAATCAACCAAATTAAATCTCTTCCCACTGCTGCTACTGCTGCCACTGCTGCTGCAAATTGTTCCGACTGTGTTATTAAAGTTCAGGTTCCATTTCGTTTGCTTGCTATAATTTTATATTATGTATTTTTATATTATTTTTTGCAATGCTGGGGATTGTACCCAGGACTTCAAGTATGTTAAGTACTGAACACATCCCCAACCCTGTATTAGTGGGTTTTTAACTAATGTTTTTATGCCTATACCTATGCTTAATAATCAATAAAATGTTTCCTTCTCTCTCTGTCTGTCTCTGTCTCTCTCTCTCTTTCTCTCTCTCTGTAAATGAAAAGTTGAATATGCGTCTGCTAGGCATACAGGTAGATACAGTTCAGGCGCTTACAGTCTTCTGCTTTTCAGTTGGCGAGAGTAGAAGCAGTGTTACCTAATATCACCAGCTGTACTGTGTTATCAGCCTCTCTTTGTGTTGTGCATTGCAAGGGTTTTGACAAACGCAAACATCATGTAGCCATCATCGCAATATTATACAGAATAGCTTAACTGCCATAAATCCCCCGTCTTACATTTATTCATTTCTCTCCTTTCCCCACACGGCTACAATTCCTGGAAACCCTTGCTCTTTCTACTGATTCGATAGGGTTGCCTTTTGTAGAATGCCAGATAGTTGGAATCATATAGTATGAGGTCTTTTCAGCCTGGTTCTTTTACTAAGCAACGTGAATTCAAGTTTCCTCCATATCTTTTCACGACTCAATACTTAATTTCTTTTCTTTGCTGATACTCCACAGCATAGATGTACCACAGTTTGTTTATCCATTCAAAAATGGGTAAGAAGGACATTTTGGCCACTTCTAAATTTTAGCAATTATGAATAATGCCCCTGTAAATATTTATGTGCAGGTTTTTGTGTTGATGTGTTTTCTATTCATTTGGGTAAATATGAGGGGTGGGATCACTGGATCATATGCTAAGACTGTGTTTAGCTTTGTAAGAAACTGCTAAACTGTCCTCCGAAGTGGTTGTACTATTATGCATTTCCACTGTCGTGGTGCTTTTATTTGTTATTAGATATCACGCTTTTGTTTTTGTGGGTACCGGGGGTCGACCTCAGGACCTCACGCACCAGCAGGCGCCCGTGCCGCTGAGCGATATCACTGGCCCCTTTTTCGTATGTGGGCTCCGGGAGTCGAACTCGGGCCCTCACACTTGCCAGGCAGGCACTTATGCTGCTGAGCCATCTCACTGGCCCTTAGATATCATTCTAAGTAAAGAAAAATCAAAACTTTAAATTATTAGCATGAATTTCCCAGTTTATCTTTTCACTGTACAACACCGGTTTTAAGTATTAATTCATACGCAAAATCTCTGAAATTATACAATTTATATTTTGCACCTCATAAATATATATGTATTTTATTCTTACTAGAAGAGTAGAACCACTGCACAAAACTAACTCAACTTTTCCTGGATGTGCGTACACTCCACCAACACTGTCCACCTTGATAAAGGCACTGTGCGTTGCTCTTCAGCACCCTTTCCTTCTAGGTCATTATTTTCACACAAGGGACTGATTGACACTGGGAAGTGTTAACTAGACTAAGAAAGTTTTTGGATTCCCCTGTCTTAGAGCATTTGTGTATTTGAAATGAGTTCTCCTTTGGATGACAAGCATGACTGTTATGGGTTGTGTCTAGATGTCCCCTCAAAAGCCTCATGCAGTCTTAGGTGAGGCTTTCAGAGGTGGCTGGATCTAGACTGTGATGCTGGGATTAAGTGTGTAATTCTGGGGTCAAGATGTGTGATTCCTAAATTAGTGCACTGGTTGATTTGACATAGTTCTGGGTAAGATTAAGGGTGTCCCACCCTGGGTGTAAGTGCTACCTGCCTTAAGGGCAGGTAGCCTGGATAGAATATAAGGGACAGAAAGCTTGTCCCTTGCTGCTTGCTGCCTTCAGCCTGCCCTGATTTGTCATGGACTGTTTCTCATCTGTGATGCTCTTTTGCCATGCCGCCCTGCCTTGGAGCCAGCCAACTGCAAACTGAAACCTCCACAAATGGTGAGCTGCAATAACCCTTTTCTCCTTTAACACTGGCTGTTGGGTATTTTGTCTCAGCAATGAGAAAAGTAAAACAATGGTCTCTTAGTGCAGTCAGTGCCCCACTTAGTCACAGTCATGTTGTTAAGACACTCCAATATTAGTAGGGAATCCCAGTATTTACTGAGATTCAGAGCCACTGGCTCCTAGAACACACTTATGTTGTTCCCACTGGAGTTGCACTGAACTGCCATGCATAGCATGAACACTGGAATTCAATGGCCATGGGGCATCCTAAACACTCTCTAAATATGAAGAAACAGATGACATGTGTTTCTACATACCTCTTATGACCATAAGCATGTGCCATTGACCCAACTATCTTCACTTACAAAAGACAAGTGCAAGGGTAAAATTATTGCAGATTTCAAAATGGCCTGCAGAACATCCAACCAGGCATGAGGTCCTTCTTAGTGTGGGCTCTGTGAGATTGCGCAGGTTGAACATCTGTGAAGCTGACCCTAGATTTCCTTGATTCTTACCTGTTCTGCTCCATTGTGGATCATAACTCTGTCTTCACATAGAGGGCAGAGATTCTTCCTATAATCTGCCTAACGTTCAAGCCAGGTCTCTCCTTAAAAGTCCACATTAAATCACCAAGTCCTATCGACTGTCCTGCAGCAAAGACTCCTGGGCTTTCCACTTTCCATCTCCACTGCAGCCAACTGGATCTATCTACAAGCACTCAGTAGCTTCCTGAGGTTTCCCTGCCTGCTGTCTCTCTCCTCTAGTGGAATCCCCCGGCTATAGCCACAGGGAGTTTTCAAGGAAAATATCCCATCTGGTCACTTTGCTGATAACACCCTTCTACATCCCCCACTGTCCTCAAGATCAAGGCTTATTCTGACCTTGCTTTACAGGATTATTTCTGACCTGGCTCCTAACAGACTTATCAACAACAAATCCCACTGTTTACCTCTCACTATGGTGCTCCATAAAAATGGAACAATGTACATTTGTTTTCATCCTTCCCTCAGCTACTCTTACTTCTTTCTCTCAAGTCTCAGTTATTAAGTCTCCCCCAGGGCGACTTTTACACCGCTTCCATTATATAAAACTTACAAAGGTGTATCGTAATGATTTATCTGCACCTCACACTAAATTCTAAGTTCCAAAGAACAGGGGGCTCTGTCTGGAGTACTGAGTGTCCCTAGCACACTGTGTACATCAACTGTCTAATAGTCGTCACTAAGTGAAAATGTGTGGAAGGAACAAGTTCTCCCTGAGCCCTCCTGGGCCAGATATGTCCTCAAGTCACAGGCAGCAAGACAAAAGCTTCTGGGTGAGTGATGGGGTGAGCTGAGTGGTACCCAGGCCATCTCATTTCCCTGGGGCTAGCCTTTGCTATTATTCAAATCCCCTAGCAGGCTCTGCCTGATTCTTCATTAAAGTTCCTTGGGCAAATGCTTCCCAACTTCCCATCTCTTCCAACAGTAGCTCAGGAGACTGGAGGCTATGTAAAAACACTAACCTGCCAATGAAATCAGTTTTTAAGGCTATCCCCAGACCCAAAGAATACCCTTGTTTGGCTCAGTCTGGAGCTTTTCCAAATAGGATCAGTCTAATCTGACCAAGCAATAGAACATAAAAAGGAAGTGGGATAATTTATTCCATTTCCATCTGAAAATGTCACTGCACACGGGATGCTTCATCCAGAGTGGCACAAAACTGACTTCACACTTTTCTCAAAGAACATCAGATTATTGCAAAACCTCTGTGTGCTATTTAAAAAGGAGGAAGAAAGAAGAAGAAAGATAAAATAAAACAAACCAGCAGTTTGGAATTGAGAACAAAAAGTCCCAGAATAGGTTCGTTTCCACACCACAGTCACTGCAAAACCATCCTCTGGAAAATTCTTTTTAGTTAACAAGTCTATTTATCTTGTCTGATTGTATCCTTGCAACAAAAGTCCCTAGCAGATTTCTGTACCAAGTCTAAATGCTTTCACTGCTTGTGAAGCCTCTGCCCCCCATCTGTGTCACATTTAATCCACCATAGGTCCACTTGTCACATAGGCTCCACTCCCAGGCCATGGGCCCAAGGGACACTCATGGTCACGTGGCCTTCATGGCTTCTCCCATAGCATCCTCACCTGAAATGGATGATCTTGTTCTTTTCTCTCTGATTTCTTTTATAATGTTTCTCTTTGTCTTTGATGTTCTGCAATTTCACTCTGATGTATCCGAAGGTTACTTGGTTTTGTGTATCTATGGGTTCTATTGCGATTTCTGAAATGAAATGTCTTTGTCTTTTATCAGTTCTTAGCTACCTTCTCTTCACACACTGCCTGACCCGTTCTATTTTCTTTTCTGGAATTCCTTATAGATATAAGTTAGAGTTTTTCATTTTATTCTCCATGTCTCCTAATATTGTTTTTTGTTTTTTCAGTTTTTATCTCTGGTCTCCATTCAGATAATCTCCTAGATTTATCTCCAAGTTTTTAAAGTCTTTCTCAACTAGATCTAATATACTAATATTAATACACTGTTTAGTCTATGTATTGAGTTTTAAATTTTAATAGATAGTTTTTATTTCTATGAAAAAGTGCTATTTTTTTTTTGTGTGTGTGAGTACCGGGGGTCGACCTCAGGACCTCGCACACCAGCAGGCACCCGTGCCGCTGAGTGATATCACCGGCCCTTTTTTCATATGTGGGTTCCGGGAATGGAACTTGGGCCCTCGTGCTTGCGAGGCAGGCACTTACACCGCTGAGCCATCTCACCGGCCCCCTGTTTTATGTTAAAATATATCTGGGGCCAGGTGTGGTGGTACACACCTGTAATCCCAGCACTCAGGAAGGTGAGGCAGGAGGATCATGGCAAGTTCCAGGACAGCCTGGGCTACAAAGTGAGTTCAATGCCAGCCTGAACTATAAAGCAAAACCCTGTTTCAAAAAGACAAAAAAAGTAGTCTGATTTTATTCATTTTCTAGATTTTTCTTTACAGCCTCATTTTACATTAGTAGCCATTTTAACATACCTAGTTTGTGATCTCCTGCAATGACTCTATAATCAAAGGCTCTGGAAGGTCTAATCCTGTTGTTTGTTGGGCCTACACACCCTTGCTCATGTATTTTCCTTGTGTGTTGCATGATTTCAGATTGTGAGCTCATCTTCAGAAGGGCTTTAATCTGGAGAAACCAATGTAATCAAAGTGTTTGCTTCTAACAGAGTATAATTGGCCCTAACCAAATTTTATGTTATTTCTTAACCCAGGGATTTCTAGGTTGTACGGAACTATTTATTCAAACCTCAAACCCACGAAAGTTCATGACAGTGGTTTTGAATTCCTAAGGGAGACATTTCCTCCTCCTGAGCTCAATTTAAGATAAACAAGATTTCTCTTCATTTCTCTGTGCTAGAGATTGACATTTTATGCTCTATAATGTGTGCGCGTGTGTGTGTGTATGTGTGTGTGTGTGTGTGTTACTGGGATTGAATATTGAATACAGAGTCTTGGGTATGCTAGAAAAAGCCTCTACAATTTTTAAAAGGACATTGTCATTCCAGGGTCCTGGCTTTATGTAGATATCTCAGTGACAACATGCCACCTCCCACAAGCTCAAGATATGGTTTCCTGCCGTTGGACAGTATTAAAACCCAGCTTCTGACACCAGCTCTAACACTCACCCACAGGAACTGCAAGGGACGATTCATCTACTTAATTTCCTGGTCTTCAGTTCCCTCTTAGCATGTAGCTCCTGGGAATATTTTGGTGCACTCAGCTGCATTAATAACAGGCAGCACTTCTGATTTATGAGCACCAGACACTGTGCTAACTGCTTATTGTGCACTTTAATTCATTTAGCTCCTGTAACATCCCTCGAGGCAGCTGCTATTACCAGTCCCATTTTCATATAAACGAACCGAGGTGTGAAGAGGGAAAGTAACTTGAGCAAGGGCTCAAGGCTAGTGAGTGAAAAAGCTCAGATTTGAAGTGGCGAACTGACTTCAGAGCCCAAGCTCTTAATCAATATTTTTCACTGCTCTTTTACTTAGGTTTTTTTTTTTTTTTTTTTTTTTTTTCCCTTACGGGAAAGTATTTAGACTCCATGTTGCAGTTTCACACTATTTCTCCCCAAACATCTGAATCAAGAATAACTGCAGGAATAGGCGTAATTTCTGTCAAGCAGACAGCCTGCAATTATTACTGCTGGTCCCACAGCAAAAAAGTCAAAGCCTTCAAAATAAAGGCTCCACTGTGAGTACCTCAGCTAACTCCAAGTACAGGACTTAGAGCAGGGGAATTTCAGCGCATCAGAGTGGTAGGGAATTTAGAGATAGTCTTTCCAAAGCATGATTCACAGATCATCTGCGTCAGAATCAACCCAGAATACTTAAAACTCGTTATGAGGGCCAATCCCAAAGCTAATGAATCAGAAGGCCTAGGGTCAAATCTGGAAATCTACCTTTTCAAATCAACTGTCCATGAGGTTCTCATTCTAACGTGCACTTGGGTTTGAGAACCATTACTCAGTGTTTGCTTTGGAGCCCAACCTGAGACCAAATTCTTTCTTAATTTATGACCACAATAGGCACAACAAAGCCGCCTCACCTTCCTTTCACGATATGGTACCACACATCCATGCACAGATGAGGAAGCAAGCCCACAGCACGGTGGCAGCCCTCTGCTGGGGTCCCATGGCACCTGAATTCTTCCATACCAACTCATACCAACTACCATCCCAAGGTAAAACTCATTGTCTTGGCTTCTTGCCTGGCTGTCCATATAGACTATGAAGGAGAAAATATTCCTTTGTCATCTTTGTGACCCTGATCCATAACCCGTACCCAGCATGTAGTAATCTCTAGAGTTCATTGAGTGAATGGATGAAGTGACTTGAGCCATTCAAGAGCCCCCTTGCTATCAGTGGTGCTGTGAGGGCCACAGCTCAGGTCTTCAGTTATCCCAAGAAGCCGATAAATCTTCTAACCCAGCCATTCCAGCAGTCATTTTTTCTCCCACTCCTCGGAAGGCAATGGAATATCTTTTTGCCAAGGGTAGTCTGAGGTACGGAAGGCAATGTGTTCCTTCTTGCCCCACTGAACCGAACTGAGATACAGGGATTGCTGTCCAGGTGCTTAGTGGTGGGGAGAATGGGGATGGGATGGGCCAGACCATGGCGGAACTGTGATGTGGACACATCCAGAAGTGTGGTAGCCTGAACAGTAACCAAAAAGACCTTGCTGCCTTGAGACAGAGTTCATCATATTGCTCCTTTAAGACAGGGAAGCTGGGCTCGAATGACTGCAGGCTCCTGTCTTCCCTCCAAATACAGCCTTTGCCTTGCAGTTTTGCCCCTGTCCCTGCTGCTCGTGTGGAGCTTGGGCAAGAAGACACAGTGTCAGTCCCAGTCAACACCCTGCAGGGACAGGAACAGTGCAGAGACCAGCATCTCTCCAAGAGGCTTTAGATCCACAGGCTTTCTCTGCAGTACCCCCTCTGCCCCAGCTCAGTCCACTTGCTTTGGGTCACTCTTCCAAAAAGAAGAGAAAAAGTCCACTGAAGTCCTTCAGTTTGTTTCTTGCAAAACACATTTGGTTCTAGCATTTTGTGGCAGGCCAAGTCCTTGGGCGAGTACTGAGATGAGTATGACCTGGACCTTGAGCCCCACCCTGACCTTTCTGATAGAAGACAGATTCACACACAACACAAGCCTTGGCAGGCTGTCATTCAGGGCACGGCTTCAGGCATGCAGCAAGGCCTCACCTTCGCCTGCTGAGCAGCTTCAGCCCTGTGATCTTTCTCTGCAGGTGCCCATCCTGAAGGTTGTTGTTTTAATACTCACAGTGCCTACGTGATGTGGGGCACCAAGGCCCCAGCACTGACCTACACACTTCAGTGCCATGGAACTCGGTCCTCCCCATGAGTTTTTGCACAGAAGAATCTAGAAACAGCACCAGTTTCCCATCTACCTTCCCCCCAGTCTCGGTCCTGCCTCTCTCTCCAGGCTTTTTGTCTCCTTTATTTCACCTTTGGCTCACACCTGATTTTGTGTCTCAGTTTTCACTGATCTGAAAGCCTCCCATGATGTTGCTACAGGGCACTCGCAAGCAGGAACCAAGATTCTTCAGCTGTCTCCCACCCCACAGCATCTGGAAGAGAATTAGGAAGCTGAGCAACCTCAGACACCATGTGCTGAGCCATTTCCTGTACTCTGTCTATACATACATGTGCAAGCATGTGTGCATATGTGCATGTGCATATGAGTGTGTGTGTTTGTGTTTGTGTTTAAATGCATTTACTCAAGATAGAAGGGAATACACTGGCTCAGTTGTAAGCTGAAGTCCCCAGGTACGGACATGAATCCTTTCACCAGTTCCTGATTTCTCTCTCATTTCTCAGTTCTTCAAACTCTATTTGGCTCCATATCAGACCTGTTCTCTGGTGGCAAAATGGCCACTGCAGTCCCATTTCCCACCCCAGGCCCAGTCCTGCTCCAATGGGAGCACCAGAATTGACTCTCACAGGCTCTGATAGGTCTGGACCTGGTCACATGACCACCCCTGAATCTGGTACTGTTATCAAGAGGATGGATTCATCCACTGGACTCTTAGACATGGAGTGAGCTCCAGGACAAAAGCACACTGGAGGGAAATGGGACTATTAAACAGGAGCCAGAGTGAATGGGTGCTGCTGACTGAAAATAGCTAGTGCCTGTAGCAAATAGTATTTTGAGCACTATAGACACTCTACATGCATTGTTTTATTTAGTATCTACCTCATAAGGTAGGTATTACCATTTACTCTTGATTTTTAAAAAAATCACTGCCTGGGCCAGTGAGATAGCTCAGCGGCATAAGCGCCTGCCTGGCAAGCACGAGGTCCTGAGTTCGACTCCCGGTACCCACATACAAAAAAAGGGCCGGTGATATCACTCAGCAGCATGGGTGCCTGCTGGCACGCAAGGTCCTGAGGTCGACCCCAGTACCCACAAAAAAAAAAAAAAAAATCACTGCCTGTATTCCAGCCACCCTGGGAGGCCGAGGTAGGAGGATTGAGAGTTAAAACTCAGCCTGGACAACTTAGTGAGACACTGTCTCAAAATTTTTTAAAAATTTCAAAAGGGCCAGGGATCAGCTCAGTGTAAAGGCCCTGTGTCTAATCCCTAATCACACACACACACAAATGGTGGAGGAGAGACGAGAATCCAAGTCTCCCTGAGTCAGAGCCATTCTCCTGCCATCTTGTCTATAAATCATTACGTACTACAAACCACTCAAGTTTGAAAACCAAGTAAAGTCATAGCTTCTAAGGGGCACTGAAGTCCCTACCACGAGGCTCACACATGGATGGTCTCAGACAGGCACAGCCATACCACTGCTTTATTTAACCTGACTTATTTTTAATTCGAGCTGACATTTTTAAATTGAATGCTTTCTTGAACGTATCATTTCCAGTTTCTCTTAAGAACGGGAAGACCTGGATAGTATTGAACCTGCATCACCCCACACCAGCAATGAACCAAACAAACAGTGTGGCTGCCCCTCCACACAAAGGGCAGGCAAGCTTCGGGTCGTCCTGTCCTCACCCCTCACTGGCGTCGTTCCCTTTCAAAGTTAAAATGTTGGGGAAAGTGCTATATCCACAGGCATCAAAGTGTACCAAAGAGAACACAGCGAGCAGTTTACTTTCAACTCTTATCCCACAGCCATGTAGCTCCCCTGTCTTGTAGCCTTCCAGAGATATTCTGTACATAAACACCAAATACACACACGCACAAACACACAGCGCTTTTTCTTTTACAGAAATAGCAACATTGGGTGCTGGGGATGTAGCTCAGAGGTACAGCACTTGCCTACCATATGAGACTCTGGGTTTGATTCCCAGCACTGCAAAAAAAAAAAAGGTAACACACCAAACCCCTGCTCTCTACCTTGCTGTTTTCCCTTGGCGATGTCACTTAGAGATTATATCATGCATGTCTGTACAAAAAGAACTTCCTCATTTTTGTTTTTGCTTTTTCTAGCTGGAATTAATCCCAATATATGGCTATATCATAGTTATTTAACCAACATCCTATTGATGGATTGGGGGATATTTTCAATCATTTACTATTATCAGCATATTGACAGCTATAATTTTCTTATATATAAATATTATACTATATTATTATAGTTACATATATGTACTGTTTTGCACATAAATAAGAATAAATGCCGGAAATAGAATTATATGGTCAAATACTTTATAATAAATTGAAGCTTTTAATTGCAAAAGACAAAACATGTGCTATCAGGAAGATTAAAGATAGTTTTTGCTATGCTTACTCCACTACACTGACTCATCCTTACTGGTGTTTTACATCTGTCTCTTTCACCAGATAAAAAATTCTATGAAGGCAAGAAACCTTCTGTCATTTATCCTTACATCCTTGGCTTCTAGCACCATACTTATATGATAGTAAGTGCCAATAAATAGTTGCTAAAGGAGAGAGAGGGAGGGGAAGATAGAAGGAGGGGTGAGGGAGGAGAGAGAGAAGGAGAGAGAGAGAGAGCTTTTGAAAGGTTAAGCTTTAGGTATTGTGATCCTAGAGATGTTCTGCCCTGATTCTGATCTCATAATAAAACATTAGGCTCTCAAATGGTCTCCAAAGTACACCAGAGAAAAAATAAGAGTAACTCTACCCAAAGGCCAGGCCATAGGAGAATGAGCATGCTGGTTCCTGAGATGCCCAGTGTATTAAATTCGCTCCCCTCACTGGGCTGGGAGAGGACCATGGGAGGACGAGGCGATGGGAGCCAGCCTCTCTCCAGCAAGGGAAAAATTGAGCTGGAAGTAGAAATGTGGCCTATCAGGAGAGAAGACAACCAACCCTATGGCCTCATTTTCATTTTAACTAGACCCACATTTGCTCTCCAGCTCGGCAGAATGGTGTTGACACACGCCTGTCTTTTCCATCCAGATAGTCCACAGATGACTTCAGGAATTGGTGAACGGTGTGTGTTTTGGCACACATTTGCCCGCAGGACCTTCAAGAGATCTTATCCCTAAACAAACTCAATAAAACAAAATGAACAAGCCCTTGGCACTAATTGAAATTGTCTTTAGACCCAATACTGGAGCCTGATACATTTTTCAAAAATGAGAGCCACCAGTAGGCCCACAATAAAATGTCTTGACTCTTACTGTACAAAGGCAGAGGGCTGGAAGTGTAGAAAGATTTCACAAAGGGTTTGAGAACCTCTTATCTCCCAAGCCAGGGAAACCAGCCAAGCTTGGGAGAAGGAAGAGGAGAAAGGACAAAGAGAGAGGGGAGAGAGAGAAAAGAAGAGGGTAGGAGAGAGTTGTTCCTGGCTAAGGAGAGGTGGATGAGCCTGGGAGAAAAGCAGGGAGCCAGGAGACAAGATGAGTGTTTTATGCTCTGGTTCAGGAGATGGAGAGGAAAAGAGAGGAGAGGAACAGAGAGAAGGGGAAAGGAGAGGAAGACCTGCAGGGCTTTGAGGGCACCTCTGTCCACACTGGGAGGGAAGCATGGCCGATTCCTCCCAATTTCCTTCATGGAAAAGGGCAGTCATGCTGGGGGAGACCACACGAGTCATGAAAGGCACCTCCTGGGAGGCTGTGGAAACAGAGCCGCGGGCAGCAGATTGGAGATGCGTTTCAGAAACGGTTTGCCCTGGTATGTGAAAAATGTGTCCTGTTTAGATAGTTGGCAAACGTCTTAGAGGCAAAATGGAATTTATTAACAGAAAATATTTGTCAAGGATTGTTCTGTCCTCCTCCTCCTCCCTGTTCTTCCTTTTCTCTTTCTTTCTTTCTTTCTTTTTTTCCATCTTCTTCCCAGGGTGGACGACTTCAATAACAAGCTTCTTTCATCTTACACTTGCGGTTTGGATCCTCAGACCTGGCTTAAAAGAAGAAAAAGATGGTTTTAGAGGAAATGTCCACCACCCATGGTGACTTCCTTCTCTAAGCACAGGTGTGAGCTTTCTGCCCTGGAAAGAGCCTGGATGGACAGGGAACTGTCTTTCCAAAATAATTCATTTTATCTACCTTGGCATAGGTTTTGAATCTGCTATTCAGACCCACAGACCTGGTTCTGAATCCATAATCCTCTACTTATTAGTGATGCAGCTTTCATCTTTTTCAGCTTCCATTTCCTTAGGAGTAAAGCAAGGGAAAAGTAATACTGAACACTTGCCATTGTTGTGAGAATTAAATGAGATAGTATGTGTTCAGTGCCTGGCCCAGAGTAAAACTGCAGTGGATGTCAGTGTTGTTCCTTCTGATGCAGGGCAAAGACCCTGCTGGTTATCTGCTCACAGGGTGCTAAGCCAAGAATTAGAATGTGGCTGCTTGGACATCACTTAAGGTGGAGAAAGAGCCCAGCTTTCATGGAACCTACAGTTAACCAGAGACAGCAAAAATAGATGGCATTCATTGAGGGTTTACTAAGGATCTAGTATTCTCAACATGGTACCAGTATAGTTTATTTAACCTTTACAACTCTCCTACTGCTGTCTCTATTATGATGCGCAAAGCTGGAGAGATGCCCAAAGCTGATAGAACCAGCACTGGACCCCAGACCCACTGGCTCTACTTTCTTAACCATAGAGGACAGTGTATCACTGCAGCAATGATGCAGTGAAGAGGAGTGAAGAGAGGAGAGGGGCGGGGAGGGGCAGGGAGGGAGAGGAAGGGAGGGGTGGGGAGGGGAGGGGAGGGAAAGGAGGGGAGGATAGATTTGACTGGTCAGCTTTTCCAAGCCCTTGTAAAAGAGGAGAGGAAGCAGAGAGGTCCTGCAGCTGGCAAAAGTGG
This sequence comes from Erethizon dorsatum, assembly GCA_028451465.1. Classification (NCBI taxonomy): domain Eukaryota; kingdom Metazoa; phylum Chordata; class Mammalia; order Rodentia; family Erethizontidae; genus Erethizon; species Erethizon dorsatum. The sequence goes on from CM051835.1 coordinate 20,355,755, forward strand.
AGCCAGTTTCTGGAATCCCAGGTCAATGTCTCAACACCATGAAAGAAGAAATGGTCAGATACACTGGGAGACACTGTGTTCGTTGGCCTTGAAAACTGCAGGGCATAACTTCAATTCCCAAATGGAATTTAATCCAAATGTAATAGACGCAAAAAGCCAGTTTTTTCCAGGCACCTTTGATTGAGTGTCGGCTGTGGAGGAAACATGAGTAAGCACATATGCCGTAGGGAAAACTGAAGACAGCAGACCGCTCATCTGTGGAACTGGGAATGGGCTTTGGGTCATGCTAAGCTTATTCCTGACCAGCTGGAATGTGGCAGCTGCTGGAACATGACTCCAGGAACCAATGCTGGACTCTGTGTGGAGATGGAGAGGAAGAGGAGCCTGTGCCATGCCTTTTATGGGGTCAGAAAAACACACTTAAAATGACCCTGAGCAATCATGGGCAGGTCCCAGTTTTTTTCCCACCTATGCAGAGCCCCCACCACCCCTGTATGCACTGATGCAGCCACCTCAGTTCTTAAAAATGTTAAAAACTTGAGGGCCCCTTGGCAAATAATCATTACCCTCACTCATACACATACCTCATTCATGCCTCAACCTCTCACTTTCTCTCTGCTGGCTCCTTCAGATCTCCCTCAACTCCAGCAACTAAACAGTTAACAATTGCACCCACAAAGGGCTGCTGGAAGCCTGCTCTCGCCTTCAGAGTTGGCTGTTCAGACTGATCTAGGACTAGGCTCATCCTTACTGTTTCTAAATAGCTAGAATGTCACCCCCAGATGAAGCTACCCACATGGAATGAAACATCTAAACACAGCCACATGGGGTCCATCTGGGGTGGCTCCCCAGAGGACAAATCATGCAAAGGAAATCTGAAGGGATAAGAGATGCAATTTAGTGGCTAGGAGAGTGAGGGTTTGGACAAAAGCTCTGATTAAGAAGCAACCCTCCTGTGGCATGCTAGGGTTTAAACACAGGGCTGAGTGGCACGCACGTCCCCTTGCCCTTGGCTGCCCTCTGTGGCCCTTCCCTGCCATAGACTCTGAGGCTGGAACCAGCAGCCAACAGGCACATTATTAATAGCCCTTGATCTGCTGGGCTTCCCATAGTTTTCCAGCCAGTGGCGTCCTCCCTCTCCTTGCTGCACGCGCTCAGGGATTATGCTCCTAGATGACATGCGCTGGAAGAATGCAGGTCAGACCAGCCACGAAGGACTTCCCAGCAGCCCACGAAATCCTCTTCCCAGCAGGGTCCCAAGAGTCATCCAGGCAAGGTCAACTTCAGACCCTGACGGAGGAGGCTTCTCTCAGATTCAGACATCGTGTGAAGAGAGAAACAGCTTTGATAATTGCTGGGAGATGGGGTCCTGTAACTTGCTAGGAAGGGGTCCCTTGTCTTCATCTTAGTTACTCCTGTTTAAACAGAGAAAGAGCCAATGAAGGCAGGGAGGGACACAGCCTGCTCCTCTCCTCCTATATTGCTATGGAAAGTTAGGAGCCAGACTGGGGTTGTTTCCACTGCCTGTGGAGCACAACAGCCCTGGGCCCCCATCTGGGTTCCACCTTTACCAGCCGTCATATCCCAGACACATTCTTTAAGCCTCAGAGCCCAGTGTCCACACTTACAGCATAGGGAGCAACTAACTCATGATTCTTGTGCGGGTTAAACGAGGTCCTGTGCGGAAGGTATCTGTCCGTGTGACCATTGTTAGTTCCCCTCCTCTCCTTCATCTTACTAGATTGGGAAGATAAAAATAGAAACTGTCCCCCAAGCCATTCAAATAGTCATAAGCTAAGTCAAGGAGTTCTTTCTGCCATGTAAAAACTGTCTGATATCTCACCTGGTTTTTTCTTTCCTTGGACTCTCCCATCCCCGGCGTTTTCTGGGGAATAAAAGAAGGAAAGATGCCCAGGTCACAAGAGATAGCTCATGAAGGCAAACGGACGTGCAGAAAGGCTGCTTCTGCCATTTGGTACTGTGTATCAAGAATCTCCCAGAAGTTCATAGGGTTAAATCTGGAACATTCACTTCTAGGAACCAAAGTGAAAATACTTAAGAGAGTTTAAAGGATTAAAGATGTAGGGACTGATGTACAAAGATGTGACATACACATACACACACGTATTTGTGTGTGCTAATATTATACAGATATGTCTATACATATGTTGCAATCTAAATGTCAAATTCTGCTAAATGAATTTAAAAAATAAATTATGCTAGACACTGTAAAGAAAACTATATATGCTGGGATACTCTAAAAGCATTAAAAGTCAGGTTTGGGAAAATTTTTATAGAGTAAGAAAGAGACTCCTAAAATATAAAAGACAGTGAAAAGTCAAGATCCGAAACTGTATTTAAGGCATGATCTCAAATACACAGCAGATGTTTGAGTGCTGACAAGTTTAGAACAAAAAAAAATTCACCAGAATGTGAATTCTGGTCAACCCTGAGTGTTGGCATTGGAAGTGAGTTTTACGTTCATCAACACAAAAGTAACCCATATCCACTGTAGAAAACTTGGAAAACACAGAATGATTTAAAAAACAAAAACAAAACAAAAACCAGTTGCTGTTATGGATTAGATCTAGAATGTGCCCCCTCTCCAAAGGCTCACGTATTCATAAGGCGCGCTTTTAGAAGGTGGACTAATCCACTCGGTAGTTCCGAGCTGCTCTTACTAGGTGGGCCCTTGTCCTCAGAGGTGGGTCACTGCCGGCAGGTCCCTCCCTGGCTCCTCCCTTCACTCTCCCGGCTTCCTGGCTGCCAGGGGCTTTCCTTCCACAGTGTCCCTCTGCTGTCCTGTTCCTGCCGTGGAGCCAGCTGACCATGGACTGAAACCATGAGCTAAAATAAACATTTTCTCCCTTAAATTATGAGTGTCAGGTATTGTGTCCAGTGACAGGAAAGTGACTAAGATGGGTGGTCTCCAACTGACTCCACCAAAAAAAAAAAAAATCAGTAATCAGCTCCCTGCTACCTGCTAACCATCTACAGTGTCAGCAACACCATCCTCTGTGCACAGCCACACACACATGCACACACACACGCACACCCTGAGGTTCCGCCGCGGCATGTATTGAAGTCCCACGGTGGTGGGGGGGGGAGTGAGGGAGGGTGAGTGGGCTTCTAGGGTTAAAATTCCTGCTCATCATCTTCTTCATTCAGAGAGCTGGGCTGAGAGCTTCGCCGGAGAAAGATAACTTTACAGGATGATTGGGGTGGGTGCTGTCTTAAGAAAATCAGAGGTAACCATCTGGAGGGACTGAAGGACTTGGTCTCCAGAGCCAGATGCACCACTTTTATATCACACATAACAAATTGCGCCCAAGATTTAGGGGCTAAAGGGCAATAGGCCTCTGTTGCACTCATGGGATCTGCAATCTGGGCCAAACTCTGCGGGGCAGCTCAGTTCTGCTCCATGTGCTGGGGCCGTTTGACTGGGGATATCCAGGGTGGCTGCCCCCATGACTGGCACGCAGATGCCTGTGTCAGCCAGGAGCTCAGCCAGGGATGTGGGCTTGAGCATCGGCTCCTTTCCACATGGGCCCTTCCTCCCCATGGGCTGCTTTGGCTTTCCCTCAGCATGGTGGCTGGGTTCAAGAGACAGGAAGTGGACGCTGCCAGTTTCTGAAGGCCCCAGGCCCAGAAATTGGCATGACACCTCTTCTACTGTATTCATTTGTCAGGGAGTCCCACAGCCAGATTCCAGGGGAAGGGAGACAGATCCTACCTCTTGCTAGGAGGAGGGTCCATAAATTAGGGGCCATGTTTTAAAACTGCTAGAGGGGGACAGACAAGATCAGTGCTGGGGAGGCTGCTCCAAGCCACCTGTTTGCATCATGGGATGAGAAGTTTGTGAGGGTAGCAGGCATCATCATATATATCCATCAAGAAACACCCCGCTTTGGGTGGAAAGGGAAAGGCTGGCTTCTCAGTTTGCTCCACACCCCACAGCATGATTCCCTCCAGCCTCTAGGCTCCTTCTTCACCTCTTCTCCTCTAACTCTACAATTCTGAACAAACGCTAGTTCCTGCAAATCCCCAGGCTGTGTGAGCAAACAGAGCCCTAATGAATCCTCAGAACCACCTCTGGTTGGAGCCAGCTCTAAAACCCACAAGATGTCAGGGACCACTCAGGTATTTATCTTCTTCAATTCTTAAGGCACGTGTTGGCTCAGAAAAATCTCCCAGATCACATAATACTTGGCAGCAAAACAGGGTTTGATCCCAGGAATCTATGATTCTGTAGCTCATCCTATTTCCATGAGGACATTGCCATCTTCTATGAGACGGGCTTCTTTCCTAAGGGAACTGAGGTACTTTTACCGAAGCAGTCACTGTATGGGGGACACTGTCTGACCACGACAAATGCCTGCCTTTTGGACATCAGCCTTGACAAAGGCAGAGCACAGAGACTCACTCCTGATCCCTCACTTTCCCCTCTTACCAAAGCCCTAGAAGGACTGCGGGTTTTATAACCACGAGATACCTACAGGCCCAGAACAGATTTCTAAGTAGGGCTCTAACCTCACCCTTCAGCTTTCTCAGCCTTTGAGATCCCTCTTCCTGACCAACTGAGAAGGTGTGTGAAGCGACACTCAGGGGCTGAGCTTAAAAACAGACGTCGTGGCACCATTTTTAGATCTGCAGAAAGCTATATGTCAAGTCTATGGTTGTGCTCCATAAAACTAGAGTAAGCGCCCTTGGGGATCAAGGCCAAGATTCCTAGAAGAGTCTGAGATACGATTAGTCAGCCACATTCTCTCTCTTCCCTCTGTAATTCAGGACCAAGAACCCCACAGAGATTGACCAAGAGGAGCCCAGGCCTTGTCATATCAGTCAGCAAGCTCCAGCATGGTGGGCAGGAAACACAAGCCAAGTTGCTTTAACTCAGCATCACCCAACCTTGAATACACTCTGCTGGGGTATGAAAGAGACAAAGGGAGAGTTGATGTACAAGACAAAAATCATCTTCTCTCGTAATTCCAAAGATTCAAGACATGTTTTCCATGCACTTAATAGAATAATCTTCCACTGATCTTCCTTTCAGCCCTCCTCCATTCCTCTTGGTTAAATTTTATTTCCTATATATCTTCCTAATCTGTACCTGAGCACTGCTTCCTCTCTCTCTCTCTCTCTCTCTCTCTCTTTCTCTTTCTCTTCCTCTCTCTCTTTCTCTCTCTCCCTCTTTCTTTTCCCTCTTCCCCCTCCCTCCCTTCCACAATCTAATACAATGGGGTGGGATGTTTTTCTTTCAGGACTTTTAAGTTTTCACATCTGGCAATCTGTCTGAAATATATATATATATATATATATATATATATATATATATATATAAAATTTATAATATCTCTTTCTGGAATTTGCTTTGTGACCTTGTTCCTTTGATTATAATCTAATCCTATGCAAGAATAGGCACATTTTCTACTGTGGTTTTAAGTCAGCTTTCCATTACTGTAACAAGTAAATAAGCTGAGATAAATCAACTTATAAAGAAAAAAGGTGTACTTTGCCTCCCAGTTTAGGAGGCTCCAGCCTATGGTCAGTTGGCCCATTGCTTTAGGGCCTATGGTGAGGCAACACATGATGGCAGGCATGATGGAAGCTGCTCACCTCATGGTGGCCAGGAAGTAAAGAACAAGAAAGGAGGGTCCAGAGTCCCAATCCCACAACCCCCTTCAAAGGCACACCCCTAATAACCTAATTTCCTCCCACTAGGCAGCACCTCCAAAACATTCCACTATCCCCCTATAGCACCTCAGGCTGGGGACCATCTTTTAATGTATGGGCATTTGGGGGACATTTATCAAACCATGGCAGGCACCAGGCTTGAGATAGATGCACTAGTGGCTATCACAGCCTCATCACTGCTTGCCCAACTAGGAGACAGCTTCAGACATTCATGGGCCAATTCCTACCAAGCAAAATCTTTAGAAGAACCACTCTTCCAGAAAAATAAACAGAACATTTTTAAATAGCTGTCAATCATAAAATTTGCTTTTAGCATTTCTGTAAAAAACAAACAAAAAAGACACTAGAGTAGATCAGCCTGGGATATAAGCTTTTTCAAGGGGAGATCAGAATAAACACAACTCACCTTGGAATCCAGACATGAAATAGTGACAGTGCATTGTCTAGCAACCCTAGTTTTGAATCCTGACTCAGCCACTTGGCACCAGTGATGTGAAGTTATCTCTTTCAGCTTCAGCTCAGACGGTAAAACAGAGACAAAAGATATTCTACTCTTAGGGTTGAAATGATTCAATGACATGACCTACAGACTTCAAAAAATGTGAATTTCTCCTTTCCCACTTTCTTGTGCCCAGTGCAGTGGAGAGACAATGCCAACAGGTTCTCAGATCCTCACCATCAAAATCCCAACTTAGTTGAAAGACAATACTTAGCAGTGTCTGATACACTACCAAATCGGTGCTAAGTTGGAGCTAATCAACACAAAAACAGTAAGGGTATAAGGAGGATGGCCCTGAGCTTGAAGGATTCCCAGAGGAAATGAGCCTCCAAGGATGGCAGTTGGAACAGAACTGAAGCTGGCATTTCAGCCCCAAGTCTTCAGACTAACATGATGAGACCAACCTGAGATGAAGCCATGGGCAGAAACAGGACAAAATGGTGCAACAGGAAAGAGGCAGGGCCATGATGTATGAACAATGGAAAGCCAGGCAGAGGGTGGTGGCCATGATTCTACTGGGATGGGATTAGTTGTAGGTGCTGATATCATGAAATCAGGTTTTGATAGAAGAGAATGCCAAGGGCCCCCCCCCCATTCCTCAGACAAGAAGCAAGGCAGAGGAGCCAGTGAGAGAAGACAGAATCATCCGTAGAAGATGGAATGGTGAGGTTCACCAGTGGCTTAAATGTGGGAGACTAGGGCCGGTGAGACGGCTCAGCGGCTTAAGCGCCTGCCTTGCAAGCGCGAAGGCCCGAGTTCGACTCCCGGAACCCACATACGAAAAAGGGGCCGGTGATATCGCTCAGTGGCACGGGTGCCTGTTGGCGCGCGAGGTCCTGAGGTCGTCCCCCCGGTACCCACAAAAAAAAAAAAAAAAAAAAAAAATGTGGGAGACTAAGGGGGAGAGGAATCAGGGATGCCTCCCCGTTTGAGTCAGGAGAGCAAGAGAAGTCTACTGACAACAACGGAGGCTAGGAAGTTAGAAAGGGGGTTCCCTGAAGAAGAAAGCCATTTGGTCAGTTTTGGACAGGTTGAGGCGAAATGTTTGAAAAAGAGCCCTCCGTGTGAATGTCCTCCCAGGAGTGCACACCGCTGAGGGGTCAGGCGCTGGTTCCCCTTCCATTTTATTCTATCCCCACTACTCACATTATTCTTGTCTTGTGTTTCCCAAAAACTTAACTGAATTAATAACTGGGTCTAAGGCAGAGAATTACGCAAGCTACCCAGAGGAAACCAGAGGTGTACTCAACATCTTCGTTCCCTAAGACTTCGCTGGGCCACAGAAGCCATCAGCTAGCAGTTCCCCCAAATAGTGTGTTCAGATTCTTCCACTGCTTTGCAGAAAAATAAGAGTTTCTGGAACGGATTTGACTCCATACCAGGCCAAGTTGCAAGTCATAGGCAGAATTAATACAGTGAAAACTTCAGGGTTTTGGGCTCACTGTGCTTAGTTTAATGTTCTGCTCTCACTGTCTTATAATTCGTAATTTTTGAACACAAGGACCTGAACTTTCGTTTTGCACAGCCCCTTGCAAAGTCAATTAAAATGGCAATGAAACTTCTAAAAAAAAAAAAAAGGCAGCATTGCTGGGCTCAGGGATCACTTGGAGATGTTCTTTGTATGCTCGTGATACTGTCTTTCTCAGATCACATGTATCCTAATAGCTCTCCCCAGTTTGCAAGTTGTCGTTCCCCTTTACTTACGGCACCCTTTCTGTAAGGGGTGCCAGGGACGGCCTTCTTGCCCATATATTCTGCTTCCAGGGAAGCTCACCCCTTCTCTGCTGCCGTACTTTAGCAGGGCTTAGGCTGGCAATGCTGTGTGGGTTTCTGGGCACCAATGTAGCAAGCAGGGCTGCAGGCAGCCAGCATTAGGAATCAAGGAAGAAAGTTCCAGATGGAAGCAGCAGAGTGTGAAGATGCTTGACTGCAGGCCAGCCCCAGGGCGGGGGGAGAGGTACAGGAACTTGGAATGCCCTAAAAGGGTCCAGACCAGTGGAGAAGCTGCTTAAAAAGTATATCAACATGCAGACCCAAAGGAACGTCTGGTATTCAGTCCCGATGTTAATAAGATCTCGGGAATTATAGGCTCCCCAGGACTGAATTCACCCTCACCCTAAAAATGTCATGTCCACCATTCAGCCTCCTGCCAAGACTTCCCAAACATTGTTCCAGAACAGAGATAGAAATCTGAGACAACTCTTGTGGGTCATTCATTCGGACTCCCTCATACCTCTACTGCCTTTTGTGCAGTGCTAAGAGTGGGGAAAAAAAGGTCTAACTTAATACTTCTTTGGATAATTTGAAGGAAACAGACAAACACAGAGGAAATGGTTTATGTTAATGAAGTAGATGAAAGTTAGATAACAGAAAGAACTTCTGGGGAGTCTGAGAGCGTGAGTTAAAGACAGAGTCTCAACAGCGGTCTCGCTGTTCTTTTGTGAGACAACACACTGGGCCTCAGTTTCTATAAAATGGGAAGACCACCTCCTGACCTGCCTTACTTGACATTGCAGGGAATAAAATTCATTTGAGATTCCAAAGGACTTGGCATATTAAAAGGGTTGATAAAGATCTGTGAACTAAGAGGTTATGCAACCAAAGAGATGGGAAAACGAGGACTCCTCACCCCTAGAAAATCTTCCAGAGGCCCTCTATGGGCAAAAGGGGCCAGAACCATCTGCAATTTGCCACCAGGTTGTGCCTTTCCTTTTGGCTGCCAATACTCCTGCCTTCACCCAAGAAACCATGACTTAACTGCTCCCAGGACTCAGTGATCCCAAGCACTCCAAGATCACCTCCCATCAGCCTCCACTGGAGCTCGCAAGTAGCAGGTACAGAGTCCTCCTGAAGAAAGGCACCAGCCACATGCCCAAATGGAGGTCAAAAGAGACACTGGCTTATAGCCAGGAATTGTAAAGCACCATCTCAACCTGTGGGTTTAAAATGCATCCCAGGGGGCCTTGGAGTCCCACTGAGGTATGTTGGTGGGGTGAGAGGAGATCAGGACTTGTTTTGGGTTTCCCACCCCTGCCTCAGCCACACTGGCTCTGATGTTTTTTGTCTTAAATATTGAGTGCCATATATGCTTTTGTTTACAAAAGGCTTTCTGTGGCACTAAAAATGTTTATAAAACATTTGTCTGTCCTAATAAATTTTATATTGAAACCAAAGCCCACAGAGGAAATATTAATCATACTTAAGACTTCTTTGGAATCAGTATCAAATCCAACAGAAGAATTTTACTGGAAAAAGTGCCGAAGCTATTGACCCAAACCAATGTAACATGCATGTAAATCCTAGCTACCTTTGCATTCTTAGTGTTTCTTTCTTCACCTTTCCCCCTGTCCTCAATTCTTAAGTATTTCAGGGACAGATAGAGATGCTGTTATTTAGGAAAATGTTCTCTGTGTATCCTCCCTCTACAGTACTGTGGACACTCCCCTCAGCTTTACTTTGTGCATCTTTCACACTCAATACCCTGCTTTGCTGATAGCTGTAGTCTGTGACCACCGTGAGGACAAGAATCAGGTCTAATTTCATGAATCTGTGTGGTTTATGTTAAACATGGTACCAATAATTCACAGAGCTCAACAGATATTTACATGAATGAGTGTGTGAATGAATGAATGAGTGAATGAATGAAGACACTTCTCCTGCACAGATATAATCCCCTAGTTTCTCTTTTCGAAGTAAGCAAACATCCTGTAAAGTTATTTTCTTCTAGGTCACAGAGGGCTAATGATGTAAATTCTCTCTCAGAGGAAAGCTGGGCAGATGTACTTGGGAACATTTAAAAAACTAGGTTGGCATTGGAGAGGAAACAGCCAATATATTTAGCCACCCATGGCATGCCAAGGCCTTATTGAGACAGAAATAGGTGCTGTAGGAGGAATCTCAATTAAATATTTTTCTAAGCAGTCAGTTCTGGGCTTTGCCTGAACATGGATACAAAGCTGGAGGGAAGCATGGGGCAGAAAACCAAGAGGATTTTGAGTGGGGCTTCTGGATCAACCTGGGACTCAGTTATTGCAATGTCAAGCAGGTGAGCATGTGCAGAGGTGCTGCCTGCCTTCCACAGTCCAAGGAGCAGGACCTCTTCCTTGTGTGCTCTTTCTAGGATCCTGCACGTCTGAAAGACACCTCCTTTTCCCCACACGTTCTCTCAAGTGGCATCATATATCTGAAATATTCTTCTTATGAGCTTCACCCAACCATTTCTATTAGCTGACACTCACTAAGACTTCTGCCTCATCCAGAAAGCGTCCCTGGAATTATTTGAGGGAAAACAATGACACACGGGCATGGAACTCTGCCATGCATCCTGTTATCTTTCCTCCATTTCAGAGGCATAGGGACAACCACCCCCCAGGCATAGGCAGATGAGATCTCATGTTAGGCAGGGTGAAAATGGAAAAGAGTACCTCATGGCGGTATAGACAATTTAGTCCATCTGCCAACATCTGCACATGTGAATAATAACAAATCTCTCTTTTTTTATATTTGGGTTCACAATGTTTTGAAAACAGCTTTTCTCACTTAAACTTGTATTATCAACATTTTCCCATGTCATTGAATATTCTTTTACAAGATGAGCTTTAACATCTATATACCATGGCCTCATATGGAAATCATATTTTCTTTAGCCAATCTCCAGCTGTTAGGCATTTAGATTGTTTCCTGTTATTATAAGATTAATATAAACATCCTCAGGGTGAGGGTTGTGTTCACTTTTAACCATTTCAAGAGGCAAGATTGCATGGTGGGTTACGAACAAGGGCCTGGCAGCTAGTCCCCTGATCTCAGTCCTGTCTTAGCTTTCTGTCACTTCAGCAAAATACCTGAGAAAATCAAATTTAAAGGAGAAAAGATTTCCTTTGGCTCCTGGTTTCAGAAGTTGCAGTCCATGGTCACTTGGCCCATTGCTGTAGACCTGAGGTGAGGCTAAACATCATGAAGCGCAGTGTATGGTGGGGCAAAGCTGCTCACTTCATAGTGACCAGGAAATACACAGAAAGAATGGAGGCAAAAACACAATATGCTCTTCAAGGCTATGCCCCTGATGACCTACTTCTTCCAAGTAAGCCTCACCTCCTGAAGTTTCCATCCTTTCCCAATATCCCATTAAATTATGAACTGATCAGTGGGTTAATCCATTGATGAGCTCAAAGCCCTCATGATCCAATCATTTCCCAAAAACCCCACCTCTGATCTTTGATACATAAGGGCCTAAGCCTTTAACACATGAGCCTTCGGGGGATATTCCAGATCAAAATAATAACAAATCTGGGTGTTATGACTTGTTCATTCTTAGACATTGCTCAAATGACGTAGTCAGTCTGTATTTCATTTTCTTTACTTACGTAAAGGATTAATAGTGTTTGCCTTAGAAGTTTGCCTTAAAGATTAAAATAATTAACTGATGTAAAAAGCAGAAAATAATGGTACCCTTAATAGTGTGTTGCTGATTGAGAAACAACTCAATAAACTTTAATCATTACATCTTTTGGGTTTTGCTGCTTGACGAATTCCTACATTGGCAATTTTGCACATTTTAAGGGCCTTGAAACATATTACCCAATTGCCCTTCTGAAAAATTATGCCATTTTACATTCCCAAAAGAAATTTTAAAAGACATGAGTTGTCTAAAATCTTCTAAACCTCCTCTTTCAATACGCCAAATGCTTGCTTTTGTTAGCCTGGACTTCTGTGAAGTGGTAAGATTTATCATTACTGACCTCCTCTTCTTGACCTCTCAGCTCTCTGGTTTCCCTCCCTGTTACTTGCATTCTCCTTTTTATATCTCTGATCTTCCCGCCTTTCTTTTACTGCATTCCCTCTCCTGAGATAAGGTGACGTTGGATGTTTCTGGAGGCCCGAATCTCATCAGTCTTCCCTCTTTCCTCTGCATCCTCTGGCTCACAGGGCTCACCCACTCCAATATCCTGTGAGCACGTCTAGTTCTCTTTGTCTTCATGTCTTACTCATACATCTCCACTTACTAACTCTACGTGGATGCCTCATCACTTCAGATCTCATGTCTGACACCACATCTACCATATCCTGCTCTCTATCCCTACCCTCCCTCAGGCAAGCTCTTGGTTTCCCTCTTTCTGTCATCAAAGCTTGAAACTTCAAAGGCACCTCAGACTTCTCATCCTCCAACATCAAAGCAGTCATCAGATCCAATTCATTATTTTTTCCCAATATCTCCTGGATTGTCTCTCCCTTTTCATTTTAATACTATCACTGTACTCAAACCTTTACTATAAGGCAGGTCCTCTTGCCAAGAAGCTCTACCCCTACATACTCCTTCCCTTGGTAATCTTGAAGATGGATCTTTCCAAATGCCCAGCATTCCCCTCCCCAAATATTCTGTGGACCTAATTGCCTGAATAGGACTATACTCCTCCATGTGGCATTCAAGAACTTCAAAGACCTATCTCATTCTTTAATTCTAGCTGTATCTTCTGAACTTGACCTTTTGTACTTTTCATACCTTGGAATTTCCATTGCTCTAAATCCCATCAATCCTTTTAAGTAATTCTCCCTGAAGGCTTTTCTGACCACTCCATCCCACAACGATAACCCACTGCAGTTAGAACAGTTAAGCTCTAGGTAACAGTATGAGAAACAGTCAAATTGGCTTCAACTATGAAGGCATTTGTTAGCCCTCATCATGGGAAATTAAGGGGCAGAAAAGTCAAAGGGGTGGACTGTAGCAAAAGCTATTGCTAACTAACCAGCATCTCTTTCTCCTTCTTCTTTCCTAACAGAAGTTCAATTTTGTTCAAGTCTACACCTCTCCATTTGTTCAAGTCTGCACAGTCTTGGGCCTCATTTCTAGCCTTACTGAGTAGTTAAGCACACAGGTGCTAGAGCCAGAGTGTAAAACTTAATTTGGGCACTTCCTAACCCTGAGCAAATTATTTAAACTGCTCTTTAATTTTTTCATGAATAAAATGAGGCCATTCATAGTACTCCATCTAGAGAATTATTAAGGGTGTTAAATGAGATAATATGTAAAAAGCCCTTGGAACAGTGTCTGGCACATAATTAAAGCTATTTTCACTCAGACTAAACTAAGACAATTATGGCATTCCCTTGTCCAATTTGGGGTAGTGCTGGCCAAAAAGTCATGAGGAGAATCTTCCAGGGAGCTTCTAGAAATACTGTCTTCACCCTTGAGAAGGAAATTCAAGATGTCTGTCCCTTGCTGGGCGTGGTGGTGCACACCTGTAATCCCAGCACTTGGGAGGCTGAGGCAGGAGGATCTCTGTGAATTCAAGGCCAGCCTGGGCTACAAAGTGAGTTCAAGGCCAGCCTGAACTGCATAGTGAAGCCCTGTCTCAAAAAGACAAAAATAGGGCTGGTGAGATGGCTCAGCAGCATAAGCACCTGCCCAGCAAGCGCAAGGTCCTGAGTTCAACTCCCAGAACCCACATAAAGGAAAAAAGGGCCGGTGATATCGTTCAGTGGCACAAGCGCTTGCTGGCAAGCGCAAGGTCCTGAGGTCGACTCCTGGTACCCACATTAAAAAAAAAGACAAAAATAAAACAAACAAACAAACAAAAACCAAGATGTCTGCCCTTTTTATTTGCTAGCCTGTGCTGTGTCTAAAGTCTGATCTTGATGCTTAGGCTGCGCAGCCTGGTGGGAGTGCAGCTCCGTGTTGGGTGAATGACATCATTAGGAACCTGGCCTCTCTGCTCACCCTTCTTCTGTGTGACAACTTCTTCCAAGTAGCACGTGGCATTCCAGGCACAACAACCACATTGATCAAGTCTGCCTTTTCCTGTGGCTCTTTAGAAGCAAGAGACGTTCTCTCATAGGCTGCTCAGCAGATCCCTATTCTTCCTCACTAGCTAGAATTATGTCCCCAGTCTTTCTTGAACCAATTAGTGGTAAAGGAAATAGAGTTTTCTGTAGCCCAATTAGGGTAACCCCAGACTGGGAATTGGGTCACCATTTCTGGAGACAACAGTACAGCTTCTCGACTGGCTTCTTTGTCCACTGGCAGTGGTATCAAGATAAAGGATTTTTGCATAGATCTCAAGAACTGGGCTCCAGCTGGCACTGCTACTAGCTAGATGTGCAGCTGAGCAAGCCACCTAACCTCTCTGGATCAACGTCTGCATCTTTGAGGTGGGAATGGTAATGAAGGCACGTTGTAAGAATCCCACAAGAAGCCGTGGGAAACACTTCATCAGCTTACACTTGCTGTATAACATCGAAGTGCCATGCGTGTTACAAGGCGGCTCTCCTCCTTCAGAGGAGCCCACTCTCTAAAGCTAGGAACCAGTCAGGACAGTGTTAGGAATCCCTGTCTCCTTCTCTGGACTGTTCTGGGCTGCCCTCTGTCAAAGTCCACTCTTGGACTGGCAGTCCCACCATGGGTCATCTGTCCCTCTTCACCCCCATAGCCCCACAGGCCTCTTTTGGACTAAAGAATCTTTAGAGAAAGAAAAATGCCCTGCCCCCCTAGATGCTCATGCCCCCAATCTCATTGTCAGGAGGGCTGATACGTCGCATTTTCTCCAGGAAGCCTTAGGCCATCTTTCTTCTGACATGGACTTCTAAGGTCTATAAAATCTAGGCAGGAAAGATTATGGAAAACAGTTGCTAAAAACTTGAGCTCCAGAATCAGTCTCTAAGTTGAAGTCTAGGCCTCATTACTCAGTAGCTGGTGGAAGAAAGACAAATCATTTAGCTTTGGAGCCTCCATTTTCCCAACTTTAAAATGGAGACAAGGATGTCTACTTCATAAGATTGCTCTGAAATTGGCTGGTGAGATGGCTCAGCGGCGTACGTGCCTGCCCGGCAAGCGCGAGATCCTGAGTTCAACTCCTGGAACCCACATACGAAAAAAGGGTCTGTGATATCGCTCAACGGCACGGGTGCCTGCTGGTGCACGAGGTCCTGAGGTCGACCCCCGGTACCCACAGAAAAAAAAAAAGATTGCTCTGAAATAAGATAAAACAAGCAAATCACTTAACACTAGACCTGACATATAACAAGAACTCTCCAAGCAGAAGGCAGGTTCTCTGTTCTAATTATAACTGCTAGAAAAAGCTTGAAGAGCCCAATTCTAGCTCCTCACCAACCCTTGAGAAGGTAGGAGCCATGGAAAGAGAATAAAGAGACCTGGATTCCAGTTACCACCATAAATCATGTGCCATTGGTCACATTCTGGGCTTCTATTTCCTTATCTGTAAAATAGCAGGGGCTGCACGGGGTGACCTCCGAGGCCCTTCCATATGTTGAATGTTCACAGACTGATTTTTGTGGCATCCTAGTTCTCCCATGACAAGATATCCACAGTCTCCTCCTATCTCCCTAGCTTTCAGAAGTAGCTCCTGGGGCTGTCCAGGCCCAGGCACTTACTCCATTATTCCTCACCATTTTTGGGCATAGCCACTACATCTCCGAATCAGATCACGCTGCCACCATCCCTTTTACTTCCATCTGGGTCTCTTCCTGGGTTTCTCCAGAAAGCCATCCCTCCTCTCCCCCATTCCATCCCCCCAGGCCTCTGTGTTCTCCCACTTTCTTGTCGCTTAACCACATTCCTGGCTCTCTAAGCCAGGTAGAAAAACAATTTAGTTCAACCCAAGCTGGCACTTTTGCAGAACCTCCCCTGCCTCTGGCACATTCTTTGTGCTTGGATAAGACCCAGAGAACTGGAGAATTCCTCTCCCTCCTTAGCGTGGGTCCCCGTGTTGGCATGCCAACAGCTCCAAATATTTAAAGCAATCATGAAAATGAGCTCAGAGTCCCATGCCAGAGCCTTGAAAGGAATTAGGCTAAAAACAGGACAAAGGAAGAGGTGAGGCCAAACGGAAAATGCCATGAAAGGCACTGCCCAGTATGGCCTGGGTCCAGATCTCTTCTCACTGGCTTCATTCATCTGCAGCCAGGCACTGTGCTGGGCGCTGGGGAGGCAACATTGACTAAATCACCATCCTGGTCCTTGAGGAGCTCCCATTCCAACTGAGGAAGCTACAAAGACAATTGCAGCATAGTGAAGATCAGATGCCACCAAAGGCATCAAGGAGAGAAGCATCAGTTCCCCACCCCCAACACTGGGGTCACATCTCCTGGAGCCTCGGCACAGGCCTGACTCAGGACAGGTGCTCCCCTGGGGACAAGGCAGAGGATGTGCTTGCAGGCAGAGGGGCGTCGGCAGATACAAAAGTATAGAAGCACTAGACAGGGTGGAGGGGAGGGAGAAAGTGCTCATGCGTGACTGCTTTGTAAACTGTACAGACCCAGCCTCTCCACTGGGCATGTTTAGGCACATATAATACGCAGGACAGAGAATGAAATTAGAGCCAGTAAGTAATCTTAAATTGTAAGCAATTTAAGATTTTAAAAAAGAGTGACAGCAATGGACACTTGGATGCTCGTAGACACTCGGAAAGCCTTTATCACAGGCGCTTTAAGTGAAAGCCAGGCGTCTGTGGGATGGTGTTGGGGGGTTATGGTGCTGTGTGCCCAAAAAGAGCACCTTCCTGTGATCTAACGAAGGAGACTCTCTGCTAGAGGGGAGATGGGATTTCCCGTGTCATTCCAGAGGTGGAAGAGAGTCAGGCTTGGCAGGCTAGGAGGGCTGGCAGTGTCCCAAGCACCTGGCACAGCACAGGGAAAGGTGCCAAGGTCAAAAGCAGATGCCTGAGTGAGAGAGTTATGACGAAGGGAGCTCCAGGGCCTCCTGGTAACCAAGAAGAGGTGGGAGAGGAGGCAATCCCGGTACCTCATCCTGCCAGAGCTACTCACAGTCCTCACGGCGAAGACTAGCTCTGACCTGAATCTGGGGTGCTAGACAGCCACAGTGGAGACTCCTAGAAAGAAATGAGCAAAACGAGAGTGATGCAAGTATAATGGTCACCAGATGTCGCAGAGACCCACTATGGCCAAGACATAGTCTAATAGCCGTGGTGTTCCTCCTTGTCTTCTTCTTCATCGCCATTTTTATTTATTTAATGCTTCTGACGTTTACTAAGCAGCCGAGCTGTGGTAAGCCTTGCATGCACTTAATCCTCACAACGACGCAAAGAATTCTGACTAATCTCATTTTATACAGGAGAAAATGTCACCTAGGGAAGCTAAAGTCAAGTCCACAATGTCCTACAATGAGGCCATGTGTATTTAAGAAGTAGAGTATAGCAGGCCAGTGAGATAGCTCAGCAGCATAAGTGCCTGCCTGGCAAGCGCGAGGTCCTGAGTTCGGTTCCCGGTACCCACATAAAAAAAAAAAAGAAGTAGAGTATCATGGGCTAATTTGGGTCCCCCACAAAGTTTAGGTTAAAGTCCGAACCCTCAGCACATCAGATTGGGACTGTATTTGGAGACAGGGTGTTTCAAGAAGTAATTAAGTTAAAATGAGGCCATTAGGGTGGGTTCTAATCCAGTAATGATTGGTGTCCTTGTAAGAAGAGGAGATTAAGACACAGACAAATACAGAGGGGAGATTGTGCAAAGTCACACGGAGAGGAGGTCATCCACAAGCCAAGGAGTCAGGCCTCAGGAGACACCAACCCTGCCAACACCTTGATCTCAGATTTCCAGCCTCTAGAATATTGAGTGAATATTGAGTGAAGCAATATTCATTGTTTAAGCCTCCAACCTGTGATGTTCTACTATGGCTCCCTGAGCAGACTGATACAGACAGCAGTGACCCGAGTGCTTTAGAGAAGCAGGGGAAACTGGTCTACAGGGAGCATGCACTGCCCATGCAGGAACGCTGGCTACCTGGATACCCTTGCCGTGCACAGTCTGCAGAGCCCCAGGGCTGCGCACCATCCTCCGCTGAGCTCTGAAAGTTGCAAGCCCCCCCGATGGTTGGGAGTTGAGCAGCAACCGCAAAACTGCTGGTGTCTCTTCCTTCTCTGGAGCAAGGGCAAGCAGCAATGGACTTAAAAACTGGGGTTTAAAGAGATTAAAATCCAAAATCTGAAACAAAGCAAAGCCATCATAACCTTTCCATTCCACAGACCTTTATACACCAAGCCATCACTAGAAGTCAGGTCAAGGAGCAGGCCAACATTTCCACCTGGCTTGAGAAGCAAAACTGATGACCAATAGGAATCCACTTTCTCACAGGGAACGGGTCTGAGCCCTGAGGATGAACCTTCCCGAGAGGCGTCATTGGGATGGGTCAGTAACCAGGTCAGTGGCCACTGTCTGGACTCTCAGATTCCTCGAAGCAAGTTAATCATTAAAGGGAACAGACAAAAATATAGTCTTGAGGTTTTGCTAGACTAAAATTGGTCTAGTCAAAGAGCGGGGTGGGGAAGAGGGTTTCAAGAATTCCAATCACCCCTCGGTGCAGGTACCGTAGGGAGCCAAGTTGCCTTGGAGTCTGCAGTCAATATGGAATGCACCAGAAGTACAGGGTCGGAAGATGTGGGAAAAGTTATCCTGCAGCTTTCAAAAAGTTGCATTTCTGTGTTGAGAGTAGACTTTAAAACAGGTGCAGGTTATTAAGACAGAGAGAAAGCTAACCAAAAACAAAGGTCTCGAATAAGGACTTCCTGGAGGAGGCACTCTGGGAGCTGTGCTGAAAAAGGAAAAATAGATATCGCGAAGGACAGAAGGAGATGCTTTGTCCCATGGAGAGTGTGGGAGAGAAACTCAGGACGCTGCAGTAAGTAGCAGGCAGGAGGTCCTTGCCAAGGAGGTTAGAGCTGGATGGGACTCTGGGCAGCATCTAAAAGGCATATGTGTTTATGTGTGTGCTGTGGCGTGTATCTGGCATACATGTATCCCTGTGTGGTGCGTGAATATGTGGTATGTATGCAAGCATGCGTATGTGTAATGTTGATGCATGTGCATGCATAGGTGTGTGCATGTGTGTGTATGCATGTGTGTGCTGTGTGTATGTGGACATACATGCATGTACACGTACTGTGTGTATACATTGTGTATATGCATGTTGTGTGTGTGCACATATGTGCATGTGTCCAGGCACCTTAACAGTGAGGATAACTTAGTCAAGCCTGCCTGGTGAGAAGTCAGGCCATCGGAGTAAGAACGAACAACCGTGGGGTTTGGAGAGAGCTGGGGCATCCAACAGATACCTTCAATGGCAAAGGAGGAACCAGAATAAGAGGTTATGAAAGAGGCCTGCTGGATTTTCAACCAGGACTGCGGCGTCAAGTTTCAGCTCAAGTGATATTCAAATATCTCGTATTTCTGTTTTGTCATTTCCATACTTACTTCCAGTAAGCAGAGCTTACCATCTGCACAATGTCAGGCCAAAAAAAAATGAAAGCAGGGAGGAAACTGCACTGTGGTGCAGCGTAATCGGTCTGATCCGCCTGGGATCTCAGTGGAGACCCGTGCGTCTTCACACTCCTGAGCATCAATGTCCTGACCGTTTCTAAGCAGGAAGTTTCCCACTTGGTCTGGCTGAGTGGCAGCTCCGGAATGAACCGTGGAGTGGCAGTTTTCCAGTCTCACCGAGAATCCCTCCCCTGCTCCTAAATCACAGTGCTCCCCAGTCACCACAAGTGATTCTCATGTGTTGACAGGTTATGCAGTTCAAGACAAGACACTGGCAGGGGTCTGGGTTTGAGCAAGAACCACATGCTATGGGTGGGGGCAATGCAAGGCAGACGCTAAGTGACAGGGGCAGGAGGTGACCTGCCTGCTCTTCCTAGCCCGCTCCCTTCTGGCCTGCAGGTGTGTCCTCTACAGCCCGTGGAGGCAGTGGCGCATCTCTGACAAGTCATGTAAACTCTGCAAATCTTAGTTTCTTTCTATAAAAAGGCTCAGCACTGCCTGCCTTGTAGGGCTGTAGAGCAGATTAATGTGTTACATAGGGAAAGCTCCTTACATAGCGTCAAGCACATGAGAAATGTTTTGAATAATGATAATAGCAAACAATTATATTGTACTCACTACATGCTATGAGTGGTTTAAAGCACTTTTTATATATTGAGTAATTTAATCATTCCAACCCTATAAGGCAACTTTCATTGTTATTCCCATTTTACAGAGGCAAAAACTAAGGCACAGAGAGGTTCTGTAACTTACCTATGGTCACAAAGCTGGTGGGGCTGGGATTCAAAGGCAGGTTGGTTCCAGAAGCGAGGTGTGAATGAATCAAGAGTTGGTTAAAAGCTGATGGATGAACAAAGAACACAGATCCCCACAAGCTTCAAGACACAGCAAGAGGTTATCTAAGCAGCACTGGCAACACAAAGAATGGAAATGTTAATGTCAGCTCCTACAATGTTTAGGAACAACAGTTAATCATTTAACACGGCTACACCGTGGCCTCACCTAAGCTATACTAGAGGCGAAGGCTGCTTTCCTATAGAAAGAGGCCTAGTGTGCTATAATTCAAAAGGATGGAACTGGGAAGGACCCCAAGGTCATCTAACACCTAATTCAACGTTCGAGAGAACTGAGATGAGAGAAGTGACCAGGCGAGGGACACGCAGCACCTGCTGAGGCACAAGGCACATCTATGCCCAGCGCTGTTCCCATGACACCACTGTGCCTCTCAGAGCTACATCTGGAAGTCAGGGAGGAATTAAGGACATAAAAGCACTGTTTGAAGAGTCTGTAGCACTGCACGGCCCTGCACAGCAAATTGTTTCAAAAGAAGAAGGTCTTCCTTTGTCGCAAGGAAGTTCCCACTTACGTGAGTCTGGTGAAGTCATGAGCCCCTTGCCGTCCACCTGCCTGAATTAACACGTGGAAGCCCAGGCCAGAGCAGGCAACTGTATGGAGCACATCCCACACAAGGCCAAATGGTCACTCACTGTTCCCCAAATACACCTAACACTTTGCACATTCCCGCCAACGCTCTTGCAGAGCCTGATCCCCATCTTCACCCCTATGAGCACCTGGAGAGGCCCTCCCTAGGTTTCCCTGGAAGGCTTCCGCAGCCAGGGCCAGAATGGATTTCCTGAGCTCCACAAGGAACAGCAGGTAAAACTCTGTCACCTGCATCAGCCAGGCCTGGCTCTCTGTCCTCTCCACATGCAGGTGTGACCTCCGGCACTACTTCATGATCTCCTGGTGTCCATCTTCCCACATACCAAATGGGAATAATAACGGTTCCCTCCCTGTGGTCTTATGTAAATAAGATTAACCCACGTACAAAAAGAATTTGGCACAGGGGCCGGCACTCAAAAACTGGGAGACAGGATTGCTTCCCTAGGCGATCTTACTGCATGTGCGGTTTTGATTTATGTTCGTTTGGGTTTGCATTTACCTCCTCTGCTGAAGACATACTTAGCTGCTGGCAGGGACAATGTCATCTTTCCATTTCTGCTGCAGCTAGGCCTGTACATAGTCGGTGCTCAATGAGGGTGGGTTAAACCGGAGTGAACTAGAAGCAAAGAACTCATCGCAGCAAAGAGCAGAGGGCTGTAGCCGTTATTAAAAGCCTGTGGTAACTGCCTTTCTAGGTAGAAATGGAGAGTAGAACATAACTCTCCACTCTCGTGACTAGTGTGCCCAAAGATTTGTTTGAGAAAAGCAATAATAATAACTTCTACCTATCAAGGATTTCAAATGGGCCCTGTGCAGTTTTTCGTACTCTTTACTTCATTTAATGTTTACTAAAACCCTAAAAACAGACATTATTATTCCCATGTATGGAAAGGAAAATTGATGCTCACGGAGATAACATCGCCCACCAAGGTTAGATGCCATGTGTGTAGCAGAGCTGGAGTTTGAGCCCAGGCCTCTCTGACCTCCAAATCTAGGCCGCAGTCTGGCCTGGGCCTTTTGTTTTTCGGGGCCGGTTTTTATATGGCCCTCAAACTAAGATGAGTTTTACCTTTTTCAGTAATTAATAAAAGATTAGTATTTATGCCATGTGGGAATTATCTGAAATTCAAACCTTAGTGTCCATAAAGGTTTATTAGACACAGCAACATCTGCTCACTTAACTAACATCGGGCCACTTTTGTGCTCTGTGAGTTGGAGCGTTTGCAAGACAGACTGTGTGCCCTGCAAAGCCCGGAATACGTACTACCTTTTCCAGAAGGTAGAGACCCCTATTCCTCATCTATGTCATGCTGACTCTTACAGAGAAACTTACTGCAAAGAAACTTCTTTTTCCACAAAAGTTATACTAAAAACGGCACCCATCCCTGCAGCAATAATTCTTGGTGCCCAGATTCTGACTTTCTTTATACCTACCGAGCCAGCCCTGGTTCTAGCTGTCGCCCAATGGGATGTGGAAGGCAGAGTGGAGGAAAGCCACCAGCCTCTGAGAGGCAGGGCAAGGACGACAGGCCAGAGCAAGCCTGGAAGCAAAAGCAAAGGTATTTAGCTCCAGAAGCCAGCTCGGCTTCATGAATTCCTTCACCCCCTTGATTCATGGTTTCCTGCCACATCTTGTTCAGCTGTGGACGTGCCCGGGCCCCAAGCAGGGGCGGGCAGGCTGGAAATGATGAGAGCATGAGGGCTCCAGGCCCCACGATCCTGCATCCGGACTCCACCCTGACCGTGGGCAGAGGCCCAGCTCCTAACATCCCTCCCCCTCTGGAGTCCTCAGTCTCTTGGATGTAAACTGAGAGGTTGGCGCAGCTGTTCTGGGCTGTCTGCCTCCCGCACCTGCCCAGAGCAGGCCTTCTCCTCCACTGCACACTCTTCAGGGAAGCTGCAACAACACCTCAGGCTCCTCCATCGTCTCCCACGTGTGTGTGGCGGCGGAGGAGCAGAGCTTGCTCTTTGTGGCGTTGCTTCATCCAACAAGAGCTTCCGAGCACCTGCTGGTTGTCCAGGTTTGTAGAGGTACAAAACACACAGAAGGGAGGACCTGCCTATGTGTCATGACCTGAACTGTACAGATGAGAAGCTACAGGATGATCCCAGCAAATTCAGATCCCTTGAATAAATGCTGAGCACTGGTTATAGGCTTGGCGTGCATCTCCTCACCTCCACGCTTTTCCTTAAACCATGAGAC
Organism: Erethizon dorsatum; assembly: GCA_028451465.1. Taxonomy (NCBI): domain Eukaryota; kingdom Metazoa; phylum Chordata; class Mammalia; order Rodentia; family Erethizontidae; genus Erethizon; species Erethizon dorsatum. Next base: position 20,378,878 of record CM051835.1, read on the forward strand.
ACACCTGTGGCCCAGAGAGCCTTAGCTCCATTCTACAGATAAGAAAGCACTGAGAGGGCCGGTGAGATGGCTCAGCGGCGTAAGCGCCTGCCTGGCAAGCACGAGGGCCCGAGTTCGACTCCCAGAACCCACATACGAAAAAAGGGGCCGGTGATATTGCTCAGTGGCACGGGCACCTGCTGGTGTGTGAGGTCCTGAGGTCGACCCCCCGGTACCCACAAAAAAAAAAAAAAAGAAAGAAAGCACTGAGAGGTTGCCTGGAGAGCTAATGGCTGTTCCAAGTGCAGCCAGGCTAGGATTTTTTTTTTTTTCCTTTCCATTTTAGGATCCAACCCAGGGCCTAAGCATGCTAGGCAAGTGCTTTACTGCTGAGTTAAACCCCAATCTAGAGTTAGGCTTTTGATGCAGATCTACTGATTCCAAAACCTGCATATCTTTGAAAAATTGGGCTTGCCTTCCACCAGCCTGTCATTGGGTGCAGAATATAGATGTTAAGACAAATGTATTAGGAGAAAAGAACCTCATTTAAGAATACACACAGCAGCAGAAAGAGCACTAGATCAGCAATCAAATCTCTTTCTTTACTGAGCCATGTATCTCTGGCTGAATTTTTTTTCTCCTTTAGGTCTCAATTTTCCCATCTGTAAAACTACATACAGCAGAGAGACTGACCAAGTGATCTCAAAACACCACCTACTTTCATCACTTCTCTCTATACTGCTTCTCAGGTGCTGTGCTTGACCGCAGGATTCACGGTTCATCTCTGGCCCCAGATCACAAAGCTCAAACCAGGTGGCTGCATCAGAACCCTAATAGAACTCAATAACTGGGCCATATGGTCTCAAATCACAAACCTAAATTTCAAAGAAAAATGAAGACAAACTCCCTTCCTCACTCCATCTTGTTAGGTGTATGTGGAACTCTTTTTCCAAGAGTAGCTCATGTTTTGGATGCACTCAGGTTTCAGAGCCTTTTGGGACCCAGACATCAAAGAGGAAGCTGGGGGGGGCAGTGGCAGAAGGAGGATGAAATCTTTAAAGATGGAAGGATTTCAATAAAGTGTAGGCAAAGGTTTTTTTAAAAATGAAAAGTAAAAGGCGGGCCGGTGATATGGCTCAGCGGCATAAGCACCTGCCTGGCAAGCACGAGGTCCTGAGTTCAGTTCCCGGTACCCACATAAAGGAAAAAAGGGCCAGTGATATCGCTCAGCGGCACAAGCGCCTGGTGGCAAGTGGGAGGTCCTGAGTTCGACTCCTGGTACCCACGTTAAAAAAAAAAATAAAAGGCCTTTTGAGGAAACAGTGAGGCCATCAGTTAATTTTGATGAGAATTACCAGGGAGTTAAGGAAATTGGATATATGGGTGTCCTTAGGGATATCAGCAAGTTACAGATGTGACTTGGCATCCCAGTAGAAAAAGTACACTTAGCACTCAGGTCTTTGTTCCTAATTGTTATGGTTTGTATCCAGGGGTGCCCCAAGAGCCTCATGCGCTTATAGGTGGGGCTTTGGGGAGGTGATTGGATTATGGGGGCTTATAGGTAACTTGCTGTTAACAGGTGGGGCCTGGTTGGAAGAGGTGGGTCACTGTGGGGAGAGGGGGCTGGGAGGGTTTATCTCCCTCCCCAGCCCCTCCTTTTTCTCCCTCTGCTTCATGTCTACCATGCCATGAGAAGCTCCCCGCTGTCATTCCCCTCTGCCATACTGTTTCTTCTTTGGGTCTGGCCTACCCTGGATGGACATGTAAGCCAAAAGAAAACTCTCCTCCCTTACTTTGTGGGTGTCAGGAATTGTGTCTCAGCAATGAAGAAAGGGACCAAGACACTAATAGTATTGTCCAATTAAAAAAAAAGAATAAAGGCTCCCTAGAAAAATGTCTGATTCTAGAAGGAGTGTGACAAGAAATATACAATGAGCCTGGAATGTCTAGTAACGCCAGAAAGTAAGGAAGTACTCAAAAAATAAAAAAATAAAAACAATTTTTAAAAAATAACCCACAATGATGAGGGAATGTCAAAGAAACACCGGAAGGAGCCAACTGAAAAGCCCCCAATAGCCAGAGCAGGAAAATTTTGAGCAACAGAATAAAGTAGTATTGATTTGTAACCCAAAGACTAAATTAAATATCCATGAACCTACACAGATATAAATATATGACTGAATAAGTGAACAAGGAGAAGAGGCAAATATCCATTGCAGAAGGATTCCAAGTAATTTGTATGGATGCTCTGCCCTCCAGGAGGGGGAGCACAACTCCCCTCTCCTTCAGTGTGGGCTGTACAGAGCAGCATCCTTCCAAACAGGACAGCACGGAGGGGGGGATGAATCTAGATTGGAGACACCCAGCAACACTACCTCAGCCTGGTGACGAAGGTCAGCATCCACTGTGGTCAATTCTTTGGATAATACATACTCTTGCTATGACATGATAAAAATGACGCTTTACCTCTGTGGTCTTCTTTCCCTAAACCCAAAACCTCAGTCTACTTCATGAGCCAGAACATCAGACAGATTCCAAGAGAGGCCCAGGCGTGGTGGTGCACTCCTGTAATCCCAGCATTCGGGAGGCTGAGGTGAGAGGATCACTGTGGGTTCGAAGCCAGCCTGGGCTACATAGTGAGTTCAAGCCCAGCCTGAACTACATAGTAAAACCCTGTCTCAAAAAAAACACACAGGGCTGGTGAGATGGCTCAGCGGCTTAAACGCCTGCCCGGCAAGCGCGAGGGCCCGAGTTCGACTCCCGGAACCCACATACGAAAAAGGGGCCGGTGATATCGCTCAGAGGCACAGGCGCCTGCTGGCGCACGAGGTCCTGAGGTCGACCCCCCGGTACCCACAAAAAAAAAAAAAAAACACACACACACACAAAAAAAATACAGGGGCCGGTGAGATGGCTCAGCGGCTTAAGCGCCTGCCCGGCAAGCGCGAGGGCCCGAGTTCGACTCCCGGAACCCACATACGAAAAAGGGGCCGGTGATATCGCTCAGCGGCACGGGCGCCTGCTGGCGTGCGAGGTCCTGAGGTCGACCCCCCCGGTACCCACAAAAAAAAAAAAAAATACAGTAGAAGAGCACCCAATAAAACGTTTGACCAGTGCTCTCAAAACTGTCAGGGTCATTGTGACATTATGATAAAAAAAAATTTTTTTTTAATATGTGGTTCTTGGTTCATAACCTCCTCTTCAAGTTAGGCCATAGAACTTAGAATTTCTCTCCCCCAAGACAGGTCATAGAAACTCTGATCTTCCCCTGCCTTTCTGCCTTAAATGTGGTCATAAGGAAATTCTCCGACCTACCGTGTCTGATAGTAAGCTGTAAGACCCCCATTTCAGGAGGGATCCCGCTCTGTACCCCAGGGGAAGGAACGCTGCACACAGAAGCCAAAAAGAATCTGAACAGGGAGACCTCACGTGGATTTTCTCAGTCAGTCAATTACCAGCAGACACACCCTTGTATAGAATCACACTTCTACAGGGCCGTCCATATGTCAGTCATGCTGATGTAAATGAAGGCTCCATAAAAACCCAAAAGGTGGGGTTCAGAGAGCTTCTTGGGAGGTGGGGTGCCCAGAGAGGACATGGAAGCTCCATGCCACTTCCCTGAGCCCTCATCTTATGCAGCTTTTCCTCCGCAAAGCCTTTGTAATAAACCAGTAAAGGTGAGTTCTGTGAGCTACTCAAATAAATTAATTATCCCAGGAGGGGATTGTGAGCACCCTGATTCGTAGCTCGATTCACAGCTCGTCAGTCAGAAGCGCAGGTCACACACTGGGGCTTGCAAATGGCATCCCAGAGAGGAGGGCCAGTCTTTTGGATGGAGCCTTCAACTTGTGGGATGTGGAGTCGTCCCCAGAGCTGAGTCACAGTTGAGCTGAATGGGAAGGCGCCGGGCGGGTCTCTGCCTCAGAGCTGATTGCTTACCGGCCGGTGGGAGGAAGTCTCCACACACTGGGGACCTCAGAAGGGATCCGTGCAGCGAGCACACAGCAGAAGAAACTGAGCTGGGTTCTCCTCTGTATCCTCAGAATCATCAAAACGAGGAAACTCCAAGGAATTGCCATGGCCGAGAGGAGTCTGAGGAGGCATGACAAGGGAATATAATGTGGCATCCGGTGGGACGGTTATGCACAAAGAAAACAAAAAGTTGATGCCAGAAAAATAACTGTAGTTCTTCGATAGTTAACACTAGCTCTGCCTGGGAGAAATACATTTTACTGCTTTTTTTTTAGAGCAGAAATCCAGTTATTTGTACTTTGCTCAATTGTGTATATATAAAAATTACTAACAGATGGAACCTACGAACAGAAAAAAAAAATTAGGCAAAAGTTAAGGAAATCTGAATAAACCTGGACTTTATTCCAGAGTAGTGTACCAATATTGGTTCATTAATTGTAACGAATGTAGTATATTAATCTATGACGTTAGTAACGGAACACCACGTGTTTATAAGTACAAAAACTTGCTGTATACCAGCTCAGCTTGTTTTTTTTTTTTTTTTTTTGTGGGTACCAGGGGGACGACCTCAGGACCTCGCGCGCCAACAGGCACCCGTGCCACTGAGCGATATCACTGGCCCCTTTTTCGTATGTGGGTTCCGGGAGTCGAACTCGGGCCCTCGCGCTTGCAAGGCAGGCACTTATGCTGCTGAGCCATCTCACCGGCCCTCAGCTTGTTTTTAAACCTAAAATTGTTCTGAAAAAAAAAATAAAGTCTACTAATGCAAAAATAAACTAAAAGAAAATGTGACTTGACCCAAGAAACTACCTTTAACAAGCATTTTGTCAGACACTTGGGGTAAAACTGGCCCCAGAACCTGCTTTCCTGTGAGAAATCAGGAGACAGGTGCACTTTCCTCACTGGGACAAAGCCAGCAGCTGTGAGTCTCAGGACCTTACTTAGTCCTGCCTCGTGCCCATACAGATAGCCATGTATGGAGCCACCTAACTGGTGGCTTTCCCTGGCTCATTTACCTAAACAGGCTAAGCATTTTTAATCAGAAAATCTGAAATCCTCCAAAATCTAAAACTGAGTGCTGACATTATGCCACTAGTGAAAATTCCATATGTGACCTCATGTGACAGGTTTCAGTCAAAACGGAGGCCTACCAAAAATATTTTATAAAATAACCTTGTGTGTGATAAGTGAATTTCATGCTTAGTCTTGGGCCCCACCCCCAAGATAGTGCCCTCATAGACTATATGCAAGTATTTAAAAAGCAAAGCACAAAAGCCTGAGATCAGAAACATCTTTTTTTCTGGAGATCTTCTTTTTAAAAATTTTTATTAGTATATGTTTGCAGTACATAATGATTACATTTATCATGGGGCATTGGTACATGTACATAACACACTTAAATTCTTTTTCATTTCCTACCCATCGCATCCCTCCCTACTCCTTCCAACTCTTGGTCCCCTTCTCATTTGCAAAAGCTCTATTCCCATTTTTTTATTCAATTCTTCTTTTATTTCATCCTCTTTCCCTCCTATCCCTCCCCACCCCTCCATTCCTTGTTCCCCCTCCCATTTGAAAAAGATCTCCCTACTTCCTATTACCTATCTTTTAGTTTGCTCTTTATTTATATTTTGGGGGTTTTTCATACAAGAGAAACCATGCAGTTTTTAAGCTTGTTTGTCGGATTTATTTCACTTAATATCAGAAACACTCCTGTTCCTAAGCATTTCGGCTGCGCACCTCAACTACACAGCAGCAGTTCTGACGGTGTAGAGTGAGGCCTATGGCCCACTGGCTCCCTGCATCAAACCTCAGTGCGGGCCTATCTTTAACATCGCTCTAAACATCCTCATCTATCTCTTTAGCAAGAGAGGGAAGACCTTAGACTCAGACCCTTCTGTAGGCAACAGCACCCAGCGTAATAACATTTGTTTTTGTTTTTCAGTTTTTTGTTTTTTTTGAGACAGGGTCTTGCTATGTAGTGCAGGCTGGCCTTGAACTCGCTTAGGTAGCCCAGGCTGGCCTTGAACTCACGGTGATTCTCCTGCCTCAGCCTCCTGAGTGCTGGGATTACAGGCGTGTGCTGCCACACCCGGCTTCATAATAAAGTTTAATACCATTTTTGGTTTTCCTTTTTTGATTTTGACAGTACCATTTTACTTATGAAAAATATGCTACTGTTTAATTTATAGTAGTAATAGAGTGTTTCTTTGGTAAATAAGTTCAGTAAATAATACAAAACAATCACTTTCAACTCAGTTTGCAGAAAAGGGTCATAAGTTTGAAAATATTTTGGTGGAGATGGTGGGCATAAACATGCACTATCATAGGTCTTTGGGGGAATAAAAGTGGGTACCCCTTTTTGGAGGATATTTGGCATGAACTATAGAATTTGTAAATGCATATAACTTTGACCCAGGGATGCCATATTTTATTTCTGTCACTTTAACTTCAGAGATGCTGATTGTATTAGTCAGCTCAGGCTGGGTAATTTAACAACAGAAATTTATTTCTCACAGCTGGAGCCGGGAAGCTCTAAATGAAGGAGTTGGCTGTGATGGTACATTTTAGGTGTCAACTTGACTGAACTAAGGAATACTGGAGAACTGATAAAGCATTATTTTGGGTGTGCTTGTGAGGGTGTTTCCAGAGGAGACTGGCATGTGAGTTGGTGGGGTGAATGGGGAAGATTCACCCTCACCCTCAATATGGGCAGGCACCACCCAGTGGGTTGTGGGGGGAAACAGAACCAAAATAAAAGAGAAACAGCCCCTTTCCCTCTCCCTCTCCCTCTCCCCACCCCCCGAAATTGGATACCCATCTTCTCCTGTTCATGGACATCAGAACTCCAGGCTCCCTGGCCTTTCGATTTTAGGACTTACACAGGCACCCAGGTTTTCAGAGTTACAGCAACAGCTTCTCTGGTTCTGAGGCCTTCAGACTTGGACTGAGCCATGCTACCAGCAGGACAAGGTCTGCAGACAGCCTGTTGTGGGACTGCTCAGTCACCCTGAGGGCATCAGCAATCCCGATGATAAATCCTCTCTGATGTATTTATCTGGTATCTATCTATCAACTATCTATCTATCTATCTATCATCTATCTCTCTGTCCTCTGCTCTTTTTGCCTCTCTGGAGAGCCCTGACGAATACATGGCTAATTCAGTTCTTGGTGAAAACATTGTTCCTGACTTGTGGACAACCACCTTCTTACTGCGTCCTCACGCAACACAAAGATCTCCTTTGTCTCTTCCTCTTCTTATAAGGGCACCAACCTTATTATGCTAGGGCCCCCACCATTATGACTTCATTTAACTTCTACTCCTCTTTATAGGTCTTATTTCCAAATATTGTCATAGTAGGAATTAGGACTCCAGCATATGAATGGAGGGGGCACACACATCCACTCCATAACACCTGTGTATAAACAAAATGAAATACATCCAACCTATGGACTTAAAAATACAGTAGTAAAAGAAGAAAAATCAGAGACCAGGTATGGAGTGACATGCTTGTAGTCCCAGCTACTCAGGAGGCTGAGGCAGGAGGACCACTTGATCCAGGAATTCAAGACCAGCCTGAGCTGAGAAACATAGCAAGATACTGTCCCAACAAAAGCAAAAATTAATTTATGGTCACCTATAAATCTTGTATGTGCTTTTTGGGATTCCTACAGAATACGAAAACCTCAGCTTAAAGTTTTCACAGGAAATTTTCAAGTGACAAATTCAATGGTTAATGAAAAAGACATAAGGAGAAGTTTTAACTTAAAATACATTAATTTTGCTTTTGTAGTTTTCTTCTGTTGCCTTCCTTTTTCGTGTCTTCCAAGTTTCACAAAGCCTGGAAAAGGTCGTAACAGGCACTGCGGCCAGTGGCAGCTGAGGTAGGATCCCACACCCACCAGCTCCCGAACCAAGGCCGTCTCTGAGACGTCAGCACAGGGAGACATGGGGCGCTGCGCACACACATGAGCACCACCAAAGAGACACCTCCTGCCACTCCCACGTAGATACCGGTGATGCGCGGAGTTAAGAGACAAGGGCATCTTTCCCCACCTGCTGCCAGATCACAAAATTACCCACTAGGGAAGGGGCAGTTACCCCCTCTTTCGGTGCCTCCCTTCGGCCTTCCAGCAACTCCATAAATCACCGAGGCCCTGCACAAAATTCCTCTCCAAGATTCCCAGACAGAATCGCTATTAAATGAAACAAATGGGGGAAGGGGTACTTCGTGAAGGCTGATTGAGACATGAGTGGAAAGAAACTGAGGTCACAGCAAAGGAGTACAAACTGATGCCCGGCCTTTGTTTTTAAGAACACTGCAAACAGCCTTCCTGAAACCTCCTTTTCATTTCCACTGGAGATTGGTGGCTGGGGGTGGGGGTGTTTGGAGCTGTGGATGTGAGTCAAGGCCGGAAGCAGCCGGATGGAGGTATGAAAAGTGTGTGGTCAGAGTCTTTCCTTCTTTCCTCCAGGGACCCAAGGGTGGGCTGCAAAGCAAATACCAAGTCTGATCCCGCTGGTTTCACAGGATGTGTCAGCACATTCACTGCCACGTGACCACCTCTCCCCTCACACCTCAGAGAGTACACAGGAAACAGCCACCCAGTCAGAGTGCACCTAACTGTCCGTGGTATGTACAGGTCAGTGCATTGTTCATGGCTTGCATCCATTTACCTACTTAATTAATTCCTGTCTTGCTCATGCCTAGCTTGTGCCCATCAGATCTGTGTAGTCTGGCATGGGCCCTATGAGCTTAGTCCACGCAATCAACTATAATAATTACAATACTAGCAGCTAACTTTTGTGGGCCTCTTTCTCTGCTAGTATTTTGCTGAGCACTCCATTTCAGTTAATTCTCGGAGAAACCCCTTGAGACGGAGATTGTTATTATCTCCATTTTACAGATAGGGAAACCCATGTTGAGACACATTAAACATCTTCTCAGACACACGTAACCAGGGAGAAACAGTCAGGAAAACCCAGGTAGTTGGCTTGGGTCCACCCTCTTATTAGCTGTCTTCAGGGTGCTGTGCTAGCGTTACTGGTGGACTTTGCTCATGCTCATCACAGGATGAGATAGAAATCCTCAGCTGGGCCCAGACTTGTCATTCACAAAGATCTGTCCTCAGGGACCCCCCCCCCCCAGCCACCTCCATTCTGGCTCCGCACAACCACCCTGTGGGATTTTCACACCATGCAGCTAGCACTAGCCAAGCCTTGCGCATATCTTTTGAGCCTCACAGCCGCCCTATGGAGTGGATAGGGCAGTCTTTGTGACCCCACTCAACAAATAAGGAACTGAGCCTAAAGGGGCAGAGAGATTTGCAAAGCACTGCAAGCTTTTGGTGGGGTTGGAATTCTAGTCCAGTTTTCTAAAGCCAAACCCATCTCCTACTGCTGGTCATGCAACAAAGAACATTGCAAACAAAGTACACAACAACAACAAAAAAAAAAAAAAAAAAAAAAAGAAAAGGATACCCCATAGTCCTTGGTCCTATGGCTTTTCCTCTCACCAGAAATCAATAAACAGTTCTCTGGGATTTTTCATACCATGGTCTGAATGTTTGTGTTCTTTCGAAATTCTTACGTTAAAATTGCACCTCTGTTATGGTTTGTATCTAGATGTCCCCCCAAAGCCTCAAGTGGTCATAGTGTTTTTGGAGGTAGCTGAATCTAGAGTGTATGATTGACTGATAGTGCAATGCTGGGATTAAGAGTGCTGGGATGAAGGGTGGGTGATTGCTGGATCAGTCCACTGATTGGATTGGCACTGCCCCAATCCCTGTCAACTGGATACAATATAAGGGACAGAAAGAGACTTGTCTCACACTCTCTCCCTTGTTGCTTTGCTACAGTCTGCCCACCATGAGCTGTTGCCTCTCTGCCACGTGCCACCCTGCCTTGGAGCCAGTGATTATGGATTGAAACCTCTACAAACTGTGAGCTAAATAAACCTTTCCTCCTTTAACATTGGGTGTCAGGTATTTTGTATCAGTAATGAGAAAAGTAACTAAGACAACCACCAACTGATGGTATTTGGGGGTAGGCCTTTGGGAGGTCATAAGGTCATGAGGATGAGGCCCATATGAATGAAATCAGCACCCTTACAAAAGGGACCCTAGAGAGCTAGCCTCTTCCACCATGTAAGGATACAACACGAAAATATTGTCTATGAGCAAGAAAGCGGGCCCTCATCAGACACTAAATCTGATTTGATTTTGAACTTCCAGCCTCCAGAACTGTGAGAAATAGATTTCTGTTTTTTCTAAGCTGCCCAGTTTAAGGTAATTTGTTATAGCTGCATGAATAGACTAAGACATCTCCTCAATGAGGAACCAGTGATTCCTGTTCAGTCAACACTTCCCCCTTCATCTTCTGTTCCTTTGCATTACGTGGCTCCCACAGTTAGCCTGGTACTCAAAGCAAGAACATAGCCCTGGGCAGAGTAACAGACCAGCCCCTTGATTCTTTCACAGTGAGAGACCTCACAGTCCCTTTACAACAGAAAGGAGACCACTGAGCTAAAAGTTAGGCATGGAGAAAGGGATGAGGAAGACAAGGGAAGATAAGGATTGTAGGCCATGTAAAACTGCTTTATAGTTTCTCCAACATTGGTCCTGTAGGCGCTCTGCTGAGTTTAGGGAGTGGGAGAAGGCCTCCTTCTGACCTTTTCTTTTATCTTCTTTTTTGCTTTTTCTCCCTCACATTTATCAGGACCACATTGCTCTTGTTGATCTGGCATTGTTAAGGGATGCAGGATCCAATAGAGGGATCAAGTGATCAGGGCGGGGTCATGGGGCTTTCAAGAGGGGTAAGTCTCAACTGTTTACACGGGATCACTAGAAACAATGGAATAGCCCCAAATACTAAATTCCCATAGAAACCTATCATTTTTTCAGCACAACTAGTTTACGTGATGTTGGGCAGGTTGCCTGTACCTTCCATTGTTTCTTCAACTCCAAAATGAGGCTAAATAAGAAGACCTCGCCCCACAGTATTAAGTGAAGAACAAATGGAACCATCAAAATTCTTTGTGAACTCTAAACCAACAGAGAGATGTCACTATTCCTCATTCACTAACCATCTTTATTCCTGATTGGCTGGTTTGCACAGAGTGGGTACTAGATTCTGCCATTAAACTGTTTTTATTGGAAGAGATGAAAGGCAACACAAATTTAAAAACAAACAGGACCATTGGAGAAATGGTCCTGAAGTGAATTCAGCCACAACCTTGAAAAAGAAATGCCAAGTTCTCCAACCTTTGCACCACATTACAAAGGGCATTGGCCCTGACTCACAGGTAGCACAAATATTTTTTACTTCAGTGTATTTCTTTGTTCAATGCGCTCATCCCGTTTCCTCTGGTTACTATTCACGTGCATTGATATTACAGCTACCTTTTGATCACTGACCCTCAAACTTGGAGTCTGGTAAAAATATCATGGACATTTGTTCAAAACACCAATTTTGGGGTCCCATATCTCCAGAATCTAGAGTGGACCTCATAAATCCACTCCCTGGAAGACGGCAAGCTCCTTGGGAGACTCATTTGTTCTTTGGGATCCACTCTGGTCTTCAAGAGAAACCTATTCCTTAAAAACTTATGCTTTAGCTTCGTTAAGTCCCACAAGGCATGAACTGTGTCATTTAACTGCCTGGCACATCGCCAGTGCCCCATACTCAGAAGAGATGTTTGCGCATAAGTAAGAAACAGTGGGAACACCTGCTTCTTAAATGATGCAGCTTTTTGCCCCAGTATCATTGCATAGCTTCATACAGCTGCTTAATTCTAACCCTCAAATTGCAGCAACATTAGCTTTCCCAGATCACAATTTTCTGATACTTTCCGGCTAGATTCAGTGATTTGCACACCTCCCAGACCACCCCAATACTTACCTGGCATCTATTTGTTGATGACTGCTAGTTGCCTCCTGCTAGAGGGAAGTTTTCCTCCTTCCTTGAGGACAAGAGCTATGTCCCCTTCTCTTTTGTGTTTCCACCATCTAGAACAGGGGTGGCGAACCTATGGCACACGTGCCACAGCGGGCACTCAGAACCCTCTCTGTTGGCACGTGAGCCAAGTCGTTCCAGCACCTGAGCATCAAATGACAGCTGTTTTTTGTTTTTGTTTGTTTTAACTAAAGCTTCAGTATTCAGGTTTATTTGCAGTGTTGGCAATTTGCAATAAATAAGTGGGTTTGGGGTTGCAGTTTGGGCATTGTGTCTCTAAATGTTTCGCCATCACTGGTCTAGAACATGGGTTAGCACTAAATCAGCAGAGTTCATTCAATGGGCCACAAAGGGAATAGCATAGCATGGGTCAGGTGGGAAGGTAGTTGGGATGGGAAAGGGAATATTCACCCTCTGTGACGTTCTGATACAAGGACCTTTTTATCCTGGGGTGAGCTGCATAATGTGTGAGGTTGGATTTCAGTGAGTAGAGATTTTGATCTTGACTGTGCCTTAGAGATTTTGAGAGTGGGCACCCATAGATGCTCCTCTTAATGCTGTGGAAAGGTCTTCTAGTTCTTCATACTCATCTTGGGGCTGGTGGTTCAATTGGTTCATCAGAAGATCTCCCACACTGAGACCATCTTTGCTCATGCAGCAGGACATCAAAATTGTACTACTTTTCACCTATATCCGGTTACTTCCCTGTGAAAAGTCATGCTTACCCACACTGTTGAACTCACATATAGCCATGTGACTTCCTTTAGCCATGAAATGCACACAGAAATGATGTGTGTCACTTCCTGAAGGTCAGTTCTGTACGTCATCTGTTGAGGTCCTGGAATGGGGGCAATAATTATAACAATGGATCACACAGCTGACCCACAGTGGACATGGAATGTGGGCAAGACATGGACATTTGAGAGTTATTACTGAGATATAACCTGGCCTTTCCTGCCTCACGTCCAGATGCCCACATGGCTCCTTACTTCTAATCAATGAAAAAAGAAAGTTCACACACAATTAAGCTGGTTTTGTAACTTTCAGAAATATAGAACCTCGTTAAGCCTCAGTTTTGATGTCTGTAAAGTGAGGGAAAGAATAATAACATAATGATTAAAATAGTCAATATTAGGGCCGGTGAGATAGCTCAGCAGCATAAGCGCCTGCCTGGCAAGCGCGAGGGCCCGAGTTCAACCCCCGGAACCCACATAAGAAAAAAGGGCCGGTGATATCGCTCAGCAGCATGGGTGCCTGCTGGCGGGCAAGGTCCTGAGGTCGACCCCTGGTACCCACAAAAAAAAATAGTCAATATTAATTGAATGCTTATGTGTCAGGCTAATCGCTTGAGAAAAGTTTTCTCATTTTATTCTTACAACAACATCTCGTTATTTTTTTTATAGACCAGGAACCAGAGGATTGGAGAGGCTGGCAAACTTGACCAAGGATATTACAAACACTTCGACTAAGAAGAATCTAAGGTACTGAGAATTGTCGCTGGAAGGAGACCAGTCTGATGCGAGCGCCCAACCTCTTGACCACCATGCTGCGCTGGGTGTCTCTGAGCCCTCGTCCCCCTAGAACACGCTAAGACTCTTCGACGCTGCCTCGTGGTCGCACTTGACCCACGTCTTCGATTCTGAGCAGAAGACCCACTTGCATGAGTGAGCGCTCTGTCAGGGTGAAGAAATCCATCTGAGCTATGCTCAGACGCTCGGAAGAAGGCCCTGGAAAAAGAGAGTGGCTGCCACGGTCCACAGGGGAGGCTGTGCCTCCCTGCTGAGTAAAGAGGTCAACTCCAGCTACGTCCCCCTCCAAAGTCACTGTCTCACTGCGTGAGAAATGTGCCACCAAAGCAGAAAGCCTTCCTACTCTTGCCAGATTTTTATAAGGGAATGAAAATCACTTACTGGAGGAGCAGTGGAGGCTGGGCTCTCGAGGTGTGGCCTCAGCCTGTGGCTCTAGACTCATATGTTTGACGCCTTGGATCCCAGGGGATTTCGTCCACGTTCTCCTACTCATCCTCACAGCAGGGGCTCTCAGCCCCTTGAGAAAGGAGCACAGCATCACCGAGCCACAGCAGGATACGGACCCGCAGCAGACAGACCCGCCCCAGCCCTCCCTGCCAGTTCCCTTCTTCTCTCAGACATTTTTTTTTTTTTTGTACCGGGAATCAAACTCAGGACCTCGAGCTTGCCAGGCAGGTGCTGTGCCGCTGAGCTATATCCCTGGCCCTCTCTCAGACTTTTGGAAACCCAAGATATTTTTGAGGGAAATAGAATATTTCCCTCTTTCTTGATGATCCTTCTCTTGGAAATGAAAAAAAGATTTAAAAGTCTAACTGACCGGAGAAGATACTTGTTCCTTCAGAGGAACAGAAATCTCAAACCAAGGGCCCCAGTGCATCTCTCAGTCCCAAGGCAGTAATAAACCCCTCATCCTCAAACCTGTGCCCCAAAACATCCCTGACCCCACCACCACCACCTATTGCAGATTTTGTGCTGCCTTTTAGCCATGGACAGACCCTAGGAGTGAGGCTCTGTCACCATCTAGTTGTATAACTGTGGCCGTGTCACCTCACTTCCCGGGGCCTGCATCTCCTTTTTAAAATGAGAGAGTTTCATGAGACTGCCTAGCTGTGCCCGCAGGAACACGTCTCCAGGATGCCGTGTGGTCTGTGCTTCTGGGGACACTGCGGGCATGACTGTCTTGCCTGACTATCAGCAAGCATAATGCTGTTGGTTACCTTTTCCTGTCCACTCTCTCCCCGAGTGTCATCAGAAAGGCTGACTCCTCTCCAGCCATGCTTAGTTCTCCTTGTGCCCTCACTACTCCCATGTACAATGTGTGGATGGGACTCCACCCAATGCCTAAAGCCACTTTGTTTTGATCTTCAACATCCCTGGCAAAAGAAATGGATGAATTGCTGTTGGAGCATCTGAGAATTCCACTCATCTGCTTTCTCTTTGTCTTCCAGTGGCAGAATTCATAGAAATTTGGTTCCAATTTGATATCTCTGAGAGAGGAAAGTTGAAGAAGTGAAGGGAGAAGACTGGGAATTATAAGGGTCCTCCTGAGTAATATGATTTCAGTAACCACTTGTGTTTTTCTACAAGACAGTATCCCACTGACAGGCAGTGGTCAGTGACATAGGTCAGAGTGTTTACTTTACCACTGAAACCCTCTGGTCAGGCTCTCTGACTGCACTCTGGTGCCCTCCATGCAGGGGCTCCTCCCAGGCCTCTCTTTAAGCCCTAAGTTCTTACTCCTTCCCCAGTTTCCTGCAGTCCTTCCCCAGACCCCCGGCTGATCTTGGCCCTGACTTATCGGTGCTGACTCAACAAAGACAAGCAGACCCCTCAGGCAGCTGGACAGTGGACCAGGGCCAGAGGCTGCCGGAGGGGGCAAGAAAGCAGAGAGAGGTGAGAACCTATCAATCAGCTTGTCACCAAGTCTTTGCTGAGCCCCTCTGAAGGCTTGGTCCCATGCCGAGCTGCACAATGGGGGTCCCAGAGGAAGGAGGGAAAAAGACGCCTTTATTTTGTGGCAAGTAAGGATATGGAGAAGTTCCTTCGTTTTAGGGGTCCCCAAGCCTAGCCTTGCCTCACTCACCATCACTTACAGCATAGAGTCCTCCTGGGAGGGGCTGGCCCTAGCGAGCCTAGGCAAGGCTAGAAGTTGAGAGCCAGGGAAGGGTTCTCGAGCTGTTTTTGCAAAGCTTCGGAGAGAGAATTGAACTAATGTCAGTTGTTTATAAGAAGTAGAAAGGTGAATGGAATTTTGCAGGGATTTTAAAGTCCCCAAATCCACACCCTGGGTACTGTCATTTTTACAAACCCCCATGTTTCTCTCTCGCAGGCCTGCTGGGTGTGGGGCATCTACTCTGAGTGAAAGCATTGTACTTCTACAATGTCCCTGCAGAAATGAACCAGCTGTGACCTCCGAGAGTGTCTTTTAACCCCATTTGCATTTGCAGGGGGGATTAGAGGGCCATACAAGATGGAGGGGCAGAAACACAAATTTGGCATGAGAAGGCTGCACTTTGGAACCCGACAGCCCTAAGAAGTGGGATACTGACTTGACTACTTACCGCTGGCGTCATGAACGTGAGTAGTCAGTCATGCAGTCCGAGGGCCTTGCTCAGCTCGTTTCATGAAGAGCAGGAAAGCAGCTACCTCACTAGGCACTGAGGAGAGGCATGACTGCTAGCATGCCTTGGGCACTGCTGTTAGGAAAACAGTGTGTGGGCACTGGGAAATGACAAGAGTGGGGAGAAGTTCTGGGCCACTTTCTCCTTCTACCGAACCCATGTAGCCGTTACCTTGATGGGCAAAGTTATCAAGGGCTCCCTCTGCTGTCCGTTGCCTGCATTCCCCTTCTTATGTAAAAGATGATGTCCATAACCCTTAGTTTGGGAACACAGAATGAGACTACGTCCTAGGCAGTGGGTAGAATCTTCTTTGTACTTTGTTAACATAATCTCTTGAAAACATTTCCTTGCCATTCTGTTGTTCTGGCTTTTTTCTTTTTTCTTTTTTTTAAAGACAGGGTCTCACTATGTAGTCCAGGCTAACCTTGAACTCACGATTTTCCTGCCTCAGCCTCCCAGATTCTGGGATTATATGTGTGTACCACCGTGCTCAGCTCCTTTCTCTAATGTTATGCCCTTGTCACATGCCTGGATTTGTTCTCCCATTAGCAAAATTCTTTATCATACGCCACTTTGCACTTCAGCTTATCTGTAAAAAAAGAAACATTTTCTGATATTCAAGCTAGTGAATGACAGAGATGAAGTTGGATGGATAATATAATTTCTGGACTCAAATTTCAATTTTTTCCACATTATTAAACCTCTCTGAAGGGTGCATGCTTAGACACAGCATTTAACTTGTCTAAGCTTCGTCCTCATCTGTAAAATGGGAAGACAATCACGCTGCACATGAGTTCAGTGTTAAGGAAGAGATGGCTATCCAGCCTCCTCCCAATAGCCCACCCTCATGCTGTAGGGGGCACTTCTTTTACTTTTACTTGGCCCAAACTCGCTCCGCAGAGCCTGTTTCTTTTCCTATCTTTAAAATTTTTTTAATTTTTTTTTAAAGAAAAGGGGAAGAGAATGCAGGAGGAAAGGAGACTTGACAATAGAAAGAGCACTATAAACACTAGCTAGACTCTTAAAGGACGGAATGTTAGCGTTTAGTATGGGTGACGCTTAAAGTGGAAACAGGATATGACAGTAGACGGGGTGAACTGCAGGAATCAAGTCATGAAGAGCCTTGTAAAATATGGTTCCATAGTTAGTGCAGGGCTGTGATGCGAACGAAACAAACTGATATGGCTTAAGTCTTTAGAAGGCAGCCTGGCCTGTGGTAAAGTGCCTGTGTTAGGCATTCCTAACGACACCCTCCCAAAGCTAATCGTGACTAAGAGACTGCAGCAGGGAAGGATACGAACAGAGCAGCCCTGAGTTAAAGAGTTAAATTGTTGCTTGGTGGGAGGAGGAGAGGTATAAAGGACTTAGAAGAAAGAACATCAGGAAAAAGAAGGAAAGCTGCACATGTCACTCCTATAATACTGTTCTCTGACCTTAACAAATTACACCATTTCTTATGTGTGTACGTACGCATATGCACCCACACACACACACTCACACAGGGCTCCCACTTGACAGAAAAGCCCCTCACCTGCTGGCTCCTTTCCAAGTCACACTCCCATGAGCATCCATTGGCTCTGCCCAGGAGCGCCACACTGGGTCTGCATCTGTGTAAACTTCTGGGGCCAGGGTCTCTCTTACCTCCCCCCATTGCCTCACGTCTTCATTGCTCAGTTACTCAAGTTCAAAGTCCAGTGTTGATAACAGTGTACTAAAACTTTCCTCCTTTGCTGATCTTTTCCCTTTTTTTTTTTTTTTTTTTTTTTTGAGACAGGGTCTTGCCATGTCATTCAGGCTGGTCTTGAACTTGCCTGTAGCCTAGGCTGGCCTCAAACTCACGGTGATCCTCCTGCCTCAACCTCCTGAGTGCTGGGATAATGCAT
The DNA here is from genome assembly GCA_028451465.1 of Erethizon dorsatum. NCBI lineage: Eukaryota > Metazoa > Chordata > Mammalia > Rodentia > Erethizontidae > Erethizon > Erethizon dorsatum. Next base: position 20,396,813 of record CM051835.1, read on the forward strand.
TCACCACCATGCCCGGCTGCTGATCTTTTCAAAGGGAGAAAAAAATCTTGACAATCGTGAGTGTGGTTAGAGACTGTTCAGTGTAATTTGAGAAACACTTGACAAAGGCTTTTTTAAAATTAGTTTTATTGGTACATTTTAGATATACATAATGATCACATTCATCATAGGGAATTTGTACCTGTACATGGTATATCTTGATTCTTTTTTCCTCAATCTCTTCTTCTCCCTTCAACCACTCTTCCTCTTATTTACAAAAGCTTTGTTTCCACTTCTTTCCTTCTATTCTTTTTCCTTTTCCCTTCCTTCTTTTCCCCCTCCCTTCTCCCTTGCTCCCCATTTGAACATTTTCTTCCTAGACAAAAATCTTATTCAATGACATTTTAATGGTGCATTATCCCTGCAGAAGAGTTTTGTTTGTGTAATTCATAAAAATAACTTCCCATATTGTCATCAAAATAAAATACTAGATTAACATATTCTCTTCTAATTGGCAGATCCTAGAAAATACACTCAAGTTCATCTTACTTCTATGTTAAGGGGGCAGTTGTTTCAGAAGGCCTAGAATTACTAACCACTTTTGGTCTCCTTTTTTCTTTACCTTAATTCGCTTGTTCACTTAGAACATCGTGGAAATTCTAAAAGAAGTTTGCACTCACTAAACTTCAGTTTTACACACCTCTTATCCATTTCCTACGTGCACTCAAGACTAAACCTCATACAGTACATGATTCTGCCCGGCAGGTTCTTTCTTTACCTTGTATCGCCCCCTAGCGTTATATATGATACTTGCAGTCAATACGTGCCAACAAATTTCTCTGCTTTGTGGAAGGAATTTACAATATCTGAGAGAAGTACTTTCCTAATTTACAGATTAGGTCCTCAAATAATTTATGTAAATTCATTAGATTCCAGTGCCAAACTGCACTATATAAGTCTTAGAAAACTAGAGGAACCATCAATTATAACGTGACACATTATGAAAGTAACTTTCCAAACTCTAAATAGACAAAACAAATATAATATAATGATATACATGCAATAATTATTGCTTCCCCATGCTAACATACAAGCAAGGTTTAATGCCAATTTAGTAAACAAAATGGAGTAGCAAATCACAGATAAAGGGTTTAGTTTTAGTTCAGCATTTTTTTTTTCTTGATTACTATCTATTACTGCCACATTTTTTTTTAATGTGGGTACCGGGAGTCAAACTCAGGACCTCGCGCTTGCCAGCAGGTGCTTGTGCTGCTGAGCGATATCACCGGCCCTTTTTTTTCCTTTACGTGGGTACCGGGAGTTGAACTCAGGACCTCACGCTTGCCAGGCAGGTGCTTATGCCACTGAGCTATCTCACCAGCCCCTACTGCCACATTTTTGAGTGCTGAAACATTTCTTGATATTTGAAGAATTAAATGCTTCATAGAATTATCTATGATTTAAAAATTAACTAATTCACACGTTTTCTATTGTGTAATGATCCCAACTTTCTGGGTTGCCTTGTTCATTGGCACTGACCTTGTAGATTTTATCAGTTCTTGATCTTCCCTAGCTAGCTTTCTCTTAAATTCTTCAAGAACATTTTTCAGAGCCATCAATATCTACTTATCAAGTTTCAGGGCTGGTGAGATGGCTCAGCGGCGTAAGCGCCTGCCTTACAAGCGCAAGGGCCCAAGTTCGACTCCCAGATCCCACATACGGAAAAGGGGCCGGTGATATCGCTCAGCGGCACGGGTGCCTGTTGGCGCGCGAGGTCCTGAGGTCGACCCCCCGGTACCCACAAAAAAAAAAAAAAAGAGTTTCATATTTTCATCAGTGGCCCAGAAATGCTGAAAAAATATGAACACATTTTTTCTATATGTTTAATAATATAAACATCCCTCTTTGTCTCTAGCAATATTTTTGTATTAAAGGCCTCTTTGTCAGATATTAATATAGCTTTCCATGAGTCCTTGTTTACATGTGGCACATTTTCCACCCTTTTACTTTCAACTTTTCTGTATCTGTATGATTTTGTTGTCTGTATCCTAATATTTATTATTTATACCCAATTCTTTATACTTTTAAGTCTTTGCTTACACATTGGGTATGCATTGTTTGACTGTACCTTCTAACTGAAACATTTAGTCTACTTATATGTAATATTATTTTGGGTACGTTAATGTACATATGTGTATAGGTATGTTTAATTCACCATAATACTCTGTACTACTTGTCCCACCAGTTCTTTCCCTCCCTTTTCTGAGTTCTTTTAATTCTATTTGTTGTATTTATACATTTCTATCCTTTTAATGATTACCAGAGATTATAACATACATTTGATTTATAATTTGGTCTCTTCCTTGAGCGCCTGTTTGGAGGTTCTAGCAGGGGAGCGCAGCTACTTGTATATACTTGACCAAGGAATGGTCCTCCTCTATCACAGGTGGTCGTCCTCTTCGACCAACGGAGGCTGCCCTTGAACTTGCAGCAATCCTCCTGCCTGTTTCCTGAGTGCTGGGATTACAGATGTGCACCACCATGCCTGGCTTTTATTGATTTTAGCCATCATCTCCCTTTTTCTTTCTTAAACTCCAATTACACACATATTAGAACGCATCACTGTAGTTTCTATGTCTCTTACACTTATTTCTTCTTTCCCATTATATCTGCTCCTCTTTCTGGATTGACTGATTGATTGATTTATAGATAGGGCCTCACTGTGTAATTGAGGTTAGTCTTGAACTACATAGCCCAGCCTGGCCTCAAACTCTTGGTGACCTTCCTGCTTCAGCCCCCAAATATTGGGACTATAGGCCAACACCACCACACCTGGCCCTCTTTCTGGATTTCTTTTATCTTTCTATTCTATTTAATTCTTTCTTAAATTGCCTCTAATTTGCTACTAGATACATCCACGGAACTCTAATTTTAGTTACTGAATTTTTCAATGCAAGAACCATTATTTAGACAGGAGGAATAAGTACTAGTGTTCCGTAGTACCAGTTTACAAAAGCTTGTCAAATATTTTATAAGGAATTACATGAAAGGTGTTCAAAGGTTTTCAACACAGGGACTAAGTGTTGAAGGAAATGGAAATGCTAACTGCCCCAGTTTGATCATTAGACATTATATACATATATATTATCACACTGTACTCCACAAATAAGTATAATTTTAAAAGATTTTAAAGCAAAAAATAATTTAATTTTTTGAAATAAAATTTTCAGCCTCATCTTTTATTTCTCAATCCATATTAAGTAGTTATTTTTTAAGTCGATGTCTGGTAACTCCATTATTTGGATATTCTGTAGGCCTGTTTCAGTTGTCAATTATTTCTCTTGGTTTTCAAATGAAATTGTCTTGTCCCCTTGTATTCTTGTTTTTCCTTGGGTGCCAGACATGATACATAAAGTCATTACAGAGATAATATGAAATTTAGGACATTTTTTTTTTTTTCAGAGATTTCCATTTGCTTCTTGAAGGAAGCCAGAGCACTAGTGATTCTGGATTAATGAAATTCAGTCATAGATTAAGATGATTTGGAGCTCGTTCTTAGTCCCCGTGAGGATGTTTCCATCTTGTTCGTGCCTACTTCTAAGGTACAGCCCTCTAGAATCTTACTACACATTGGTTCTCTCAAGAAATCAAATGAAGAGAGAGTAACCAGACAAAAACCAGGGCAACTTCTGGGAATCTGAGTGACAGAAATTTGTGGTCTGCTTCTCTAGAGGACTCTCACTAAAAGACTCCACATATTGTGTAGATTCATCCATAGAGCTCTTTTCTATCTGCCATAGCTGACGTAGGGAACTCCCCAAGGGAGAGCACGTCTGAATTTAGAGAGAAACAATGAGGCAGTAAGAACATATACATACATATACGCCATGAAAATCAAGCTACATGCTAGTTTACTTGCATTTTATCTCCCTTGGTCCAATTTTGAATATAACATTTCCAATTTTAGAATGCAATGCTGTTGTACATACCTGATTTTACAATTCTATAGGTTATGTAATGTCATTAGTTTATAATGGTCCATTTCAATTATCCCATAGTACAGCAGCAAACCAGAACTACTTTTCAAATGGTTAATGTATGTTAGCAAAATAGGTCACTACAAATCCCTGGTCATTTGGTTTGAATGTCCCATCTAACTCATGCTGCAACCTGATTACAGTAGTATCGGAAGGTGGGGCCTTTCAGGGGTGTTCATTCAGTCAAGAGCGCTTTATGGATTAATGAGGGGTTGTTCCTTTCCCCCTTGGGCCCAAAACAAACCTCAGAATTCAGATTCCTTAGCTTGAACTTTTCCCTTACCTAACTCATGCTCTGACCACAGGCAGTTCTCCAAATTCCTTCTTCTTTAGCCCTCTACCACCATTCCACCACCACCCACCAAAATGAAAAACACCAATCTTTGTTAGTTCTTTTTCTTTCAAAATGTAGGGTCTCCACACTCCCAACATCAGTGAGTATTCTGGATCCAAATGTATCTACCTGGTTCTGTTGGGGAGGGGGACAGAGATCATTACATTTTATAGGTGAAAAAACTAAGTACAGAAAAACTTGTCCGACACTAATATGGCAGAGAAAAATTTGTACTACTTCTGACTCTAAAACTCACCTTAATTGCTACACTGTACTTTCTTTTTCTTTTCCAATTATTATACTCCCAAATAAACATAAAAACATTTTGAAGAGTTTTGAGGGGGAAAAAAATCCCATTTTGACTGAACTGCCTCTTACCACAGTTTTCCAAAACCCATCTGTAAGTTTAATGAGGTACACTACTTCACTCTAAGTTGTGAGCTATAAGACTAGTGACCGTATCTTATCCATATTGCCGGGGGTGGTCAACAACTTAATGGTCTCCATCTTCAACTAACACCCTCTTCGTTAACTGCACCCACAATAATACCTGTGGGTTTGGGGCATCAATTATACCATCCACTTTCCTGATAATATTCCTGGCCTATAGAACTGACTGCGACATGAACTTAATCTTCAACTCACTGCACCCCAAACATATCATGTTTCCTTCCCCATCCATAAACTTTGGCCTGAAAAACCATCTATAATAAAATGGCTTTTAGTTTCCTACAGGAGAAAGTAACAACTGTTTTTAACTTCGCTCCTTCTGCTTGCAACATTTCAAAATTGCTAATACATTGTTTCCAACCTTTACCAGGTCCTCCAAAAATCCTTAGTTTCAGTTCTCGGCTCCAGAATTTGATCTGTGGCTCTCACCTCAATGATAATCCTTTAACAGTTTGAGAGTATCACAATCCCTCAATCCACACCCAAAACAAACTCATGACATGTATTTTCTTGGCATCTAGCTACCTGTCCCTTTATCACAGCATCCATGCAAGTATTTAGGAGACAGCCTGTAAGCTTCATCTGTTAAGAAACACATGCCTTACTCACTTTTATGTCCTAACGCAATGTCCAATGAAGTATCTTAGAACCAAAGGCTTACAAAACCACTGAAAATAAACCAGTAAAACAGTGGGAATCATTAGTATGGGAAAAGAACATACGCTGAGCCTTAAATGTAAGGCAGTCTAAAACATGGGCCAGCTAGGCCTAAGTCTAATTTTTAGCCCTCTCTCCATGAGCTGCTTCCCTGTGACCTTGGGAAAATCACTATTTCCTTAGCTACAATTATCAATTTTAACCACTTTAAAGATTTTTTAAGTCTTTATTAGTACGTATTTGCAGTACATGGTTACATTCACCATGCAGTTCAACCACCTTTTAACCAGCGTCATACTCTCGAAGGCTAAGGCAAAAAAACTGTAGGTTTGAGCCTAGCCCGGGCAACTTACACCCTGTCTCAAAAAAAGATAAAAACCTTAAAATGTGCACAGTATATATCAACATATCCTAAATTAGTTGAACTGGCAAAAGCTCAGATATGCACTTAACCTGTAAAATATATCATCTTGTATCATCTGACTGCTGGAAGAAAAATAAGAAACGTTTCAGTTACCTAACTCAGTCAATTTCGAATTAAAATTAGGACTTAATTTCCGAATCTCTTTTCAAAGGGCAATATTAATGCAATGCAAATCAAAATGTCTAACAAGATTAACACACCAAGGCAGTTTTATTACATAAATTAACCCATTTATTATAGGCTAGGGATGTCTCGAATAGTAGCGTTTCTACTGGTCTTTCAATTCCTTCAGTCTCCTGATGGCTGACTTGACTGTGACCGCAGAAGTGGTACTGTTAAAAAAATTCAGTTTCCAACATAATTAAGCATGTTAACATACGAAATAGCAAATACGTAAATCATGCCTCACTGTTATCTTATAATCCTACAGTCTCTTTCTAAATTTCTCCTGGAAATAATTATATGGAGACAGACTATGAATATTTTGCTGCTCAATCCAAACATTTAACTAACATTAAGACTACTCATGCTGGACATGGGTGGCCCATAATCCTCCCAGCACTCGAGAGGCTGAGGGAGGGGGATAGCCTTGAGTTCAAGGCCAGCCTGGAACACACAGTGAGACCGTTTCAAAAAGACCTACTGCTCGGCACCAAATCTTTTGCCGGGCATGGCGGCACAGGCCTGTAACCCCAGCACCGTGGGAGCCTGAGACAGAAGGATCACAAGTTCAAGGTAAATTTAGGCAACTCAGCAAGACCGTGTCTCAAAATTTTACAAAAGGGCTGGTGATGTAACTCAGTATGAAGGCATTGGGTTCAAGCCACATTTTGGGGGCAGGTTATATCCTCAAGCTCTTGCAGAATTAGAAAGCAAGCTTATGCATCTCATTTTCTCAGACAGTTAAAAAGGAACAGCTGCTTCAAGAGCCCAAACTAACCTCATTAAAAAGGAATGGAGAACATCAAAAGAAGCTAACAAATTACCAGAATGGTACAGTAAGATATCAAGATTCTTTTTTGAGACAGGGTCTCACTATGTAGTTTAAACTGGCCTTGAGCTCATGGGATCCACCTGCCTCAGCCTCCTATGTGTTGGGATTACAGGCGTACGCCACCATACCTGGCTCTACTGTACTGTTTTAAAGAAGATTCATTGAGCCAGGCGCAATGGCACATGCCTATAATCCCAGCACTCAGGAGGCTGAGGCAGGAAGATCACCACAAATCCTAGGCCATCCTGGACTACATAGTGCATTCAAGGCTAGCCTGAACTATCTAGTGAAACCCTGTCTCGGAAAAAAAGAAAAAAACAGAACTATACCTGAAAACCAGTGTGGATGTATACTGAAATGCTCATTCACTTTTCCATCAGAACTAAAGGAGCACCCTTGCTCCCCATTTTCCCTTCTGCCATCATAAAACCCTCCAACAAGGTGCTTAAATATATATGTATATTATTATTCTGTATTTCCATGGTTAATTGTAAATAAACTAAAAATTTTAAATTCAATTTTTAAACACACTAGCCATCTATCATGTGACTAGTACACTGGTGTTTTTTTGGTTTGGTTTGGTTTTCTGGTACAAGGAATCGAACTCAGGACCTCACACTTACCAGGCAGGCACTGCACTGCTGAGCTATACCCCCTGGCCCCTTGTTTTGTTTTTTGAGACAGTCTTGCTATGTAGCCTAGGCTGGCCTCGAACTCACAGCATTCCTCGTGCCTCAGTCTCCCAAGTGCTGAGATTACAGGCGTGCGCCACTACACTGGGCTGTGACTAGTACGTGGGACAGCACAGGGGTAGACACTCAAAAGACTCCCAGGCTTCCAGCAAAGAACTCCCAAGATTAGATCCTTCAAGGTGGCCATAATTTCCAGAAATGGGTTAGGCTAAGAGTCAAAGCAAGCAATAACCACATAAGACAGGTTTATCTCAGCAGTTATCAGTGGTCTTTATCAGGATCACAATGCTGAGGAAGTCCAAAACCACAATATTTAGAAAGACAAAAGTGAGATGGTGCAAATGGTAGTTAGTTTTAAATGAACTGACATCTTTTCAAACTTTCTCTATAAAAACAACCTGCAGTACAAATCAAAGTTCAGTACCAGTTCAGGTACCACTAATGTGCCCTCACAATACAATGTTCACAGAAACTGATGACTATAAAACCCTAAAGTAAAATTTTATAAATCAGACTTAGCTTTTATTTCTGTGGTTTTGTCTCTATTCTATGAACAAGTGAAAATAAACCATAGCCCCATAGAGTTCAGAAAAACCCAGAAGCATCATTATTTTCTTGGTCTTGTGGAATTAAAATTAGCCCATCTGGTACCATAACTCCAAATGGCTTATGTGCAGCTCACAGTTCCAAATACCCCAAGAAATGGACTCACTTGTAGGTCCAGGCACCACCAGCCACTGTTTTCATGCAGGAACCACAATGCCAGATCCCTACAGCCCGTCTCTTCATCTTGGTCTGTAAAATTAGAGAATCGATTTTCACCATGAACCAAAAGCCTTAAATTACAGAGGAAAGCCAACTGTAGCACAGAGGATACAGTAAAATATTTATTAAACAAAAACCTCTAGCAAAACCACCAGTATGTTATTAGATGCAGACTATCCTCTTGATACAGAAATACCAGTAAAAACAAACTGACAAGACTCATTCCCCACAAAGCAGGGTTAGCGTAGGCTGAGGGTCTTTATTAAATCGCTTTAGTTCCTTAGTGGTTTTCTTCAAGTTAGGAACGGTTCACAAAATCGAAAGTTATCACCAATACTCCTATCTCACAAGCGATAACCAGAAGTGTGAGCAATTTTCAGCGTTCACGAGCACACAGAGGGAACCAGCCCTCCCCTCCCCGCCGACGGACCCCACACCTTGCCACAGAAGGAGCAGGTGTACTTGGCGTGCTGGCTGATCTCAATTTTCTTCACCATTTTCCGGAGTGAGGCACCATAGCGGGTTCCGTATTTACCGACAATGCCGACCTTCTTGGTGCGCTTGGCCTGTGGAAACGCAGGAAAGGAGCGGACCAGCAATCTTTATGAGTTGGAACCCAGGTCCTTCCATCTCCACATCCTGGTCCCCCACCCCGCCTCCGCTGTGACCTAGTTCTCCTCAAGTTTAACCGGGCAAAACCAGTGTCCCGGGCGGGACTCGTGCTCCGAGGGTCCTGCATTAAGGAAGCCCGGGTGCGCCAGGCCCCGCCAGGCCGCCCCCGCCCCTCCGCCTTCGGCTGCGTCCGAGTGGAGTTCCAGGACGCGGAGATGGCACGGGGCCCGGAGAAAACGCGGGACAAGGCGGGTGGCCAGAAGTGGTAGCAGACGAAGAAACTGAAACGAGGTCTGATGCGGATGGATAGAGATTGAGGCCGTGAACAGATCCACACTTACCATACCAGCGTGAACTAGGCCCAAGCCCAGAGAGGAAGAGAGACGGTCCGCAGGCGCGGTTTCAGGCCGGCAAGCGGAAGTGATGATAAGGCCTCTCTAGGAACTGAGCTCTATGGTCTGGAGGTTTCCGTGCAGTTTGCTCCACCTGCGAAACGTTTGGGGCGGACGGAGTCTCGCCAGCAGGGTAGACTCGTGTCATAAGCTGTAACGACAAAGAGCTTCAGCAGATGCACGTCCATATTACCTTATATATATCACAAAATAAGGAAACACGTTTTAAATGACTTGCTTAGGGGCCTTTGGCTTAGAGAAGTGCTTGTGACTAAATTTCTTTGCTTTCCACACTACACTATACTTTCTAAAATGGTCAGACCCTGTGTAGGATGCTGGCGACAGTGGTGACCAAAATTCAAGGCTCTACTCAAAACAAATTGCAGTCCAGCTGGGAAAGTCATGTGGTCACATTGAGTTATGAAATTTCTCTGATCAGAGCTACGAAGGAAAGGAAGATGGTTACCTGAGGGCTGCATACAGAAAAGCCTGAAGTTATCCCAGAAAAGTCTGAGATTTGAAGGCAGGGGAAAAGTTAACAGTCTCTGTGGAGTTTGTCCTTCTAGCTTCCTGGGTCTCTCGGTTCTGATGTTCTGCCTTCGCCTCATTTCAGAACCCGCTCTCCAGGCCCCATCTTGGGCTGTAAGGCTGGTTCCTGGTCCAGGCCTAAACCTCGAACTCCAACCACAACCTATTGTCTGTCTCCAAGAGGTCAGCAAGAAAGAGTCCATTTTCTGGTTCAGGTTGGGAAGGGAGTACAGACAAATGATATTGTTTCTTCATGTAGAACTCACAATGGAACATTTCACTGCCTTTTTTCAGGGCATGGCCAGAGGAGAACTATTGCTGTAAGAGTATAAGAGAGAATCCACAATTTCAGAACCAAGAAGACTGTGACAGGACTACAAGGCATTGTGGGATTACCTGGCTATGTTTCCAGTCAGAAATCTGAGGAAAAGCAGCTGTTAGTTCACAGAGTTAAATATTAACTGTCTCAAATAATTTTGCATGTGTTTATTGTTTTCCTCACAATTATACTAAAAGCAACATATAGACAGTCACACAATTCACTTGGTCATTTCCTTAGAGAAGTGACTGATCCAATCTTTGAATTCTTCATGATTTGAGCACAGTGCTGTATAGGAAAATCATGGGGCTCAAGGGAAGCAGAAAGAACACTTGAAAGGTAATAATATGGTAGGGATAGTCTATGGTTTACATATATGTTCCCATTTCATTTTTATTATGATCCTTTAAGGTAGGAACGATTATTCCCTTCATTATTAAGATAAAGAGAGAAATTCTTACATGATGTGGTTAGAAACATGGGCTCTGAAATCAGACTGTCTGACTTCAAAGCAGGACTCTGCTACTTACTAGCTATAGGACCTCTGATGAGTTATTTTATTTTTCCGTGGGTCCGTTTCCTCAGCTATGGTCTGGATAATGATAATACCTACACTGAGGGGTCAATGAATTAAATGCATGGAAAGTGCTTGCTGCAGTGCCTGCAACACAGTAAACACTATACAACTGAAACTATTACTATTCCAGATGAAGAATATACAGCTCAGAGAAGTTAAGAAGCTCACCCCATGTCACTCGAAGGGATAGGACTAGAACTAAAGTCTAGGTCTGCCTGGCCTTAAAGTCAGTTCTTTTAATTGCTGGTGTGTACTAATTCAAGTTATTACACTAAAAAAACAAAGATAAAGTACTTGACTTGAATCAGGTCCCAGGCACTTGCTTCAGGCCTGGCTCTGTAAATACTTTATGGTATCGTTTTGGGTGAGCCACAGTCCTTGCATAGAGCACTCTCTCCCGCTTCCCAGCAGCCAGTATCTTTATCTACAGAGAGGGGCTGGACTAAATGACCCCCAAGTTCCCACCCACTTTCTGTCTTCTATGGTTCCAGGAAGAGCTTCCAGATTCTGTGTTTTGTTAGAGCAGTGACTGACCATGCAATCACATTATCACCATCTTAGACATTTTTGTGGAACAAAAGCAGTTCTGTTTTTATTCCCCACTTCCCACTGTGTTACTCCATCCCTGGCTGTGTAAATCAAAGGAAGGGGAAAAGGAAAAAGTCTACTTTTTATGGTAGTAGGTAGCAGAAATAGTTAAATTGATGTTTATCTATATACATTTCTGCAACGTCTATTTTTATAGTGAACATGTATTTCTTTTATAATCTGAAGAAACTGCCATTTTAAAAGAATGCCAGCAGTCCCAGTGGCACCAGTACACCTAATAGCCACATCTTGGTTTGTAATACCATTCTCCAATAAAAGGAACCAGAGCTCCTTGGAGAAATGGCAGATTCTGGGACTGTGGCAGGAAATATGCAAATAAGCCTGAGAGTCCCAGAGTGCCAGAAGGTAAGAAAATGTTCAAAAACATAGAAAACCTACACTGATGGGGAAATATCAAAGAGACATGGAAGCCACCTGAAAGAGCTCCCAATGGTCAAAGCTGGAAATTTTAGAGCAACAAAATAAATTAGTACTGATTTATATCCAAAGCATAAAATAAATACCCATGCAGTCATGCTGGTATAAATACATAATTGACTAAAAATAAATGAGGGAGAAGAGGCAAATGTCTCTTGCAGAAGAATTCCAAATAATTTATGTAGATACTCTGCCCTATGGGCTTTGCAGAGCAGCTTCCTTCCAAAGAGGACAGTATGGGAATGGTGCAAAGAGTGATGTCACAGGGAGAAATCTGACAACGCTACTCAACCAGGTGACCGAGGTCAGCATCCACAGGGTAAATCATGTTGACAGTATGTATCCTTGATATGATGTGATGAAAATGGTACTTTACCTTTGTGATGACCTTCCTTCTCCAAACCCAGTCTAATCATGAGAAAAACATCAAATAAATTCCAATAGAGGGACATCTTATAAAATACTTGACCAGTACTTCTCAAAATTGTCAGGATCTTCAAAAACCAAGAAAGCTTGCAGAGCTGCCAAAGCCAAGAGGAGCTCCAGGTAACACAATGACAAATGTACCATGGTACCCTGGAACAGAAAAAAAAACAGGTAAAAACCAAAATCAAAGTAAACAGGGGAATTTAATTCATCATAACACATCATTTTTGTCTCATTCATTGTAACAAATGTGCCATACCAGTGTTTGGGTGGGTGGGTATATAGAGCAGCCTTCTTGCTGGGGCAGCCAAGGTGGAACTGAGCTAAGTCTACTTATTCAGATCAACACATTTGCAAGTTTTGCAAGTTTACTGCAGAGAAAGAGAGAGAGAGAGAGAGGCGGAGAGAGGCAGAGAGAGAGACAGAGACAGTGAGAGAGAAATACATGAGGAAGAATGCTACAGAGCTGCTGAAAATGAGACACTAATAGGAAGAAATTGTTTTCACAGCAATTTTGTCAAAGGTGAACAATCCTCTTTAAATAGCAAGTTTGAGGGTGTATAGATAGCATTCTCATGAAATCCTCTCTAAGTGACTTCAGAAAAGTGTGCCTCTCATAAAGTCTGAATTTGTCCTGTCAATGGGCCAATAAATCTCCGTCCCCATTAGAGCAACACTAAGTGTAGATCTCTGTAATGGAGCTCCATAAAAGTCTCAGTAAAGATCCCTGCTGAGTCACCCCTGTTCTTCAGGAGCACTCAAAGTTCATTTTTCATCTTTAGAAAAGTTAAAAGTCACCTCCAGAGCGGAGTTCATTTAGCTGTTAAGCCAACCAGTTCTCTTGGAGAATATGGAACATTTTATTCTTGAAAGAAATTGGCAGTTCAAGCATTATTCCCAATTCATCTTGTGCTGGAGACACAAAAGCTTTATCCCAGAGTCTCCAGCACCCGCTATGCATAGAAGAGCCAGCGGCTGCAGACAGAGCAAGGCCTGCTCAGCAGTGCCCAGAGCCCTGCGAGCCAAAGGCCACAGGCCAGAGCTGGCAACAAGAGGAGGCAAGGCCTCCAGCATTAGTCTTGAACACAGTGAAAGAATCAGGGTATCTGAAGAGATTCAGGCAAACATATTCTTTCCTTTGTTCTTTCTCTCCTCAAATTCATTTTCAAACCATTCTAGTTGCTGCTGTTGATGGGTATTTTCTGTAGCATTTACACAGGCAATGCATCTGTCAGGTAACTCGTGAAGGGGATATGGACTCAGATATAAAACAATGGCCAGATATATTACATGAAATAAGCCATTTCAGTATGGTGAATACAAATTACAAATTACTCCATCTAAAATTATTTGTATTAGTTTTTGCCTCTAGGAAGTATTGCTAGGAGTGGAAGAGAGAATGTAGGATGTTCTCTTCCTCCTCCTCCTCCTCCTTTTTACTTAGAATGTACACTTTTAGATTAACTTTTACCTAAATATATAATATTGAAAAGAAGGTGCTGCAAAGCAGCGGGTGAAAGGACAATCTTTTCAGCATGTTGCTGAAATAACTGTATCTCCATATAAGAAAAGTTAACCTTGATCTTAACTCATCCCAATTATGAAAATAAACTCCAGTTGGGTTATTATAAATCTAAGCATTAAAGGCAAAACAATAAAACTTCTATAAGATATTATTTTTATAACATTTGGGTTATGGTTAGATGGGCATTTATTTTATAATATTTTGTGAAGTTGTACATTGTTTTATAAATTCTTGTATATTTCACCCCCATAAAGAAGTTGGAGAGAGAGACTGGTACTCAATAGAATCTGTTGAATGGGGGAGTACAGGGGGCAAAACATGGGCAGAGAATGTTTCAAAATCAGGTGACTGTTGGCTGCCATTATACTCAAAAGACTGTTACTCACGGGCTTCTCAATGCTTTCTGCTATGATTAGGAATCCATTCCTTTACTGAAACCCCACAGAAAACCACAAAATCCAAACAAAACACAGGTAACCTCTTCACACAGGTTAAGATTGCTCTGCTTAACCCCTTCCAAGCCACTTCTCATGCTGATTGTTCTAAACCTGATGGGAAGTGAGAAGATGGGATAAAATAAGGTCAAACTTATTTCTCCTTTACAAAAAAGGGCAGAGAGCCTCAAAAAGCAGCACAGTTTCAATAGACAAGTACGCACAGACAGGGCAAAAACCAAGATGGTGCCTCTTTCTCTACTCAGCTTTTCCCCTGCATTTGAGGAAAAAAGCTCAGTGGAAGCCAAAAAGGAAAAAAAAACATGAATTCTGGCACAAGTGGATTAAGACAAAAAAGACCCCTTGCTGCCTCTTGGAGATGTCCTGGTACAGCACTAGAGACAGAAATCAACCGGGCCACTGAGGAAACAAGATGCCACTTGGTGACCCTGGTGAGGGGCGGCAGAGACAAACTCCATGGGACCAAGGGAGACTTTTAGTGACAACCTTTAAAGGTACAATTCATGGCAGGAACTGGAGTGCAATGAAAGGACCCAGATTTTCTTCACTCCAATTGGCACTTCCAGAAAACACTGTTGTGTGAATCTGGACAGAGCTGTGAAATGCAGAAGTTAGTGTGGAAACCCTTTTTTCAACCTGAAGATACTGTCCAGCTGAATAAGCCAAGTGGTTTTTACTGAATCCCACTGACAGGGCTGGATGGCTCTAACAAATTTCAGAGGTACATTTGGGATGATCTAATTTAAAATACACAGGCTACATGGCATAAAGAAAACTTCTTTGGGGCCGGTGAGATGGCTCAGCGGCATAAGCGCCTGCCTTGCAAGCGCAAGGGCCCGAGTTCGACTCCCGGATCCCACATACGAAAAAGGGGCCGGTGATATCGCTCAGCGGCACGGACGCCTGTTGGCACGTGAGGTCCTGAGGTCGACCCCCGGTACCCACAAAAAAAAAAAAAAAGAAAGAAAAAAAAAACTTCTTTGGAACATCTCAGAGTTTTTCTCCAGCTGCTGGAACTGTAACTTACTGTAACTTTCTGTAACTGTACCTTTTTCCAGCTGCTGTAAGGTCCAGAGGCCAAACTTACCAGGGCCACAGAGCAACAGTGGTTTTGTGTATGACCACCCAAGTGCAAGCCCTGCCAGTGGCGGCCACTGATCTGATACCTCGCAGAATGACAAGGGCCGCTCTGTGCAGCAGGCATGGCTGACTTACCCGCAGCACCACTGGTAGGGACATCTCTAAAATGACCTACAGTTCCAGACACACCCCTGGAGTGAGAAGAAACTAGTATGAGAAGTAGGGGGTGATATCCTAAGAGACTCAAACAACCTCACCCGCATCCAGAGCAGCACACAGGAGAGCTGCACCACAGCTCTGAGTGGAAGGTAGGCGGACGCCTCTCTGGAGCTGTCCACAGGTCACAGGTGAGGACTTGTGAAGACTTCTCAAACTGTGCGACGTAACTGCATAGAGCAATGCTGTGGATAGGAGAGAGCCAGGAGGGACAGAAATGCTTCTTTCTGAAATTCTCTCAAGATCTGTGATTCCGAAACCTATTTCCTGGTCTTTAAGTCATTCCAGTGATTTTTCTCTAATGGAGTAACTGTTCTTTCCATTAATGAGCGGGATGGGGTATCTCTGAGTCTGCCATTGGATTGTCTATCAGCCGTCTCAAACTCAGCAAGTTTGCTTGGGTATGGTGGCACACACCTGTAATCTCAGCACTCGGGAGGCTGAGGCAGGAGGATTACTATGAGTTCGAGGCCAGCCTGGGCTACAAAGTGATTTCAAGGCCAGTCTGAACTGCATAGTGAAACCGTCTCAAAAACAAAAACAAACAAAAGAAAACACCTCAGCAAGTTCACTACCAACCCGATTTCACCCTGCTCCCAATCCACTCTTCCTCTTCTTTCTTTTCCTTACTACTCTGCTACAGCAAAAATCTATGTTGTGCAGCCTCTCTTCCTCAAATGCCCTTCAGAATATATCCCAAATCTGCCAGGCATGGTGGCACATGCCTGTAATCCCAGCACTCAGGAGGCTGGAGGAGGATGGCAGCGAGTTTAAGGCCAGGCCAGACTGCATAGGGAGACCCTGTCTCAAAAAAATCTGTGTCTCCCAAATCTGACCATTTCTTACTCCTTCACACTACCTGCACCCAGCCACGCCCCAGCATCAACGCAGAGGCTGCAAGAACTCGATAGCTTCCCACCTAATTCTTCCCTCTGCCCATCCTTCCTGGTCTGTATTTTATGTAAACTGGTGTAAAATATCTTTGAAAAATATAACCAGATTGCCTCAGACCTCTGCTCAATATCACTCAGTGACTTCAATTCCTACCCAAGGCTAAACCCATATTCCTTACTGTGACCTGCCCTGCTTCACCTGACTCTTGTTGATCTCTTCAGTGTTATTACATATTATCTTTCCTCTCATGACATTCGACCCCATTTGTCGCTCTAATGCTGAGGTGTCCAACAACAAGGTGGCTACTGAAAGCCGGAAACACGGGTAGTTCAAATTGAGATGCTGGGTCCTATGTACACAGGATCTCAAAGACTTGGTAAAAAAAAAAATGTAAATGTCTCATTAAAAAATTCTTTTTTAAGGGCTGGGGATGTAACTCAGTGGAGAGTACCTTCCTGGCATGTGTGGTGCCCCGTGTTTAATGCCCAGCAGCAAACACACAGACACACACGCGCACACACACACACACACACACACAAAATTGCTTATATGTTGAAATTATGTTGAATGTACTGGGTTAAATATATTATCAATTTTCTCTTATTTTTCCTTTAAAAAATGTTCTATTAGAAAAGTGACAATCACATATGTGGCCTGCATTACTTTGCAAATAGATCCCACTGCACAATACCAGGGACCGGCAAACTGAGGACACGGTGCAGTGTCCAGCACTGCCTGTGTCTGCACAGCCAGTGAGCTAACAATGGTCTTCACATTTAAAATTATTTTTAAAAAATCAAAAGAATAGCTGTGACACGTGAAAATTAAAGAAATTCAAATTTTATTGTACATAAATAGAATTTTAGTGGGAGAGAGAGCTTGTAACTATTGCTTCTCCCGTTGTATAAGCTCTGCCAAGGCACCCAGTTTTTGTCATTGTTGTTCAGCAAGTTATTACTAGAACCTAGGACAGTACCTGGCATATACTAGGTGCTCTGTAAATATTTACAGTCATTAAATTTTTTATATCTAGATATTGGGGTAGTGCAGGAATCACCTCCTTATTTAAAGAACATGAATTACCACTACTACAAGCCACTATTCACTTTTCTGATCCAGAAAAGCTAAGATTAGTTCATGCCCAGAGCAAGCTCCTACCCGGAGACACAGGAATGGGAATGCAGTTCCCTGCTGAACTTGGAGACACAGGTACTGCTGCATGACAAGAGGAACACAGGATTTATAAACAAAATACCTCACTTTATTTTTTATTTTTTTATTTTTCGGTACAGGAATCGAACTCGCAACCTTGTGCTTGCCAGGCAGGTGCTGTGCCGCTAAGCTATATCCCCAGCCTGCCTCACTTTATTTTAATAAATTCTGCATTTAAAAAAAATTTTTGGCCCCTCTTAGAAGGGAGAGGTAAAGCTGTCCCAGTTATCAAAAAATTCAAATCTCCTTTTCGTTGGTGGACTGGCTGACAAGCTACTTTCATCCAAGGTGTCTCCCAGATCACAGGATACACTTCCTGAGGTTCCCGAAGCACTTCCTGGGTCAAAGGACTCTGCTGCCTCTAGGAGCTCAATGTCAGTTCCGTCTTCCTCAAAGGACTTCTGGAATAGGTCATAGATTGTCTGCTGCTTTGGGTCCTTCATTAGAGAAAGAAAAGAAAAGATAAGGACAAACCCAAACTCCAGTGCAGACCCCCCTCCACTGTGGCTGGTAAGAGAGCTCTAAGGTAAGAGAGAGCACATTTTATGCCATTAGGGAGCTACATGATGACAGGGACAGACCATCTTGGTAAACTACTACTAAAGCGGCTTCCTGCTTTAGTGTCTGACATCTTGTCTGCTGCTCACTGGGTTAGAAATAAAAACAAATGGTGTGACAGCAACAAAGCAGCAGCTCTCACACTGTAATTCATGCTGGAAATGTTTGCTTCCTTCTGACTTTCCAAATTGGCATTTCCCTAACGAAACAGCAAGTAAAATCTCCAAAGCCTTTCTAAAACAAAGCATTAGTTAAGCTGTAATTTGACTCCCAACTCTGTGTTAAGGCATGGACTGCAACTCATTTTCAGAGTAGACATCTGTTCCTGTTTCTAATGACCTTGAAGATACAAATGACCAAAATGCCCACATACTGCTTCTATCCATTGTTGACAATGGTGCAGTGTTAAAACAAGGCACAGTAGTGACAACCATGACAACTGACAGGCTCACTATCACCTTTCCACTGATCTCTCCTAAGTCTAAATTCCCAACCCTCCCCAAAAAGCTAAAGTCATCATGTTACAGTAATACACACATACCCATGTTTATAGGAGCACAAATCACTATAGCTAAACCATGGAAGCGGCCTACTTGTCTATCAGCAGATGAATGGATAAAGAAAATGTGGTTTATAAGCACAATAGAGTACTACTCAGCCATAAAGAAGGATACATTTGAGTGATTTGTAAAAAAATGGATGGACTTGAGACCATAATACTAAGTGAGGTAAGTCACTGAAGGTTAACTATCACATGGTTTCTTCAATATGAGAGATAATTTAAAGAGCAAAATAAAAGAGACATGTTAAGAAATGGAGAGACAGACTCTACAGAGATAGGAAAGGGATCTTCAGAAGGAAAGAAAGGGGAAAGTGAGAAAGGGGTAGAGGGTGTGTAAAAATAATCAAGATGCAATGCGTGTATCTATCAATCCCCCAAGTTGAATGTAACCACTATGTATATCACAAACATATACTATAAAAATCTTTAAAAAATAAATTCCCAACCCTGACCACTTTTATTCCAGAGGTACATCTGCAACACTGACATCCATGGCCCCATAAAACCAAGTTATCTGAAATCAAAATGATCACTTCATCCCCTACCAACTCCCCAAACCAGTTCTTTGCCAAGGAAGCCCAGTTTTGAAAGTTTTGAAAGTCTCCCAGTAGCCTCACAGTCTCCTTGCCTGAAATCACAATGCATCCTGAACCCTTAGCTGATTCAAGTGTGTTTCCCCCATTGTTCTCTCCTATCAAATGACACACATTAGGCAAGTGCTCTACCACTGAGCTACACGCCCAGGCCTTCAGTCACTCTTGTCGTGGGACAGATCACTTGGTACCAGCAGGGAATTGCAATGGTTCAGCCATTCTCCTACCTCAGGCTTCTCCCATCGCCATCGGCCCCAGGTCTCATTCTGCCTGATTTTCTCCCAGGCTACCCTTTAACATAATTTCCCTTGTCGTGTCAATGGACTCTGCTGTGTCTACTTCTAAAATTGCTTCCCTGGCTTTGCAGAGCTTCTGTAATTAGGTCTCAATCTAAATGGCCACTATTTGTCACTGTTTCTTAACAGAATCCCCAACATCGGTGAAGTAAAGTTCCTTGAAAACTGAATGGGAGCGTGTCATGCAAGAACTCCAGATTACTCCATTAACCTCCACCCGACATCTCCTGGCCTTTCAGGATCCCAGCCTTTTGCCAGTGATAGTAAAGATCATTAAGGTTAATCAAAATACGATCCGCACATCCTCCTGAAGGATACACTCATCAGCCTCTTTCTGAACAAGTGCAAAGTCAAGAAATGCCACCTCGGGCCGGTGAGATGGCTCAGCGGCTTAAGCGCCTGCCCGGCAAGCGCGAGGGCCCGAGTTCGACTCCCGGAACCCACATACGAAAAAGGGGCCAGTGATATCACTCAGCGGCACGGGCGCCTGCTGGCGCGCGAGGTCCTGAGGTCGAGCCCCCCGGTACCCACAAAAAAAAAAAAAAAAAAAAAAGAAATGCCACCTTGCAAGGCAGCCATTCCAAGAAGAAATACTTGTTAATGCGCATTCAATTATGATGTGGCCAGACTATAAGAGAACTTGGAGCATGCATAATTAATTGGAGCAAGTTCCAAGATCAGATTAGTATTTCATTTCCCCTCTCAGAAGTCAGGCTATCTTAGTGAGACTTAACCTTTTTTGCTTTTGTCTCCCACAAGGGGGCAACATTTTCATTTTCTAGTTGTTAATGAAAATTTTCAGCCCTATCTTAGTAAGAATAAATTGTTACTAATCAAAATAAATATTGATAAATTTCATTTACACTATCTTGTACGTTAGGCAGAAATTCATAATTCAGAGTAACTGAGGGAAAGGCCAGGATAAGAAAATGAGTTTGAATGAGAATTCTTTAGAAATAAAGCTCTTTCTTCTCAAAGGGCATATAAGAACCTAGGTTCTATTAGAATATTCACCATTCAACTGCACTAGAGTTCTTTCAAAGGCTTAAAAGTAAGAGTGTTTTAAACTGTCCACAGTGGTGCGTGCCTGTTGTTCTAGCACTCCGGGAGGCTGAGGCAGAAGGATGGCAAGTTTGAGCCCAGTCTGGGCAACTTAGTGACTTAGTGAGACCCTGTCTCAAAATAAAAAATAGAAAAAGAGCTCGGGGATGTAGCTCAGTGCTAAAGCCCTGGTTTCATCCCAGAGCGCCCTGCCCACAAAAGGTTCTTTTAAATTCAGCTTACTAACTTTTTATCTAAAAGGATAACTTATAGTTGAGATTTAAAAATCTGCTTGCTGTCTCTCTCAAAAAAAAAAAAAGAAAAAGAAAACAAAAAGAGACAAAAACAAAACAAAAGGGGGCCGGTGAGATGGCTCAGCGGCGTAAGCGCCTGCTTGACAAGCGCAAGGGCCCGAGTTCGACTCCTGGAACCCACATAAGAAAAAAGGGCCAGTGATATCGCTCAGCGGCATGAGCGCCTGCTAGCGTGCGAGGTCCTGAGGTCGACCCCCGGTACCCACAAAAAAAAAAAAAAAAAGAAAGGAAGGAAGGAAGAAAAATGTGATCTGACTCTTATGTATCCCAGTAATTAAAAAAGGGGGAAAAAGATTCGGTTGCTGAGTAACTGTAAATGAATGATGGAACCCTCAGACTCCTGAGTCTTGGCATCGCCTGTAGGATGTTGCTGATTTAACTCAATTTCCGACGCTCAGCGATTCCACAAGAAGGGAAGGCGCCCCGGTATCCTAATGAGCCACACTGAGGCCACCTTCCTGCATGAGGCTCAGACTTTCCCAAACTCCCCAGTTAGGAACAACTGCCCCAAAAGTCACCCTCCGGGAGGCAGTACCTCCGAGCTTTCACCTTCCCTGTCCACCACTGAGCTGCAGAAAGCAGACACGGCTTTGGCAGTCTCAGAGCCCCCTGCTCAATGGCTTCTCACTGAAATGGAGGAG
Organism: Erethizon dorsatum; assembly: GCA_028451465.1. Taxonomy (NCBI): domain Eukaryota; kingdom Metazoa; phylum Chordata; class Mammalia; order Rodentia; family Erethizontidae; genus Erethizon; species Erethizon dorsatum. Next base: position 20,418,412 of record CM051835.1, read on the forward strand.
AAGAGGCCATGACAGCAAGTGGGCTAGAGTGTGCAGCCAGGGCAGGCCTGGTGGCCCCAGGGCTGTTCTCTCCAGATGCTGACCAACAGCACCTCTGAGTAAGCACACCTGAGCACAGACGGATATTCGCTAGCCTCTTATGCTACTTGATAATGCCCTTTTTATTTTGAGATAAGGTCTCATTAAGTTGTTCAAGGTGCCCCAAATGTTTGATCCTCCTGCCTCAGCCTCCAAGGAGCTGGGATTATAGGCATGCACTACCACAGTGGGCTTAGTATTGCTCTATTTTTAATACTCCCATTTTGTATCAGGGACAAATTCTGGGGCAGTACAACAATCCAACAGTTGCCACAGGGAGTTTGCCATCGGTTTCTGAGGATCTGATGGAAGAGGCAGCACTGGGAAGGCTGGTTTCTGAGACTATGGGGCATGTGAGCAGCAGGAAAAGTTAACACGACTGCTCCCCATAAAGAGACGCACACACGGGTTGAATGCCAATGATCTTAAGTCCATTGCTTTCAGCTCCGGGGCCGAGGGAGGTTCCCAGGAGTGATTCGTACTGTCCCATTTAGGCCCCAAGGGTTTGGCAGACAGCCTGATGTCCCCTCTGCCCCCGTGACGAGCAGCCATGTGGCATGTTACCTTGCAGAGGTAATCAGCGGCTTCTGTCATTTCTGAGAAATTGGTCTCAGAAAGTCCGGCTTCCCCTAAAATTTTAATCTTCTCCTGAATCAGAGGCCTGTGGGGGAGAAATGAGCTGCATGAATACAACCTGCACAGAAGCAACAGACTGATTAAAATGAGGCCACTTTCCTCATTCCTGTGGGACTGCCTCATGTTGAGCACTTCGCAACCTTGCATCTCGCAAGGCACACACATCCATCCTGCAGTGTTCAGCCATTCTTAATTGAAACCAACCTCCAGTTTAGGGCTTATAACGGCAGGTTCAAAATTCCAATGGAAGATGTGTAGGAAATAACGCTGTCTCACTACAATAAAATTTTGAACCTGGTGATGTCATAAGCTGCCCAGGGAACAGAGGTAAGTAGAGGTGACCCATGTATACTGTAAAGGTCAGACCCCTGAGTCGTAAGTCTGGACACAAGCACAAGTAGTTGGACACCACTGAGATAATAAAGACACTTAAGACTGGGAAGGGGAAAGAGCATTTCGGGAATTTTTGCTTAGTTAATAGACACAAATCCCCAGGGAAGAAATGTGATCCCAGCTGTGCTGATGACGGTCCAGGGTGGGTGACTTTCTCTGTCAGTGGCACTGTAAGATGTGGTCTATCATAAAAGGGCAAGGGAGGCTGTCCCCGCCCTAGCAAGTGCCTTCATGGTGGGAAGAGGGTGTTTTACAAACGTTCCATCTGTGTTTCATCACAGTTAGCTCCTAATCAGTTCTCTCTTTCTCAGCCCAAGGAATCACCTCCCCTTATTCCTAAAGATCACCTCCTGGACCCTGCAAGCACCAGAGAACGCTAGTGACGGACGGAGGCCAAATGTGATGAAAGCGACAGACATTCAACGGGTCTCCATGTGGATCCCTGACGGTCTCAGCAGAAGGGGAAGCACAGAAGGACAAAGGACACGCGCTCTGTGCCCATCCTCGCTCAGCTCCACGTCCCGGCCACCCAGCCAGGCCTACCAAAGGTAGTCGTCGGCGGTGCCTCTTGCCACCAGGTAGTGAATGCCCACAGAGCTTGTCTGTCCGATGCGGTGCACTCGGTCCTCAGCCTGGATCAGCACCTGCATGTCCACGGGTTAGGACAGCTGGGTGAAGACCTACAGCAGCTGGGCCACCACAGTAGATGGCTTCTTCCCCCCAAGCCCCACCTCAGCCCTTCCTCCTCAAAGCATCTCACTGTCTCTCAGGCCTGCACATGTCCTGTCATCTAACCACAGAGAACCACACAGCCCTGCCCGGGGACCCAGCACTGTGGGTGGCCCCCTGGTGCTGAACACTGCGAAGCGCTGTGAGGGGGGAGGGTGCGTAGGATCTGCCATCAGGCTCTGTGCGGAGGGACAAATAATGGAGACCTCGCACATTTCTGTTCTTGTCTCTGGGAAATAAAGTTACCTTCCAAATAGCTAGAAACATCACATCCATGATTGGAGTGGTGTGGTGTTTCATAGGGCAGTGAGGCTTGTAATACACAGCTAATTCTGAGAGTACGGTTTTTATTATGGATGGTTCCAACCTTGAAGTCTACCTGTTATTAGAGTAGACACTGATATCAGAATATTAGAAGATTTGTCTGAAGTTTAGGGGAAATTTTATGAGTTCAAACAAATATCTTTTATCTGCTGCCTTCAGCTGCTTACGGTGGGGACACATAGTGACATTCAGGGAGCACCCAGCACTGTCATTCTGCGTGCGGCCCCCTTGGCTAAAGCAGCTCACAGAGGTGGTTGATAAAAGGGGCCTGGGCTGGAGAGCCGAGGCCGCGGCTGCAGCCGGGTGCTCCTGCCTGTGCTCCCGGGGTACAGCTTCACTCCTAGCTTATCACTTGGACTCCTGGTTTCCAGTTTCCTCCCAGGACAGATGAAGCCTAAGACTCCTCCGCAACTCTGCTCTTCCACTGACAAAATGGAGTCAATAATGCTACCGGTCTCTGCGAAAACCTAACAATTAGCCAACAGACATGCAGTGATTAAAGGAAATGAAAATAAACGTGAATATACAAGCAGGGGGATGAGGGTGAATGGAAAGACAGAAGAAAACAAACCCGGCCTTAGGGAAATCGCACAGAACCAAGTCCTTCCCAATTGTCCCTGGCCCCTCCATGCCCCCTAAACATGAGCATTCCCAGGGCAAGTCCAAACTACTGAGTCCCTTACCCCTGGGTTCCAAAACAGCTCAGCAAACACCACCAAGTCAGCCGAGGAGAAGGTGAGGCCCATGTTGGCGGCGGTGATGGACAGCACTGCCACAGAGTGCCTCTTGGACAGTTGGAACTGCTGGCACAGGTCCTCTCTGTCTGCCGATGGGGTGGACCCATCAATGCGGATGTGGGGCACGTGCTGCAGGGACAAAAAGGAAACCAAGGTGGGCTGTTGAGCAAGGCGCACCAACCACGGCTCCAAGGACAAAGCCACACTGCTGCTCAGCTCTTGGCTCTCACGGCTCTCCTCTTCTTAAATCAAAATTATACTGAGACAATTGTATACGCACATACCATCGTATGAAATAATAGAGATCCTATGTGCATGGTGCCAGTCTCACTCCATGGAAACATTCTAGAAAACTACAGTATATCACGACCAGGATGCTGACTTTGATAAAACCCACTGATCTTCAAATATCCCATTCCGTGGGTATTTTCTATATATTTTATCACTCATTTGGGTTTTCTCATACCTCACTCCATAGTCAAGATACCAAACAGTTCCAACATCGCAAGGACCCTTCTGCAGCCCTTTCAGAATACCTCCTTTTCCCCCAGTGTTTTAACTTCTGGCAGCCACTAATGTCTCATTCTACATTGTCTCATTTCTACAATGTCTCATTTCACAAAAGCTATATAAATGCTATCATTTAATATGCAACTTCTTGGGATGGTTTTTATTCACTCAGCATCATTCTCTGGAGATTCACCCAGCCTCCTGCCTACATCGGCAGTCTATTCTTTATTGCTGTGCAGTAGTATTCCTTGGCACATGTGTACCATAGTCTCACTTCTCATCTACTGATGGACATCTGGGCTGATGCAACTTGGGGCTATCACAAACTGCTTGGGACATCTGTGTTCAGGTTCTTGTGTGAATATAATTTTCATTTCTCTGATTTAAATGCCCAGCAGTCAACCAGTGGGCTGTGTTAACTCCATGTTTACTTCAGCTATTTTTTCTTAAGAGATGTTTTTTAAATGACAAACACTGTAAGGAAAACAGAATATTAGTACTACTACCAAATTACTTTTCTCTGCTCTTTTCTCAGTATGTATGGCATGTCTTTTAAATAAAGTCTTAGCTGGTCATGGTGCACACGCCTGTAATCTCAGCCCTATGGAAGCTGAGATAGGAGGATCACCTCGAGTTCCAGGCCAGTCTGGGCTACCTAGTGAGTTCAAGGCGAGATTGGAGTACAAAGCAAGATCCTGTCTCAAACAAACAAATAATTTTATATCCTGTTTTCCCCAATAAACATTATATTGTAAATAAGCTCAACTACTAAAAGATTTCTAAAATTTAACTTTAATGGCTATATTTCATTCTGTGGCAGTAGCATAATTTAACCATTCTCCTATTTCTGAGATTTAGGAGGTTTCTAATTTTCCTTAAAAAGGAAGAGTTGGCAGACATCTGTCAACAGGTGTGTAGATAAAGAAACTATTGCTGTATCTACACTATGGGATATTACTCAGCGCTAAAAAGGAACTATTAATACACACAACAAGGATGAATCCCAAAATCTGTGCAGTGAAAGCAATCAGACCAAAAAAGAAAAAAAAAGTACATGCTAAATGATTCCATATTTATATAAAACTCTAAAAATGCAAATGAATCAAGCTTTGGGGTGGGAGGTGGAAGGAGCAGGAGGCAGTGATGACAAAGAGGCCTGAGGAAGGAGGTGACAAAGTGTTCACCGTCCCAGTTCTCATCACGCTGTGCACTAGGTGCAGTGCACTGTATGGAAATGATACCTCAGTAAAGCTACTAAAATAAAATTTTTAAAAAATTAAAAATAAATAAATAAAAATTCAAAGAATGGCTGTGTCCACATTCGGTTATTTCCTTAAACTACTGAAAATCAAATTACTATGGCAAAAGGGAAAGCCTTCATTTAAGGCTCCCGATATCACTGCCAGATTGCTTTCTGACAAATAATGGGCAAGTGCGTCATCTCTGCGCGTTCGTCAACAGCGAGCACCACATGTTTTGAAAACCTTGGCTGCCTCGATGCGGTAAAAAAAAAAAATCTTGTTTTTAACTCATGTGCTTATGAGAGAAGTAAATTTTTCCTATCTTTTAATTAGTCATTGGTATTAACTTGTTTGATGAACTATTCATATACTTTGCCTATTTTTTTACTTCTACCAGGAGTTAGCGCTATTTTTACATGTAATTGCCATTATTTGTATTTCACATAAGTTGCTATTATTTTCCCCAGCTTATTGCCTTATATTAAATTTTTTGTTTTCCAATGCTCCTTTATTTTGTTTAGAAAATCCTAATTTTTCCAACTATAAAAATAATATAAATTCATAGGAAAAATCCAGAAAAACTAAAGATAATGTAGACAACTTACAAATAATCAACATTAATGTTTTAGTGTATTTTATCCAAGCTTTTTTTTCTTTGCATGACAATTTTTAAAAATTACAGATGTCTTCCCATACCAATGAATCCCAACCAAATACCAAGACCTTCAATTTTAGAGTTTCCTTGCATTCTTAAAGGGTCCAATAATCCCCCCAAAGTTAGGAACCAATAACCTGCTTGATCTTTTATGGTTAAATGGACAATAATGTATTTCATGAGACATTTGTTCAAAAACATTTAAGTTTTTAATCATTCATATTATAAACAGCATGACTAATATCTTTGTCCATAGGTCTTTCAGAACTAGTCTCATCATTTCCTCAGAATAAATTCCTAGCAGTGGAAATTTGAAAAAATGACTGTACATATTAAGTTAATGCCACACTGTCCTGAAAAAAATGTACCAAATGCAAAAAACAACCATGACTTAAACACTGTGTACATGTGTGACAGAGTGAATCCACATTTTTAGGTAATCTGAATCAATTTGTCCTTTGTAACATTGTTCTTATGCTTAGAAAGCTATTCCCCATCACTGGGTATGTGTTTATCAATAATTTGTTTTATACTTGATTTCAAGAATCCTTAATTTGCCGGGTATGTGGCACATGCCTGTAATCCCAGCACTTGGGAGGCTAAGGCAGGAGGACTGCCATTGAGTTAGAGGCTAGCCTGGGCTACACAGTGAGATCAAGGACAGCCTGAACTACACAGCGAGACCCTGTCTCAAAAAAAAAAAAAAAAAAAAAATCCTTAATTCATCTGAAATTTAATAAGCAGTGAGGTAAGTTTCATTTAAATTCTCTCCCTGCCTCAACTACCTAGCCAACCCTCCAAACTTTTTTTTTTTTTTTTTTTTTGTGGGTACCGGGGGTTGAACTCAGGACCTCGTGCGCCAGTAGGCGCCTGTGCCACTGAGCAATATCACCAGCCCTTTTTTCATATGTGGGTACTGGGAGTCGAACTCAGGACCTCGCGCTTGCCAGGCAGGCGCTTATGCTGCTGAGCTATCTCACTGGCCCAACCCTCCAAACTTTGTATGCTGAATAAATTAAACTTGACTTGTGACGGTTCTTTGATTATATATTTGTTTGCATTTCTACAGAAGTACAACTCATTCTATTCTGCTCATTGGGCCACCAGCTCTTGACCTGCATGATTAAATTACCGCTGCTCTATATAAGATTTTACTGTTATTATTATTCTGTGTTACTGGGGATTGAACTTCACACTGAGATGCATTACCAGCCCTTTATTGATTTGTATTTTGAGACAAGGTCTCACCATGTTGCTAAGTTGTCCAGGTTGGGCTCAAATTTATGATCTCCTGCCTCAGCCTCTCAGAGCTGTGGGATTACAGGCATGTGCCACCACACCCAGCTTACAATGGAGTTTAGTATCTGGAGAGACAAATTTTCCAATATTGCTCTTCTTTTTCAACACTGCCTTAGCTATCTCTCCTGCTTATTTTTTGAGATGTCCATTAGAATAACAGCATTAACATTTCATTTAAACAAATCCAGTGGGAGCTTTTCGTAGAATTGAATTAAACTTACAAATTAATTTGGGAAGGACTGGCATTTTTACACTTTTTAGCCTTTTCACAGAGTTGCATGCCTCAAGTTCTCCCAAGTCCTCATTAGTTTCCATAATTTTTTTTTTTTTTTTTTTTTTTTTTTGTGGGTACCGGGGGGTCGACCTCAGGACCTCGCGTGCCAACAGGCACCCGTGCCGCTGAGCGATATCACCGGCCCCTTTTTCGTATGTGGGTTCTGGGAGTCGAACTCGGGCCCTCGCGCTTGCAAGGCAGGCGCGTACGCCACTGAGCCATCTCACCGGCCCAAGTTTCCATAATATTTTGGGCAAGATTATTTTATATCTTATAAACCTCATCTTCCCTGGTTACATTTTCTAATTATTTATGACTGGTATATTTGAAAAAAGGAATTTATTTTAATATATTTGTTTGGAACCCAACTACCCTACTATACTCATGTATTCTAAGAGTTTTCCAATTATCTCAGGTTTCTTGCAAATAGTGACAGCTCTGATTTTCCCCAGCAATTATAGGCTTTAATTATATGGGCCTGCCTTCCTGCATCATTTTATATGCAAAAATTAAACCCAAGAAGATTAAACATCTACCTCTACGACTTTCAGACAAATAGTACAAGAGAAAATTCTCATAAACTTACAAAGGAAAAGATTTCTTAAGCACAGAAAGCACAAGCCAAACAGGAAAAAAGTAATAAATTTAAAATATAATTCCTGGGGCCACGAGGTCCTGAGTTCGACTCCCAGTACCCACATATGAAAAAAGGGCTGGTGATATCGCTCAGCGGCATAGGCGCCTGCTGGCGCGCAAGGTCCTGAGGTCAACCCCCGGTACCCACCAAAAAAAAAAAAAAAAAAAAAAAAAAAAAAATATATATATATATATATATATATATATATATAATTCCTGGGCCAGATGTAGCTCGGTGGCACAGCACCTGCCTGGCAAGCACAAGGTCCTGAGTTCAATTCCTGGTACCAAAAAATTAAAAAAATTAAAAAAATAAAGTTTAAAATATAATTCCTATAATCCCAGCACTCTGGGAGGCTGAGGCAGGAGGATCCCAAATTTGAGCCTAGCGTGGGTAACTTAGTGATTTATCAAAACACTGTCTCAAAATAAAAAATAAAAAAGGGGAGGCGGTTGGGGAAGTAACTCAGGGTTAAGGTTCTAGGCTTAATCCCCAGTGCTGTTAAAATAAAAATTAAAATTAAAATGTTTATCTTCTGTTCAGCAGAAACTTAAAGTGAAAAAATAAATGATTGATAAGTGATTAATAGCCAGAATTTACAAAGAATTTTTCTAAATCATTAGAAAAAGCCAAATTAACAGAAAAACAGGTAAAGAATACAAACGGAATCCTCAGAGAAGAGTGCAAAAATGGCTAATAATCACATAAAAAGGTATTTTACCAGTAGTCACAGAAATGCAAGTTAAAGCAAGAATAAAATGAGGTTTCATTTCACTGGACTTGCAAAAGTAAAATGTCTGATAAAACCAAGTGTGGATGAGCAAGCAGAATAGCCGTGATTCTTACACACTGCTGGTGGGATCACAAATGTGAATAAACACTTAGGACAGTCAAATTGAAGATGAGTTTCTCCGACGACCATGCAATCTATACCATGCCTGCACATACACAAGGCATATAGAAACTCAGACACAAACATAGATGCATAATCAAAAATACTCATGGGGTAGCAAAAACTTTAAATAAAATTGAATGTCCATCAGCAGGAGAAAGGATAAACTTCGACGCTCACCCAGTGAGACAGTATTGGGCAGCAAGAGTGTATGGAAAAATCTCAAAAGCAATGGTAAGCAAAATAGCAAATTGCAGGATACTTACTCTGTGCTACCATTTATGCAATTTTAAAATAATATATACAAAAGGAGACTGCGTATTCTTTAAGGATACAGACTCTCAGAGTAAAGTATGGCAATATGGCGGGGAAGGGTACACAGTAAGCTAAGGGTAGTGATCTCATCTTCGGGGAGGAAGAAATGGAAATGGAATTAGAATACTGAGGGGGCCTAAGAATTTGATGACTGAAGACTAATAAACCTTAAAGGCTGGAGATGTAATACAGCAGTAGAGCATTCCCCTAGCATGCTTGAGGCTTTGGGTTTGATCCCCACAATGCAAGGATAAATAAATAAAAGTAAACCTTTAAATAAATACAGGGAAACTTTTCATTTATTAAGTCTGAGTATATTACTCTGTACCTTTCTGTATGTTTAAACATTACCTAAGTATAAAAAAATGAAGGAAGACAAAGGGAAATCATGTTCCTAAGCTTAACTAAAAGTGAAAAGGACGTGGACATGCAATGTGTTTAGCTTTAATGAACATCCTTAGAAAACCCTCTAACTTTGCTTTTTGATGAGAGCCATAAATCTCTGTGTGGAGTATACACACTGCTATGCGCAATTAATAAAGGCAACTGGATAGTTATGAAGAGGAACAAAAGAAAGGAAAAAAGGAGGACAGTCACATAAATACTTGTCTCCCCAACGATTTTTGCTATTCCCTCTCTGGCCACTTCTGTAACTATGTGTGCAGGATAATGAAAGAGACACCGGGAGATCTCCTAGAGCAAGACTCCGGGGATCTCTGTCCAGAGCACAGAGGACATTAAAGTGACACAGCTGAGGGAACAATCTGACCCCACGGTGGTTCTACAAGCAAGAACTCTTCTTTAGAAAGGCTTTAGTGAAGTTTCAGGAAACCAGCGCCTTACATCTTTGCTTACACCTGACCCAACACTGCTCAGAGCATCCTGACACATCAACAATAAAAGTCAACACCCTACGTTGAATTTCAAAGGGAGCTTACCTTTCTCTCCAGTTCCTTAGTAATTGCATCCAGAACCATTTTATGGTGTGCGAACACAAGAAACTTCTCTCTTCCACTTTCCAGGAGGTCCAGGATATATTCACTGTATTTGACAATGATAACAAAACAGATTAAATATATACTCTTCCAGTTGAGGTAAATTACTGAAAAGTGACCGACATTTACAGCAGACACCCTGAAGGTATCTCTTGCCCCAGCACACTCACTCCCTTTTCTGAGAGCTGACCTGTCTCCTCTTCCCTCACGCCAGCTCGTGTGAACTCCAGCAAACTGAGGAGCTGTGAGGAAGCCATCTTTTGCCATGTACAGAGAGTTCTATACTTCGTAGTCATCTGACATACATAAATAAATTGAAGTATTCTTATATTTTTTGTGGTATGCTCTGGTATGCCACTGAGACATTAACTGAGGTCATAGAAGATAATTAACCGTTTTCACTTTAGCTGCTGCTATCACTACACTGTACGATACAAAACTGAAGTGTTTGTGTAGATCTGAAACACCTAAGCATGGGGTTAAGGCGTTCTTGACAGCACACACATTTCTGGAAACTGAGTATCGAGATATAATTAACTATACCTCAGGTATTCAGGGAAGGCTCTCCAGAGCCCTGCTATGGAGACCTCAGACAACAGAGCCCACAATCAAGTCAGTGGTGACTGAATTCTTCAAGACAAAGGAATATGGTGGGGAGTGTCCTGTTTGCTTGATCTTCCCGTAATTTAGTTCTCTTCTCCATCTACTGTTTTCTAACTTCTTATCTCCAAGCGCTGGGCCTTAAAGGAAGACTGCCATTCCCTGGGAGTGTAGGGTAAGGAGCAGTCATCTAGTCAGGAGGCCCTTACTGGCTTCCCCCTGGATTAGCGCCCTGTAGAGCAGTGGTGGCGAACCTATGGCGCGTGTGCCGCAGGGGGCTGTCTGTAGCACTGAAAGCTCTAAGAGGTTCGCCATCACTGCTGTAGAGGGTTCACAACCCCAAAGAAGAGGTAGAGGTAAGCCTGCAGAAACAACTGCTGCTCGCAGCCATGGGAAAGCGAGCTCCCTCAGATACAGGTACACTTGCCCAGCCTGAGGTCACCCCAGACGCGGCCTTCCTTAAAGGACAAATCACAACAGCTTCCCGTCACAGGCAGGTAGGTGTTGGAAAGAGAAATGGCCTGCCCTCTGAACCTCTAAGGAATATTTTCAAACAACATTCCAACTGACCAAGGTAACAGACTCGAGTTCAACTCAAGAACTACTGTACTAAAAGAATCTAATTATTGAGAGACATAAAGTCTGCCATGATACAAATGGCAGTTTACTGCTACAGCATCAAAAGTCACAGGGCTACAAAATTAACTTGGTGAGCTCATAAAAACCTCCATCCCCAATTTTGTAATGCCTCTTTCTCCTTCACATCTGACAGTGCTTTACTGTTCTACCCACTAAAAGTCCCTCTGTTACCAGGCTTGGCTGTTATGCTGAAAGATGCTCATTCAAATGAAAACAAACAGCAACAAAAACGGGGAGGGCAGCTCACAGAGGAAACTGAGGTTCTTGGATTTATAATCTAATTTTCCCTTAACTAGACGTGTGAGTCGGAGGTCCAGAAATGTTTATGAGATTTACTCAGTGACTGCATTTTAAAAATGGTGCCCAAGTGACTTACTTTACTGAATTCACAAAGATGCTGTAAACGTGAAATGACTTAATAGAGGTAAAAATTATTTGGAAACCACAAAGCACTACACCATTTATCACAGAACTTGGAAAAAGTATGGTGCGGCCAAAGTTTATTTATGAGGTAGCAAAATGGGTAGACTTAAAATTCTAAGGGAAATGGGAGGCTGTGGGCCCAGCATCCGAAGACAGAGGCACCTACAGACCCCAAGATGCAGAAGCCCGGGCTGGGGGACACAGGCAGAGCTCATGCTTGGCCATCTGTCACTCAGCAGCACGTGAGAAATAGGTTGGTGGTGGCGATTTATTGAGAGAGAATTTTCCAGGCCATAAAAAACATGTCTGGAGCTCATGAATCCCATAACAGTAACATAAATGAAAAGGCAGTGCCCAGAGGGATGAAGGAGAGCTGGCTGACAGTCAGCAGGCTTCCTGGGTGGCACGGCGGGTTTCGGTGAGGCTGGGACTCTTCCCACAGGCAAGGGTCGGGAGGGACTGGGTGGTGGGCTACAGGACCCAGCGGCTGTGGGAGAGGCTGTGTGTTTCTCAATTTATCCACACATCTCAGTCCCCACAGCCAGTCTGGCACCACTCAACCCACACAAAATTCATCTTCATTGTGATTTAATCACTGGGACCATTATCCTGCCAGAGCCTCCCATGAATGTTGAACAATAAAAAAAAAAATCAGGCAAACTGCACATCACTAGAATTGCCTCGAGTTTCAACCGCAGTGATATCTGAACATGAGTGGGCTTTTCTTTAAGGCAGACAATTTAGATTTTTCTAAGTCAGTGAATAATTCTAAGAATAGAAATGTTCACTTCAGCTTCAGTTTATAAGGTAGAAAAGAGGACTAAATGTGACAGTGGCCATTCGCCCGTATCATCTGAATGAATGTGGAGCTTCGCGTGCTTATTTGGTATAAAACAGCCGAAACTGGAGTCTTTGGAAAAGACCAGAGTATCCCCATAAGGCAGCCTCTCCAATTTTTCCCTAAAGGCGAGTGACCACAACTCTCCTAGCAAGATGAACACTTTCTCCTTTCCGGTGTGGGTCAGGCCACCTCCTGTTAAGTCGCAGCAGCCCCAGCCCTTGGGGTGAGATCAGCTCTCTCTGGGTGGCAAGCACAGCTTGGCAGTGGCTCTGGTTACAGGGCAGCTGGGGTCTTGTGGGTGATAAGACCGTGGTGCCGGAAACTTATTTTCAATGCGGCTATAGTTCTAATCTTTGATCATTTCTCAGAGAGCAGTAAAGCCATTCTGGCAAGCTAAGTTAATAACCATTTTGCTTTTTTTTTAAAGATGGAAGAGAGAAAAGTCAGGCAGATACTCGGTGACTACTTACATGACACACGGGATTTTAGCTTCAGCTGTTCGGTTGAAGAAGAGAATGAGGGCCTCTTTCTGCTGCTGTTTCTGTTGAGAGGGAAGTCACAGTGTAAAGACCCACTCTGCAGATCTGGGGCAAGGTGGCCCAGTGGTCACTACTCTGAGCTGTACCAATCTTAGCAGCGGTCAGAGTCAGGGGACCCAGGCACTGACGCTGACTCACCTGCTCCCTTTGGCCACGTCAGAGGAGTGGTTTGGGCTCTGGTTTTGTCCCCAGAGTGAGCATTCTAGTGAACTCTGCCATTCTCTGAGAACAGTGGTAAGAACTGATGAGATAAGGGACATGCAGGCTCATTTGTTGTTGTTGTTGTTGTTGTTGTTGTGTCTTTTTGAGACAGGGTTTCACTATGTAGTTCAGGCTGGCCTCGAACTCACTTTGTAGCCCACACTGGCCTCAAACTCACAGTGATCCTCCTGCCTCAGCCTCCCCAGTGCTAGGATTACAGGCGTGCGCCACCATGCCCGGCTAGGCTCGTTTGTTTTTGTTTTTTTGAGACAGGGTTTTGCTACACAGTCCAAGCTGGCCTTGACCTCACTGGGTTGCTCAGGCTGGCCTCCAACTTGTAATCCTCCTGCCTCAGTCTCCCCCAAGTGCTGGGATTACAAGCAAGCTCCACTACGCCCAGCTCTTTGGAAAGGCATTTTGGGCAGGGCTTCACCACACACACCAAACCCACACAATCCACTGAGATGTGGCTTGACTGAGCACACTTATTTACTGCAGCTTGGAGACATTTACACTTGACCTTTGCCCTGTGTGATTTGTCTCCCCCTTTTCTTTGGTCAAGTTGTGTCTGTGCCCAACTGACCAAGCTCACCTCTTTCCCAACCTTACTGCATCGATTCCATCTGCCGCAACTACTTTTTTCCGTGTCATCTCCAAACCACTACCCAGGTGCTTTTGGCCCAACCCCCATGTAAGGGGTTCACTGCGCTAGGAAGTTATGTTTTCTCTAGGGTTTACATCTAAATTAACCCCAATAAAGAAGGCTAACACAGGAGATCCCAGCCAGGGTCCGAGCACTACGAGACAACATTTCTGATCACCCTGGTCCCCCATGTTCTCCTCCTGCCATCACTGATAGGAGACTGCTACGGTCTGAGTGTGTCCCTCCAAACTTCATGCATCGAAACTTAATCTCCAGCGCAGTGGTGATGTCAGGAGGTGATTACGTCGGGAGGACTCATGAATGGGACTAGCGCCTGTGTAAAAGAGGCCTGGGAGAGACCCCGACCCCTTCCACCATGTAAGGACAGAGAAAGAAGACGGCTGTCCATGAGGAAGTGGGCTCTCAGCAGACACTGAAACTGCCAGCACCTTGATCTCAGACTTCCTAGCCTCCAGAACTGTGAGCAATAATTCTCTGTTGTTTATAAATTCCCAGGTCTATAAATTAAGTTTATAAATTCAGATGTTTTGTTACAGCAGCACAACTGGACTAAGACAGGTGATTGGCTACCTTCTCCCACTATGGAGTGCGGTGTACAGGTTGTTACGGCTTGTATCTAAATGTCCCCTCAAAGACACGCGCAGTCATAGGTGAGGAGTTTTAAAAGTGGCTGGACTGGGTGTGTGAATGTGGATTAAGATGTGACACTGGGATTGAGGGGGTGGATAATGGAAGCCCCACCCTGGGCGTGGGTGGCATCAATCAATGGGCTTGTAGCCTGGATGAAATATAAAGCGACAGAAAGAAGGTGGCTGCCACTGCTGTTTTGCTGTCTCCTGCCTGCCCCACTAAGGACTGTTTCTCCTCTGCCACGCCCTCTGCCATACCGCCCCGCCTTGGAGCCAGCCAACTACTGACCGAAACCTCTACAAACTGTGAGTCAAATAAACCTTTCCTCCTTTAACTCTGGGTGTTAGGTATTTTGTCTCAGCAACGAGCGAAGTAACTGAAACACAGACGCAGCATCCTTCCTGTACCTGAGCCCTGTGAGATCACTGAACAACATGGGATGAGAAAGTGACTCAACAGTAACACCGCCATGGCCCTAAACTTGTCATTCCCAGCTTCTCTACAGTTCAGGAAAGCAGCCACAGCAGACTGCACCTGACGCTACCGACATCACAGATGGTGAAAAGCAGCATCTTGGCTTTGAACAGTGCCTCTCCCCTAGGACTTCACAGGAAAGAAGAAAGATCCTGGGGACCCGCAGCAACCTGCCGCGGCACTGCCTGGGTGGCGGTAGATCCTTCTGAGGCAACAGCCCAACTTAACTCCACAGTTAAGTTGCGGCCCCTCCACAGCTGTTCTCCTCTCTAGGCCACGACTCCACAAAGCCATCCATGAAGCCATCTGTGGGCCTGTAAGGGTGCAAGAGGCAGATGAGGCCCTCTGACTTGTGAGGTCCCCAGAAGGCGGGGGCAGAGGGGCAGAGCAGGCTCACACCTGGGACCTCTCACAGCACGCCTGCTCTGTCAAACCACTCTAGCCACCCTCCTCCACCATTTCCCGCTGTGTTCTTAGACGCCCACCCCTCCACCGGCACACATTCAATGCATGCGTCCTGATGAGAACAGGAGAGGGCAAAGCAGACAGATGGAAAAATGGTAGAACCTTCTAGAACCCTCGCCCCAACATGGAGCATCTAGAGTAGATGAGGGGGCAAAGTCACAAACTCTTTCATCACCCAGCCAGGACAGCACACTGGGCTGACCTTTCAGGACGATGTGACAATATGTACCGAAAGCCTTTCTTCAAAAATATCCCCACGGGCCGGTGAGATGGCTCAGTGGCGTAAGCACCTGTCTGGAAAGCGCGAGGGCCTGAGTTCGACTCCCGGAACCCACATATGAAAAAAGGGCCGGTGATATCGCTCAGCGGCACGGGTGCCTGCTGGTGCGCAAGGTCCTGAGGTCGACCCCTGGTACCCACAAAAAAAAAAAATGTCCCCAAACAATGTGATCCGGCAACTGACTCCTTAAAAGTTAACTATAATAAAATAAGATGTACACAAATTCATACATACACTATTTTTTCAGCGTACATTTCACTATTTTTTACTCGGAATAGTAAGTGACTGAAAATAAAGGTTCCTAGAGCAAGGTGTGCTAATGCACACCTGTTATCTCAGCATTCAGGAGGCTGAGGCAGGAAGATTGCAAGTTCGAGGCCAGCCTGGACTAGCAAGACCCTGTCTCAAAAAAATAAAAACAAAACCAAACCAAAAACACCATCAATAAAACCCCCTTAAAGGTACAACTAAAAATGACTGGTAAAATTATAATATTGCCATGTGAATAAACACTATGCAGTTTTTACTTTGTTTTAAAAAGAACACTTAAGCTGGGTGTGGTGGTGCACACCTCTCATCCCAGCACTTGGGAGGCTGAGGCAGGAGGACTGCCATGAGTTTGAGTTCAGCCAAACTACATAATGAGACCCTGTCTCAAAAACCAAAATAAAAAAATAAAAAAAAAAAAAGAACACTTAATAATATGGAAAATTCTCCATGGCACAATTCTGCAATCTATTTTCTTCCCCACTTGATATATTATTGTATGACCTCAACTGTGCTTTTATATAGTTTATTACATACATAAATGTTTTATATATAAACATTTATTTTGATATAGGTGTATACATTTTATATAAAGTATTTATTTATATACATGGATGTATAAATACATACACACACATTTTGTGGTACAGGGACTGAACCCAGGGCCTTTGCACTAGCGACATCTAAGCCCTTTTATTTTTTAAGACAAGCTCTCACTAAATCACTAAATTGCCCATGCTGGGCTCAAATTTGCAATCTTCCTGCTTCAGCCTCCCAGAATGCTGGGATTACAGGAGTGTACCACCATGCCTAATTTGTATAAATATATTTTAGAGCAAAATATACATATGTAAGTACTATAGGAAAGTACCAAATGTGATGTGCCAAAATTATGTTATGAAAGATTTTTTTAATATGGTAGATTTAATAGATTTAATATGATTTAAGATGATAGGAAGATTTTTAATATGATAATTAAAATAACAGTTAACCTTTGTGCACCACTTACCATGGGCTAGACAGGGTTCTAAGAAACATAGATCCATTTAACTCATTTAATAACCAACACTGCTATGAGGAAGATACTATTATCCCATCTGTATCCATGAGGAAACTGAGACAAAAAAGCCAACTGCTTTGTCACCAGGCTACTTAATGCCAGAGCCAGAATCTGTAGCCCTTCTAAGTGCGGACTCTCAAGCCCAAATATCTGGACTTGGGCCCTGAGAGTGACAATTAAATTACCAATAAATATAAAGCAATGTGCACAGCACAGAGCAAGGGTTCAAGAAATGTTACTCATCCTAAGTACTTTCTTTTTCTTTTCTTTTCTGAGACAGGTCTCTCTCTGTAGTTCAGGCTGGCCTCGAACTCACAGTGATCCTTCTGCCTCAGCCTCTCAAGGGCTGGGTTTACAGGCATGAGCCCAACTACACCTGGCTTATTTTTCACATTTTATGCAGTAGTCATTTCTTGTAGTATAGACATCTATTGTATTATTATTACTAATAATTATTGTTTTGCATTGCTGGGTATCAAACTCAGGGCCTTTTGCATGCTAAGCAAGCACTTGACCACAGAGCTACATCCCAACCCCTATTGCATTTTAGTGCGTGAGAAATCAATAATTTTATCTTAAAAAAAAACCCTTCCCTAAACTGGGTAGATATAATATTATCCATAAATGATGTCACTTCTTTTGCCAGGTATGGCCAAGAAATTTTAAATAACCTGCACTCTTTGTTCCTGCTTCCTAGACTTTTATTAAATTAGATCCACTGGAGTCTTCAAATTTACTTTTCTAGGTTGGAAATTTGAACAGATTATCAAATGACAAGGGTGAACTGATACTGTCACCAGGAAGTCTGCATGGATTTGCTCCATTTTTCTGCTTCTGGTCTTGCTGATCAAAAAATGGCTTTAGACAAAAGATGATTACAGTCTGCCTTCCTTAGGCTGAGAAGAGATATCTATTATGTCAGCTGAAAAATGAGAAAAAGCTTTCATTATAACATTACATTTTATAAATTGGCTGCTTCACCTTGGCTACTGTGATTTAAAGCTCTTTTCCAAACTGTTATCCTCCTGGTGGAGAGGTGTGAAGGGACAAAGAAAGAATCAGCTCTAGACAGGCAGGTAAGCGGCGCTTGGCAAGGCCACCATGATGTGCGGAACTGCAGGAAAATGGGAGGCTAAAAAGAAACTGTAAAAACTGGCGGGCAAGGTGCTTTCTGTGGAGACACAGGGCCTCCTTATTTGACTAAAACCATAAAATTATGGTTCTGCATTTTAACACTTTCAACTCAGTATTTCATAGCTGGTCAGGGGTTAAAAGAGTCATCCAGGGTCCTCTAGTCCAACCCCTACGGAGGTGGCTCCCCATTCTAAACAAAGTTAGAGGGCCGGTGAGACGGCTCAGTGGTTTAAGCGCCTGCCCGGCAAGCGCGAGGGCCTGAGTTCGACTCCCGGAACCCACATACAAAAAAGGGGCCGGTGATATCGCTCAGTGGCACGGGCGCCTGCTGGCGCACGAGGTCCTGAGGTCGACCCCCCGGTACCCAAAAAAAAAAAAAAAAAAAAAAGTTAGAGTCAGATTCACAGCTTAGAAGTGCACTGCCTCAGAGGCTTTACAGTAGGAAAGTTTTGATGGCCCAAATCATAAAGTTTTGATGGCCCCAATTCATTTTCTATTTGGATTCTGTACTACAAAAATGAATTTCCATTAAAGAACACAAAAGGGCATCAAGTTTTCAAGGCCATATTATCTAAAAGAACTTAGTATCTGGTGGGGGACATAGCTCAGCAGCACGGCGCCTGCCTGGCAAGCACAAGGTCCCGAGTTCGATTCCTGGTACCAAAAAAAAAAAAAAAGAGAACTTAGTATCTGTCCCAACTCAAATTCTACCTTTCAAGCATAAACGCTTAATTTGCCTAAGACTCCAGGAAAGCAGGTAGCAGCTCTCAAGTGCTGGGCTGAGATGAGCTCTGGGCTCTTTCCCAGCTGGATTCTTGAAGAATTATACTGCATCTTCGGCTTTATTTTCATAAGCTGCAAAACAGAGTGGAGACTCCAGGGTGTTTAAATGACAAAGATGCTAATCATATGACATACAGGACTCTGAGCAAGTGGCACCATCCTTACGCACTTTTCCAGCTCTCAGGCAGGTTGTGGCTCCCTTTCCTAGGTATAAAAAATATCAGAATATTCCCCCCAGGGGCCGGTGAGATGGCTCAGCGGCGTAAGCGCCTGCCTGGCAAGCGCGAGGGCCCGAGTTTGACTCCCGGAACCCACATACAAAAAAAGGGCCGGTGATATCGCTCAGCGGCACGGGCGCCTGCTGGCGCACAAGGTCCTGAGGTCGACCCCTGGTACCCACAAAAAAAAAAAAAAAAAAAAAAATTCCCCCCAATTTAAGAGATTTATATAGCTACTTAAAATTCTAAAACAGCCAACATTCCTAATTTTCATGGTTTATCTGAAATCAAACCTTCTGGCTGCATCTGAAATCATTTTTGGAAAAAAATCACTCACCTAACTTGAAAAAGTTTACAAGATAGCAGAAGTTTTTAAAATGCTTCCAGGCCTTGCTGCGCTAAGTATAAAATCTCCAATGCTTCCGTTTCTGTCATTCTCCTTCTTCTTGGCTGTGTTATATGATTCAGTCCCCTCCTAACCAGTTTCCATGATTTTCCTTCTCAACCCAAAGGCTCACTGACTGCTTTTCAGCCATCTGTGCTGGCTGCTCTCAAACTGGCTCAAGAGGTCCACGAGATGCAGGAGACGGTGAAACAGAGACTTACTTCCATCTCTCACACACAAGAAACAATCTGACCAGCAAAAGAAACAGTCTTTTATAACTATTCAGATTTTGCCATCTAAAAATATGGCACATCTAAATCTCCTCCGTTAATATTATATCTACTGTCCCTGTTCACTGGTTTTCTTGGCTGAGGTGCTCACTAATAGTCAAAAGTCAGAGCCATTAAAGGTCAAAGAAAAGTTATAAAGGAAAACTTAAATTGAGAAAAATTCCCACTATTTTTTTCGTTTTCCTGTTTTGCTCTTTGTTTTCTGAACCCAAGGTTTCAACATGCCAGGCAAGCACTCTACTACTGCATGTACTACCAGCCCCCATTCACAGAGTTTTTATCTCTAGAAATCAGAAAAAGACAACCAAGATGGGTTTTAGTGACAGAGCACCCTGGTTCAGCTGAAATATAATTCTCAAACTCTGTTCTATATCCTACATCAGTGTTGCTGAACTTTGAGAACTCCATGAAAGAAATTATGCCCGCTTATTACTTTGCAGCCATCTAGATTATATATATACACACATATATACATGTGTGTGTGCGTATATATTACAGCATAAATTAAACATAGCATGACAATTTACCAATACATCCTCTATCCTATTCCATTTCTTCAAAGCTGCCAGCTAGTCTTATTCATGGCATGGTAAAAGAACATTAAAAACATCACACAGTTTGTCTCTTGTCATTCTTATTTATTTTGTCATCTCCCAGAAGGGTGACACCTTATGCCTATTTGTTCCTTTTTATGGGATAATACCAAAACCCTATAATGCTTTGTGGTATTATCGTTTATTGTTATTTTCTTGCCGATGAAAATTAAAAGGTTTTATTTGAAGAGGACAGAAATGGAATTGGTATACATTATAGCACTTGGTATGGTGTGACACTAAAGACAAGTACAAAATAAAAGTGTTCTGAAAAGAACCACCACAGGAAAGAGCCCTGAATTATAGCAGCAAGAGACTTGCTCCTAGCCTCAGCTCTGCCAGGGGGTAGCCTTGAGACCCTGGGTAAACTTCGATTTCTGTGAGCCTCAGTTTCCCTCTCATATAATGGGAGTACCAAACTTCCCTGCCAATCATAAAGAGATGTAATAAGGATTCAAAAGATTAAGAAGGTTTGAAAACTCTTTGTTATATAATAAAGTTCATTTGTAATTTTGACTAATGCAAATAACGTGGTGTGGTTAGAGGGTTAACATGCATCTTGAATACTATAGGACTAATTATCTAACAACCATTAGTATCCTGAGGCATTCCTGAAATACATATTTCCCCTCTCTCAGAGAGATTCAGAATATATATCTCATCATCCCACTCTTTCCCTGGGGTTATTTTTCTGACAATCCATGAACAACAAGAATAAAACCACACGTTAATGACAGATTTTCAAAACAGATCTGATTGGGTGAGAAATAAACTGAGCTGGCTGGAAGTGGAGAAGGTGACAGAAAGGCAAGTCCAGAGGTAGCTTCACAAAGCGTCTTGCAGGAACCATGGACACATCTGTGCCCAAACCTGTCCCAGCCCCGCACTCACAGTTCTGTCCTTGGTCATTTCTTTGGCTGCGGCATCCAGGCTGGCTCTGGCCTTGGCACTGATCCGTCCCGGGGCGACCACCACCATCTTGCGCTGTTTGGCTGGCAGCTGGGAAAGGACGTCAGATTTGAGGCGTCGCAGCATGACGGCTTCCTCCAGCAGCAGCTTCAGCTCTCCCAGGTTGGAGGAGCCCGAGTAGTCCCAGCCCCACTGCAGCTGAGGAGGAGCGAGACAGGCTGTGAGCTGTAGGCAAGATTCTCTGCTCATCACCACCCTGGCTTCATTCAGAGAAGTGCAAGTGACTTCAAAAGAAGAAATGTCCCAGAGAGAACAAATGAGGAAAAGGAAGAGAAAAGCCAGGCACGAAATGAAGAAAAACCACATCATGACATTTTACAACCTTTATAGCTGTAGCTGCAAAAAAGTAGAGAGATTTGGTGCTTGTTTTATTAAAAAAAATATCTTGGCTTGTCAGACTACTTCTCTATACCAAATACAGAAATTAGTCTCCTCCAAGATTTATGCTGCAGAGTCCCCTGCATGGTGTAATAAACAATGTCAGTGATGTCTTTATTTGGTGAGATTTAGAAGGATTTGAAAACTGTTGTTTCTCAGTATGATTTACAGCAATACAACCAAGTATGATGTAGGAAAAGCAACAGCAGTGCTGTGTTGTTAATGGTGGTTGGAGCTGGCAGGAGGAACCTAGAACAGCAGTTTCTGCCACTCTGGCTGAAACAAGAGGTTTCTCAAGGGCTTGGGGCTTAGGCAGCTCCTCCCGAACATGGCTCCCTCACCCAGTGGCTCCAAGGAGGCAGTGGGCTTAAAGGTCTGTTCCCTGTCACACAGCTGAAGATGGTAGCAATTAAAATTAAAACCTTGCCTGGTGGTGTAGCTCAGTGGTGCAGAATTTGCCCAGCATGCACAAGGCCCTGGGTCTGATACCCAGCACTGCCAAAATAAATAACTAAAACAAACCCTATAATAATCAACCCATCAATAATCTTGCTGGAAACAGGGCTGATCTGCACGGTCTTGTGGAACACCAGTGAGCTGGTGAGTGTGTCTGCGGCCTTGCACTGCATGCTCCTTCCCTTCCCGCTTCCCTCTCCCTTGGACTGTCGGCTGCCTGAGGGGAGGAGCTGGGCTTGCTCAATGATAGGGTCAGGGTAGGTGGCCTGTAGGTCTTTGCTGAAATGAGGACAGAAAGAGGTGGTCAAAGGTGGAGAAATAAAAGGACCCAAAGCTATCTCTTTAAAAAATAAACAACTCTCACCGGGCATGGTGGCACATGCCTGTAATCCCAGCCCATGGGAGGCTGAGGCAGGATATCGCTGCAAATTTGAGGCCAGCCTGGGCTACAAAGTGAATTCAAGACCAGCCTGAACTGCACAGTGAGACTTTGTCTTAAAAAGACAAAAAATACATAAATAAATAATGTAAATAAACAAACAAACAACTCTGAAATTGACCCAAAGTTCTCAGCAAATGCCTGTAGACAGCTGTAGGGTAGCAAATGAGCTTGGCACAGGGTGCTTGCTCTCTTCAGTGGCTTCTTTTAATGCAGGAAGCAGGCCAAACAAAAAAAGCATCCTGCCCTTCAAGCTGCATAAAAAAATGCTAGGATCACCAGGCATGGTGGCGCACACCTGTAATTCCAGCACTCGGGAGGCTGAAGCAGGAGGACTGCTGCAAGTTCGAGGCCATCCTGGGCTACAAAGTGAGTTCAAGGCCAGCCTGAACTGTATAGTGAAGCCCTGTCTCAAAAAGAAAAGAAAAAGAAAAAAAAAAACCTAGGAACAAGTGCATATCATAATGAATTTGGATATCATGCGTCTAATTTAATGCTGCTATCTCTTAACCTTGTAGGTGAAATTCTTAATTATAGTAAAGATTTTAAATTGGACTTTGGAATAATCACACGACAACAACCTTTTATTAAAAACGTACCCAGCCCGGTGAGATGGCTCAGCGGCATAAGCACCTGCCTGGCAAACGCGAGGTCCTGAGTTCGATTCCCAGCACCCACATATGAAAAAAGGGCCAGTGATATCGCTCAGCCGCATAGGCACCTGCTGGCGCACGAGGTCCTGAGTTCGACCCCCGGTACCCACAAAAAATAAATAATAAAATAAAATAAAAACGTACCCAGTCCCAGGCCCTGGGCTAAGTGGTAGGAAGGGACTGAAGGAAAGAAAAGGACTGTCTTGCTTTCTGAGATGGTGGTGGAGATGAGGATGCAAAGTGAAGGAGGGCAAAGGGAGGTCAGGAGGCCTCAGTGTCTGGTGTCAGAGACCAGGAAGGGGCAGCCTGATGCTGGGAATACAAGAAGGGGAGTCTGAGGAGTAACAACAACGAATCCCACCTTTAGCCTCTCCCATCACTAGCCAAAGACCCAGCAGCAGGGTGAGGCAGGGATAGGCCAGGAAGGGAGGAGAGAAGTACCCGTTTGGCATCACAGTAGCGAAGTCCAAAGGCATGAAACTGAGGGAAGAAGGTTGGCTTGACTGCGATGATCTGCGTGTAGAGCTCTGCAGGCCGGGACATGGCTGGCGTGCCTGACAGCAAGATCACCCTCTTGGCAACCTAGAAAACAAACGGCCCTGCTCTGAACCAGGGAGGAAACTATCCCAGTGAGGCAGGCGCTGGATGGGCCCAGGACCAGAAAAATACCCCGGAATCCAGCAGGACCCCTTCCACTTCCTGGGTACTTTCACTGCTGGTTCTCAAGTTGAAACATCTCAGAAACAAGGGTAGATCTAGATTCCAACAATGCTGGAGCCAGCCTCACTCCAGAACTCTGTGTGACTGGCATCCTGGGATTTCTAGGCAAGGTTACTATGACCAGAGAAAAGGAACCTAGTCGTGTTGCCAGTGTGAGTGGTTCAAGGTCATCCCCTTTTCCTTAATCCTTCCTTGCTGCCATTATAGCACTTAACACTAACACCCTGGACTCTCCTTTCTGTCTCCCTCACTGGACCACCAGCTTCTTGAGATCAAGGACTGGGCTGTGTTCCCTTTTTTTTTTTTAACACAGCACTTTGTAGATGGCACAAAATAATCAACAAATATTCACTGTATGCTGAGAAAAATTCAGAAGGAAGCCAGTTCCTGTGACAGGGAACACCGAGTGAACTCAAAGAATCCACCACTGGAGCAGGAAATAGGGGAGATGGCAACAGTCTGAACTTCCTGCAGAATGGATTTCCAACATCCAAGCTGCATTTACTCTAAGGCCACTATAAAAACCAGGAGGAAGTGCCAGGGATTGCCCATGTACAAGCCTCCATTTAATTTTCTCTAAGGGGAAAAAAGGGCCGTTTTCCCTTCATCATGGTAACTTCATCATCATAACTTCATCATGGTTCAAGGTTAAGGATCCCTGAGTCAAGGATATTTTGCAGTTAATTAGGACTTTAAGTAGTGGGACCTGGATCCATTATCCTAAATTCAGCCCAGGCCTGCAGCAGCCTGATAAACGGGGGCAGGATAGGTATAAATAGGTGGTCAATTCCAATGACAAACTCCAAGTTCTTCACTACCCCAACATCAAGCTGAGCCAAGGAGATCGGATCCAAATACTTTAGCTCTGAGTAAGATAGGAAGAGGATGAGGCTAAAGGAGAAGACACTTCTTACTGTATTGGAACAAATTACTGGAGGGAAATTTACTTTAGCTCTGGGAAGAGACCCTACCATGGAACTCAGTTATCTCGAAACAGCTTGTTAACCACTGTAACCTTGAGTTAATGACAATAATGTAAGGTAACTGCAAGAACTAAATCTCCTAGGGGAGGAAATTAGGTTTTCAAATAGATACACTGCCTTATAAAAATAAATAAATAAAGATGTAGCAGTGGGAAGATAGATGATTCCTTGTAAATACCCAATAAATACAATGCTAAAAAACATACTTTTGCCCTCTCAGCCACTGCCAATACCTAATTCCAT
The DNA here is from genome assembly GCA_028451465.1 of Erethizon dorsatum. Lineage (NCBI taxonomy): Eukaryota > Metazoa > Chordata > Mammalia > Rodentia > Erethizontidae > Erethizon > Erethizon dorsatum. Next base: position 20,443,454 of record CM051835.1, read on the forward strand.
TATGACGGGAGAACTATGAATTTCTCCAGCTGTAATTTTCTACAGTTCAATTACCCAGGCCTCCTAATTTTTCCTGCAAGGTTTAATGCAGACTCATTAAAATAACAATGTGCTTCTTTTTTTTTTTTTTTTTTTTTTTTTTTTTTTTTGTGGGTACCGGGGGGACGACCTCAGGACCTCGCGCACCAACAGGCACCCGTGCCGCTGAGCGATATCACCGGCCCCTTTTTTGTATGTGGGTTCCGGGAGTCGAACTCGGGCCTTCGCGCTTGCAAGGCAGGCGCTTAAGCCGCTGAGCCGTCTCACCAGCCCACAATGTGCTTCTTGAATGATGTCTGTAGCATCTCTCTCCGTGGCTTAAGACCGTTTCAGCAAAAAGGCAAAATGAAAAGTTCCATCAAAAAGAGAAAATCTGCCCATCCTTCCCAACCTACTCTTTGTGTCTCTGTTTGCCTGGGGATGGAGTCCAGGCAAACCCAGTTCATGAACCGAGTGATCGAAGCTACCTCCTGGGTCTGCTGCTGGATATTTACGGGACACAGTTACACTGAGTCCGTTCACCCATATGCTTCCCTGACTAGGGTGAGGGGACTGGTGCGAGTGGACATTTGTGGTTGTGAAAAGCAGCAACAGCATTATGGAGAAAGAAAAAGGTCAGCTCTGAGAAGAAACCATAAGGACATCCCCTCTGCTATGGAAGGAGTTAGCCTTTTCCCTGCTCAGTCCCCACACATTCACAATGTCACCACTGTCATTTCATGAGGCCTGTAATCTACGCTGGGCCACAAACAATTTAATTTATCTGTCTCCACCTCTGAGAAGTTCCAATCCAGGAAAATAGAAATGCAAAAATTTACATAAATCAACATTAAACGGAACACTTTACAGTTAACTCGCCTGGCTAAAGAAAGAAAATGGCACCCAGAAAGTTAAAATTCAGAATAGGTAGGGAGCTGGCAAGCTGGTGTACAGATTTTGCTTCTGGGGATGTAGTTCAATGGTATACACAGGATTTGCCAGGGAGAATCTGACGCAGGAATTTGAAGTAGATAACGCACACACAGACTGTAAAATACAGTATGAGCCCACAGAGTGTGCTACGGTGGAGAAAAGAACTGAGGTTAAGTTCATGTAAGAAGCAGAAGATTTTCACCTCTAGCCAGGTGTGATGGTGCACATCTGTACGCAATCCCAGCACTCTGGGAGGCTGAGGTAGGAGGATTGCCAAGTTCAACCTGGCCTGGATAACTTAGCAAGACCCTGTCTCACAATAAAAATTTTAAAAGTCCTGGGGATGTAGCTTCAGTGTGAAAACCCTGGGTACAGTCCCCAGTACTGCCAAAAAAAATGTTTTTATCACTTTCCATTGTTCTCCTCCCACCCCCAACCAGCTGAGCCAATAACGTGTTACTGAATTATTCTGATTGGTTACAACATGTATCACCAAGACGACCCTGAGCCAGGAATAAACTCATTCTCCCCACAGCTCAGTCTCACTCTTATTCTAGTATTATCCTAATGGTGACACTCTAAAGTCTATGCAGTATACTCAGGCTAGAAGCAGTACATATGGAAGGCGGATAACATCACAGAGAAAACCACGTCCACACCACACATACTCACTAACCCTGGAGAGGCAAAGACATTGAAGCTCTTAAATTCTAACTAGTTCAGGAGTCGTAACAGAATCTTCAAAAATAAGGAGAATAGCCAGCATAGTCTGGGAACAAGCAATCCAAAGCACCCAGATCAAGAACAAATGCAGGAACCATAGGAAGAAACAGAAGAGTCAACACCTGCAGGTGAACCGAAGGCCTGCAGGCAGGGGAAAAGCTCACTCTGCAGGAAAAAGCCAGTGATGGGAATGAGGGGAGAAGATGGAGTGCCCCATGCCAGGAGTGCTGGCGTGCACCTATAGTCCCTGCTACTTGGGAGGTTGAGGCAAGAGGATCATTTGTGCTCAGGAGTTCAAGACTACTCCAAATAACACAGTAAGACCCTCTCTCAAAACAGAAAACAAAACCCACAATGTCCCAAGTGGGTCTCCCTATGTCAAACAAGACCAAACCAAGACAAATGGCTTAATTATGGCCACTGTTGACCAAAGGCTGCCTCTAGTACCAGCTGACGGCCACCTACCACTCTGATACCTGGGGAATGGCCTTTTTGACTCTGGTTAGGTCAGCATATGACATATAAATGGTACCTTTTATGTCCTTGCTTGTGTTAGAAGTCTGAAGGGTACTGACATTACTAAACTAACCTGCATGATACACAGTGCTTGAAAGCTAAGCAAGTGTCACTGCTCTGTTATCAATAAAATTGGGGTGCTACATATAAGGTAGTCCCTGGATAAGGACAGACAGAATGAAGACTGCGACTATAGATGTACTGATTTAAAACACCAAGTTTCTAAAATGAGAATAGGGCAAACTGTGTAATAATCATGGATTAAAAGTGAAGTCATGGGCCGGTGAGATGGCTCAGCGGCATAAGTGCCTGCCTTGCAAGCGCGAGGGCCCGAGTTCGACTCCCGGATCCCACATACGAAAAAGGGGCCGGTGATATCGCTCAGCAGCACGGGTGCCTGTTGGCGCGCGAGGTCCTGAGGTCGACCCCCCGGTACCCACAAAAAAAAAAAAAAAAAAAAAAAAGGTGAAGTCATTCAGAGCTTTAAAGTATGCAAACCACTTGTGTACGGGTATTATTAAGACAGCATACATACTAAAATCAAAAACTAAGGTAGATTTCTTCCTTAAGTAGCAGACTCCAATAATTTCCTTTTACAGTCTGGTTCTGTAATGAACTTGAGAAAATAAACCAGAATGGCCAGACACAGGGACTTCTATAGCCTCATCACACCAGGGTAGAAATCAGAACCCGCCGGCTGACACCCCTCTCCCCTCTGGCCTGTGAAAGGCAAAGAGCCATCTCTCACAGGTGCACAGGGCCTGGGTCTTCTGCTCCTCACTTCTGTGTCATGGGAAAAGATGGTCCCTGCAATGTTGAACAGAAGAGCTACAATTTGGCTACGAACCCATCAAAAGGGAACACAGGATATATACTCTGATGGTTTTCCTCAACAGAATTCTATTTGTAAGAATAAGGTAGAATTTGGAAAAACATTTAATGATTTTCAAGATAGGTTATTAAGGGAAAAAAGGTGGGTATGAAATAGTGATTGTAGAACCCCCTGGAAAGAAGAAAGAAACACATATTTATATTCACACAAGAGTAGGCTATTTTATAGGAGCAAACCAAAACAATCTGGTAACTATGGCTGTCTTTGGGGAGAGAGACAAGGGACTAGGGAACCCAAGGGAGGAGAAAGACGTATTTTTCACTGCCTACTGTTTTGTAGCCTTTGAACTTAGCATGTATTTGAACAACTCTAATAAAAAAGGTAAAAGAGCTGGGCATGGCAGCACATGACAGCTCAGCTGCTGGAAGGGTGAGGCAGGAGGATCAGAAATTTGAGCCCAGCCTGGGCAAATAAGTGATTTAGCAAGACTCTGTCTCAAAAAAAAAAAAAAAAAAAAACAATGCTGGGGATGAAGCTCAGTGTGAAGGCCCTGAGATCAATCCCCAGTACTGCCAAACAGAAAAAGGAAAAAGTGTGAGCTTTTAGTCAATGTCTCATCTCACCCATCTTTAGAGATATGAAAACACTCTGCTCACAGAGAAAGAGAAACAGCTGCTTATTAGGAAAGGGCGGTGGGATTCTGGAGGCCTTTTGCATTTCAAAAAGTTTAATTTTGCTGTTATACTGATCCAACAACAACAAAAACCAATGTAGGGGGCCGGTGAGATGGCTCAGCAGCGTAAGCGCCTGCCTGGCAAGCGCAAGGGCCCGAGTTCGACTCCCGGAACCCACAAAAAAAAAAAAAAAAGTAAACAAACCAACTAAACTGAACAGAAAGCCCAACCATGCTCTGATATTCGAAAGGGCGATGCGAATCCTCAGAATTGGTATCGTGTGCAGCAAAGGTCCCTGACTGCGCAAATGGTTACGCCCAGCCGGACTGGTAATGTAAAAACTGACGCGGCAATTCTGCTTGAAACACTTTGTTCTAATAGGATAAGTGTGCAAGGTACATACAGATGGCCGATGCTCACGTGCAGAATTGTTCATAACACAAAAAGGGAAAAGGACCGAGTGCCTGACACCAAAGGCTAAATAGCAGGACGTGTTTATACAGCAAAATGCGCCACAGCCATTAAGAACACTGATCTTGGCCAGGCGTAATGGCACACACCTATAATCCCAGCACTCGGGAGACTGAGTCAGGAAGACTCAGAGTTTGAGAACAGCCTACATACATTGCAAGACCCTATTTCTTTTTTTTTTTTTTTTTTTTTTTTTTTTTGTGGGTACCAGGGGGATGACCTCAGGACCTCGCGCGCCAACAGGCACCCGTGCCACTGAGCGATATCACCGGCCCCTTTTTCGTATGTGGGTTCCGGGAGTCGAACTCGGGCCCTCGCGCTTGCAAGGCAGGCGCTTACGCCGCTGAGCCATCTCACCGGCCCGCAAGACCCTATTTCAAAAACACAAAGCAGGGCCGGTGAGATGGCTCAGCGGCTTAAGCGCCTGCCCGGCAAGGGCGAGGGCCCGAGTTCGACTCCCGGATCCCACATACGAAAAAGGGGCCGGTGATATCGCTCAGCGGCACGGGCGCCTGCTGGCGTGCGAGGTCCTGAGGTCGACCCCCCGGTACCCACCAAAAAAAAAAAAAAAAAAAAAACAAAAAAAAACACAAAGCAACAAAAAGCCCAGGTAAATAACACTGTAAGGGAAGAAAGATGTCCTTTCCCAGGAGATAATGACATCAATTTCTTAACAACCCACTTTCTCTCCACTGACTGCTGTCGCCAATTACAAACCCACATTTGCTAGACATTATCTGACCCTGCTTTCTTGGATTGTATGATTAAATCTAATTACTTCATGAAGCACATTTGCTAAAAATATCTTGTGATATTAATTATCAAAATACAGTTCTAAGAAATGCATACATTAGGGAACAATTTAGTGGTATTAAATCGGCTCTTATGTGGCTTTACAAATACATATTTTACTTTCTCTCAACTATCTTCCTAATACAAAAGCACTCAGATTCATTTACAAAATACCTGACACCCAAAGTTAAAGGAGGAAAGGTTTATTTAGCACACAGTTTGTAGAGGTTTCAGTCCATAATTGCTGGCACGGCGGCATGACGGAGGGCCATCACAGAGGAGAAACATTTCATGGCGGACAGAAGTTAACAAAGCAACCAGGGGACCGTATCAGCCTCTTTCTGCCTTTTTATCTTACCCAGGCTACCAGGATTAAGGTGGTGCCAAACCAATCAGTGGACTGACTTAGTAATCATCCACCCTTAATCCTAGCATTGCACCATGAATCAATCACACACTCTAGATTCAGCCACCTCTGAAAAAAGCCCCACCTACAACTGCATGAGGCTCTGGGGGGACATCTAGACACAAGCCGTAACACTTATTCAGATCCATGGTTCTCAGTGTGGATGGGGAGTGATTTGCCCTCATGGGAGACATCTGGCAACATCTGGGGACAATTTTGATTGTCACACTGACAGTTCTACTGGCATCTCATAGCTAGAGGCCAAGGATGCTGCTAAATACTCTACATGCACAGCACAGCCCCATGACAAAGAATCAACCAGTCCAAAATATCAGCAGTGCCAAGGTTGAGCAAGTCCAATCTAGATAGATATGCAGCAGAGAGAGGTGACAGAATAGCACCAAATGCCCCACCCCACTCCTGCCATTATAGGAAACTATAATTCCCCTGCATTATAGGAAACTACAGAACATTACAGAAGAGCATGACTTCAATAGGCCATATCCATGGATCCTATTTTAAAACACTAATGCACCCAAGTGCTACAGAGAATACGAAATATAGATACATCAGCGTAAAGATTTGTTTTCAACATGGCACTCTGAAATATACCCAAGGTATTAAAGATGTCTACACTGCTTCCAAAGGCCTGACTCAGAGGAACCCGCTTCGGAACCCACTGTGAGGTTCCATGTGCCCCATCCAGCAACGGCTATCTTGACAAGGCCTTGCTAAGAAGCATTCATATTCCAGCTTTAATGATACAATCTATCTACTGTGCAATTTCTTTTATCTAAATAATCACGGGTACAGATTTAATTTCAGTTACGGCCATAATATTGGAACGACAGTACTAAGGCCTATTAACATTTTTTCAAAGAAAAAACATATTGAAGTCTCTCAAAGACGAGTCACTCCCCCTAGAAAGACAGTTCATTGTGTGTGTCCATCAACGGCTATCATCATATAAATATTTACAGGTAATATCAGAGAGCCAAGCTCTTTAAGGAGAACGCTTATCTTGCATGCTGGAGCACACAGCACATCCTTCCCTTGAAAGATTTACCAGATTACCAGTTTTTCCTAAAAATATTAAAACTGGAAATAAGTAAATAGTTACTTCATGTGTGTTTTGTGGAGAGGCAGAAAAATTAGGTTAATTTTCAAATGTTAAGCTTCATCAATATTTAGCAAATCTGCTCTCTTTAATTTAGTCAAAAGTAAAAGCTGCTGTTTTTGTTTTGAGATGGTCTTGCTTATTTAGGCCAGGGTGGCCTGGAACTTATGATCCTCCTGTCTCAGCCTCCCAAATGTTGGGATGAAAGCTTCTTCTAAGCAATAAAAGCTGCAGTTTCAAAATGCTGGTGTGACCCAAGGGCTGTACTAGAGTGTAGGATAAACGCAAACTTGCGTTTACTTGGTCTACACCACGAGAGTGAGTTCCTCCAGTATCATATCTCTGAGAGACTGCTAACTTGGCCTGACAGAAAACACTACTTTCATACTCCTCCCCTAATTTTAGGAAGAAACCCACTCCAAAAAGATGGAAGGAAAGTTGGGGGCCTATTCCCTGTAAGAATGGGGGAACACGCCACAGAACACAAACATAGGCCAAGGCGCCGATGGAACAGGGAGTCGCACACTGCGTGTCAGACACCGTGCAGATGAAGACTTGAACCTGCGCCACAAACTGCCCTGGCCCGTTCTGAACCAGAACTTACACTTGCCAAAGTGCCCCAAGTGCTCAGAGGCCAGTGGAGACTCCCACAAAAAGCAAAGTGGACGGCAGGCTCTCCTGTTAAGCAGAGGCCTCAGGGCTGGCTTCCAAGGCCTGGCTCGGTGCTGCCAGGGTTACTTCTCATACCTACTGGCCCTGGCCTCGTTCTACGTTGGGTAACTCATCACTCTTGGTTCCCAGCACCTTGACATCTCTACTACAAGTGACTCAGTTTCTCTTGAGCTGTCTGGTGGACAAGCTGCTGTAGGTTCTCCCCCATCCAGGCAGGAAGCCAGAGAAAGACTCCGGAGTCCAGCCACACCTGGGCCTGTGAGCCTTAACGTGTCTCCATCTGGACTACTGGGCCCTCAGCCAGACATCAGGAAGGAAAATGGAGCCGGCACCCAAGCCCTAGGAGACGTTCTAAGTTGATGCTGAGTCCTACCCATAGCACACAGGCCGGAGCTCAGGTCTGTTCTCCTAAGACCCCGCACACCCACAAATACAACGGATCTCAAGGCGCAGGGGCACTGGCCCCAAGTCTCCTCTCAGCAACACTCACCTTTAGGATGGGCACAGCTGCTCGGCAGCGGGCAGTCTTGCTATTCTTGAGGAAGTGAGATTCATCCTGAAAGAAACAGCCATATAGTGAACAAGGCCCAATCCTGAGAGGACAGAGGGGACACAGGAAGCTTGGCCCTGGCCTGGCATTTGCCCTGTGGGCGCGTTCCCAAGCATGCTCATTCAAAGAGACAAAGCAGTGGGCTTAGGGAAGGAGCCAGGTCTCCAGGGCAGCCTCTTGCCCGCACTCTGGGCAAGCTGTTTCATTTCTCCAGAGACAGTTTTCTGCTTAGACAGTTGGGTCGGTGAATCCCCACTCTGCCCCTCTCAGAGGCTGCTTGTGGGGAAGAAACCACTGAAAGGTGGTCTGTGCTTTGTAAGCACCATCTTGCATCTACGTGGCAGGAGAGGCAACAGTGCTTCAGACCAGCCGCGTGCCCCACACTGGCACAAAGCTCTGGGGTCCAGGGCCTGGCCTCGGGGTCGCCATGCAGTAAGGAAGTCAGACATACCAACCCTGGTCAGACACCCTACTGCCGCTGTGGTGGGAATAAATAGAACAGTATGGGAACTGAAGGCAGCATGAGCCCTGTCCTCCAGAAACTGTTATGTTTAAAACACGGAGTTTGGTTATTGTCAGCTCTGTATTCTGTGGATAAACAAAGAATCTGTCATATTTTCTAAAGCCAAATTAGTAACTAATACTTCACAGGACCTGGGGGGAAATTTCTAGGTTAGTACACATTCCAATTCCTTGCTATGTGACTCTGAGTCCCTAAATGACCTCCCAATGGTGCCAGTTTCTCCATCTACCAAATGGGTGTAACGATACCTCCTGACCCATCAGGTTGCTCCGAGTCTGAAATGGGCTCACCCACAAGTAGCCCTTAGCCCAGTCCTGCCTCTCTGTAAGCATTCCACGTTATCAGCCGCCTATGAGACGTCCTGGCTTTGTCCCTGAAAAGAATCTATCAGGACTCCATTCCATTTCAGCTAAGATGAACAAGGACCTGGGGAGAACAATGGAGGGAGTGTGCGACGACAAGCCAGTCTCCAGCCCGCGAACCTCGGGTGTTACATTCGTACTCCTGTATCACGACATGTCCTCATGACAGTAGGGAAACGGAATTTATAGAGAAACTGCAGAAAGTACAAGGATACGAGCAGTGGGTAACGGCGTAGCAGTACTGGAATGCATCATGACAATGGCTTGAAACTAAAGCCTCTCCTGAGAGGTGCGACATCTCAGAGCTGCCACTTTGTTCCTGCCTCTATTCCTCTGAAGTCAGAAGAGGACAGGGCTTTGAATTCACCAAAGAACAACCAACCCTAGTGGTGAGCAGCTTGCCAAAACCCACATGGCAGAAACAGGAAAATACGGATTCTGAAGCCAGACACAAACTGCTTTAACCAGTGATCCTCTGGCTGGCTTTGTGTCTGTAGGCAAATGATGGACCTGCTCCCACTGTCAGTTTCAGCAGCTGTGAAGTGGATTAACTCACAAGAACAAAAGATAACACGTTTTGTGGGGGTGCAGGGAAGATCAGCGGTTATACGAGAAGTTCCTAGGGCCGGTAACACAGAAGAAATGAAGAATACATTACTCTCCCCACACCCTGCAGCCATCACCATCCGCCCTGGGATATTCTTTTAATGTTTTCATTTCACTTGGATGCTGGCATTTTTCAAAGCCACACTTTGAATTTGTGCCAAACCAGAAACGACTTCCCCAAAGACTCGAGGAAATATAAACACTTCCGCTTGCGTATGCTGAGAACACAGTGTGGTTCTCATGTCCAGATCATGTAAGGGATCCCCCAAGGTCAGCAACTGTGTCGTCTCCCCTTTTCTGAGCTCCCATAACATTTTACTGGGGAGCTCTGTCAACGCACCCCATACTGGCAGAGCTGGCTGGGCTCCACATCCGCCCAGACTTTCCTCAGAAAGGAAGCCAGTGATTGAAAGATGTGCCGTTGGATCTGAGATCAGGGTTCTAGTAAAGCCTCCTTTTATGATCAACTCAAGTAAAAGGTGCACTTTTTTTTTTCAGGGGCTTGGGGGTATCTTCATAATGGTTGGCAGGAAAATTACTAATTGTTAACTGTATGTCTGAGCCCCTCTGACGAGGTGGCACCAGTGTAGACGCACGCACTTGCTGTCTAGGCTGCAGTCCCTGGAGCCCCAGGTGGTCTCGAGTCTGTGTGCTGGCCTCCAGCTGTGGCCTCACGCTGCAGAAGAGATGGGCCAGAAACTCCAGCACAGATGCATTCAGCCGCAGTCTTAAAAAGCTCCCCAGAAGATGCTAATACACAGCCAGGGCTGAGAAACGCAACATGGGAGGAGTGAGACGCCAATTCCCCATAAAATAAAGACTACAATCTCAATTCCCTAAGAAACCAAGAGAGGCTCAGTGAGACCCACAGACACCAAAGCTCTTGGAACTTGTAAGAGTTTCCACAGAGATGAAGTACTTCTAGATTTTGCCAAGCACTTACAATGATGACGACTTTGAAAGAGGTTTTTAGCTGTCTTTCCAACTTGCTCAGAAGGTCAAAACTGACTATGTTGACCAAGCCAGCTGTCAGGCAGCCCTTCCCATTCACCACCACATTGATATTTTCTGGCCTCAGAGACGGCAGCCACTGGAGGAAGGCCTGTGGGTGACAGCAGACAACAAAACACACCAATGACTGGCCAGCTCTGACCCCAGCCCACCCACCAACAGCACTCTCTCAACGTGGACCATTTAATAGTCCCTGAAAAACAAACTCAGTCTCTCTCCTTCCACATCCTCCTGTATCTGCCCAAATCCTTGTCATCTCCACACCTCCCCCGGGCCTTCACTCTCCACTGACCGGACACTCCCCTCCTTTTGTTAGCAGGCTCTTCGTGGTTCTGTGGGTTTCATCTCTGTGATCTCTAACTAGACAAGTTTCTGTTGGGGAAGAGTTTTATAAAGAGTATGGTGAACTAAAAGTACATGGTGTTTACTGGTGATGATGAAAATATTTAAGTTGATGCTCTACAAAGGCGCTCTCTCCAGCAACTACTAAAACCTGGTCCCTGGAGCCAGTGGGAGGCCGCCTGTACCCTGCAGCAGCTGCACTCTCAGCCACTGGGAGTGCTGGCCTCTCAGCCCCACTTGCAACCACCTATCTGACTCTTCCCTGCAATTTCTGAGGTGCTGAGGGAATCTAACGCACACAGGATATGTAACCAATGACTGCTTTCTACAGGGATTGCCAAAAGTCAGCTCACGAGGACAGGAAAAGAATGAGGTATTTTTTTCCACACACATTCTTCTAAGTTTTTTCACCTTCTCTTTGGTTAGAGTGGCACATCTGGGCAGCAGACTGACCAGCAGGAGGCAAAGCGGCCTCCCCTCTATCATGACTCACAGAGGTCTTAGGAAGAAGCCATGCTGTGGGGAAGAAGGAGGCTGACATCAGTAGCGTAAAGCCAGGGAGAGGGCCAGGTCCTCCTTCTTCACTGAGTTTGCATATGGGATTTAACAACTCAAAGTTCAGGTCCAGTTCTTCATCTATAAGTGAACGCCCCACCCTCTACAGAGGCAAACGCTGAGCCCAAAAGCCATAAGGACATCTCGAGTCCCACCCCGGTCCTCAACAGCAGAAGGCATGGCACTTAACCCCTTTGACATGCATTTTGCTCATCTGTAAAGGGGCTCACTGTCATGTTACGGGATTAAGGGAGATAAAGGAGTTAAAAATATTTTGGAAATTAAGCATGGTAGATATAGGGCACAGAGGTTCTGGAAGTGTCTATGATGGACTGACAATGTCCCTAGGCTGGTGACTCCCGGGCTTTCTCCAAGTAGGAAAACTACCAACCTGCCCTCGGGCCACCAGCTCATTTCTCTTCCGGTCATTACCTGACAGAACCTTTAAAGATCCCAGGCCCTGTCTCCAAACCATTATGTTCTTACTCTACCCCTGAGAAAAACCTTCTTTCTCTAATTCCAACACAAACAGAACCAACCTGCTCCCAGGTGAAGCGCACAGAGGACGGCACCACCACCAGGAGGGGCCACTCCTTCCGGTAGAAGGCAGCTATACAGATGGCTTGGATGGTCTTCCCCAGGCCCATGTCATCGGCAAGCAGCAGGCGGCCTCTTTTTGCTATGGCAAAACTGCAAGCAGACAAGGCAGAGTGAGAAGCACAGTCTATGTTCCAGGAGAGTCCTTTCTGAGCTAAGCTGGCACCACGAAAAGCAGAGATACAAGGTTGGGGGCAGGTACTACAAGACCTGCTCCTCCAAACGGAAAGGGCACGAGCCAGGCAGGGGGCAGAATAAAAGGAAAAGCGAGAGCAAGGGTCAAGACAGGGAACACGCGGAATGATTGTCAAGTGGAAGGGAGAAGATCTAGAAGGCCACCAGGTCACATGAACTGAGGGAGGAAGTCTGAAGGAGAGGAGTGAGCCTGAACCCAGCACAAGCAGCCCGGGGGGATATGAATGAGAGGTGTGATAAGTTGGCTGTGACCACAGCTGTGACTGTCTCGGGCGATCTGCCCAGGAAGGACAAAAAGAAAGAAGAATAAAACAGAGTTAAAAATAAGACTTTCTGAAGATCAAAGCACATTCTGTATGCAGAGAGGCAAAGAGTGGAGCTGGAAGAGACAAGAAACGCTGGATACACCAGAGGGAGAGACACAGAGGAGAGGACAGGAGTGGGGGCACTCCAGGAGGGGGCGCAACCTCAGCACAGGGTTTTCATCAGAGGAGCCAGAAGTCCTGACGTGCAGCAAGCTGGGCTAACACTCTGTGGCGAGAATGGATTCCACGGTTCTGGAGCCAGCCGGGCCTGAGCTGGGATCCCAGTTCCACTGCCGAGCAGCCGTCCACCTTCCTGCACCCCTGGGCCTCAGTTCCCACAGCAGGGAGACAGGAACAACAACAGAACCTGCCCCAGGGAGCGTGGGGAGGACTAAGATAACACACAGAGCACGTATGACCGCGCTTGGCACCTTCCTATGTGCTAAGGAAATGTTTCTACTTAACTATTATTCCACAAAAAGAAAAACAAGACAAACAGTCAAGGCTATATCAGTGAAAAGCTAAGAGGATCCTGAGCACCAGACATCTGGTCCCTTACTCCAAACTCCAGTCTTCTTGCATCTAAATCCTAAAAAACTGATTATGTGCTTGGGAACAAGTGGAATAGTAGCTTGTTTTCTTTCCTTCTTATACAATACAAACAGAGAACACAATCTCTTTTAATCACTGGTATGGCCTGCAAGATTTCTAGGCTGCATCTGGGTTTTCTGATTGTGGGAGAACAATGTTTCTTAAGACGGGAAACAGAGCAGCAGGTATCTGGGACCTAAGGCCGACACATCCAAGGCCCAAAAGCAGGTGGGACAATGGGCATTATGTCATGGCATCCGTCCTCCCAGCAGCTACAGCAGGCACCCAAGTGAGAGGGAGCATCCATGCCTACAGCTCTGGCCTTGGCCAGCACGTCCCTCCACCGGGGGATGAAGAACCCCAGCGGATGCTACCTCCTCTCTTCAGCAGGCCTGGCTCCCCAGCACCCCTGCCTCTCTGAAATCTTCTGGACCAGTTCTGGGATCAACCAACATGGACAAATGCGGGGAGGTCAGGTGCGAGAACACTCATTCCTTACCTCACTTTCTGATTTGCACATTTGGTGGCCAGGGAGGACAGGCGGCACCCAAGTGAGGAAATCCATGGAGAACACCACACCCTTCTAATGTTTTTGTCTCAGCCTCCTCAGCTCTGCTGCCTACAGCTTCCAGATGGTTGGTCCATCTGGCCATTCTCGAAGCAGAATGGATTCCCTGAATTTCATGTTCTTTCCCTTTTCCCTGCCTTGAAGGGGCCCAACTAAGGAACAGTACCACCCCCTGCCCCATTCCCCTGCCACCAAAGACAACAAGGAAAAGGCCTGAATAACAGAGAAACACAGCTAAATACATCTTCAACAGTTTGGTACGATAGGTAAAAAGATGCTACCTGCATCATCAGAAACCACAGATTTAAATCTCAATTCCATTTTTTTTGTTGTGTTTTGGTTTTTGGTTTTTGGTTTTTGAGACAGGGTCTCACCATGTAGTTGAGGCTGGCCTTAAACTCACTATGTAGCCCAGGCTGGCCTCGAACTCATAGTGATCCTCCTGCCTCGGCCTCCCAAGTACAGGGATTACAGGCATGCGCCACCATGCCCAGTTCAATTCCATTTCTACAGCTGTGTGACTTTAGGCAAGTGATTCTGATGTTGGACACCTTCTTCTGTTGAATGGGAATATTTAGACATTAAAAGAAGCTGATACGTCTAATAAGATTCTGCTCTATAAATTTAAGTCTATTCAACTCTAGTTCTTACATTTAAAAAAACATGGAATTGACAGCCCTCCTCACCCCTGTATCAAACCTCTACCTTTTCAGAAGTTGAAAGCTAAAATCTGGATTTAATTAGAAAGCTTTAAAGAAAGCCTACAAGGTCCATAAGCAGCTCCACAGCCATAAAGAGAAAAATGATGACATTCCTGGCCACATTCTGGTTCTGCAGCTAAAACTGTGGTAACATGTACATCTGCCTGGGGTACCATGCACATAAGACCCCTCACTGTAATGCAGTGAACTGGCAAGACCAGCACTCACCACACAGGCCCCAGGATCTCTTAACAGACCATTAAGGACTTGGACAGAGCAGACAGGGGCTGCCTAATGGGCACAGTGGGCAACCTGTTTCCACTACAATAAAGCCAGAGGAAGAAAGATCAGAGGGATAAACCACCCTGAGGCTGGTGAAAATGAGGCCCAAAGAGCATCTCAACAGATGAAGCACTGAAATGGCAAAGCAAGAAGAAATTCTGCAAAATGTGTTATCTAAGAGATAGAAGATGGAGCATGTTATGGTCCAGATGTAAAAAGTCCTCCGAAAGTCTCACTTTCAGAGGTAGAGCCAGGGTGAATCAGTGGGGACATGACCTGGAAGGCAGTATTCTTGGCCCCAACTCCTGCCTTACTCCTCTGCTTCCTGACTGCCAGGTGGTGAGCAGCTTTCCTCCACTCTGACATTCCACTATGCATTTCTGCCTTGGAGCCAGCTGCTCGTGGACTGAATCCACTGAAACCATGAGCCAAAACCTCTCCTTTAAATTGGGGCTATCAGGTTATCTTGTCCCAGTGATGGGAAAGTAACTAATACAGAGGGGAAAGGAAGAAAAGGGTGGCGACAGGGCTGGAAACATGAGAATGTAAGGCTGTGATAAGTGGCACATAGAGATCAGGATCCGTAAGAGTAGTGACCAAGCTTTCACCAGAACTCCATGATCAGGCTCCAAACAGGCGAGCTCTGGTGGTTTGTCAGCTCCACTGATAACTGAGGTCCCTTCCCTCATGTAGGCTCTGCCTCCAGACACACTGCCTGTGAACGGCTCTAAGTCACATTACATCTGCACAGACCATTGTGGCCTTCTCTTTAACTTTCATATTTTCAGTGAAACTTTTTTTTTTTTTTTTTTTTTTTTTGGTGGTACTGGGGATTGAACCCAAGGCCTTTTAAAATTATTTTGAGAGAGAGTCTCACTAAGTCACTAAATTGCCAATACTGGGCTCAAAATTTGCAATCCTCCTGCATCAGCCTCCCAAAGTGCTCAGATTACAGGTGTGCACTACCATGCTCAGTTCCAACCTATCGTTTGGCTTCTCCCAAGAAACTTGAAAATAAAAGACAGGCCAGGGCATCGGTTTTTCTTCTGTCTCTCTATACCAGTGCCACCACAAACCTACAGCACGTGTTGTTTTTCTTAAGACAAAAGGTGTTTGTGTATGAGTTTTTTCTGAGCTAAAACCTCAGTATTCAGGTTTAATTGCAGTATTGGCACTTTGCGATAAGTAAGTGGGTTCCGGGTTGCAGTTTGTGCACTAAAAGGCTCGCCATCACCACTGTATAGTTTATCTTGACTTTCTTGTGGAGAGTCATTCTCAGTTCAGGTGGGGAAGGCCCTAACCCCTGGCTCCAAGCATGGGCCTACCTCTGAGTCTAACCAGAAAGACCTCACGCCTCCAAGCCCACACAACTGGCTCCAGATCATCAGATTAAGCCACAGCAGTGTCAGAGCCATCAGGAAAGAAGTGTTCTGGCTAGGTTGCTAAGCCAGCTGCCACATGGAGGAGCACCTGGCTGAGAACAGTGCAAATTAAGAAGAAAGCAGAGCTGAGAGAGGGACAGAACATCCTGGCGCGATCTTCAGAGATGCTGGATTTTCCGCCGCATGCAATGAGAAATCTCCTTCCTTCGGCTAGTTTGAATTGGGTTTCTGCATACCTGCAATCCAGTCTTGGTTAACTCATGGAATCTGAAATCAACGGTTACAGGAAAATTTTGGTTGTTTAATGCCTAGATGCTTCCAGCCACCCATGCAAGATGAGTGTTCATAAAAGAGGAAGCATTTGAATCCAGTCTGGGATAAGTGATGAAATTCGAGCAAGAGGAAGATCAAGAACCTACTTGAGGGCCAGTGAGATGGCTTAGCGGCATAAGCGCCTGCCTGGCAAGCGCGAGGGCCCGAGTTCGACTCCCGGAACCCACATACGAAAAAGGGGCCGGTGATATCGCTCAGCGGCACGGGCGCCTGCTGGAGCGTGAGGTCCTGAGGTCGACCCCCAGTACCCACAAAAAAAAAAAAAAAAGAACCTACTTGACTCCCGCTCTCTGAAAGGGCATCAGGTTAGACACAAGCTTGTTGTCCACTCCAGAAAGATCTGCCTCGGGAATATCTGCTGTGAGGCAGAGAGAGGTCTTCTCCAGCTGAGATGCAAACGCCAGGGTGAGCGTCTTGGGCAGAGGTTCCAACTGAACCTGTGGGAGGGAGCGTGCTCTCATAACTGGAAAGAAGAAGAGAGGCGCGTGAGCCACGGCATTCATGTGCAGAAGGGAAAGAGGCTCCTATTACGCAGTTCAGAAAGTGGACTTCTGTTACCTGCTGTCTTCCCAAAAAGGCTACCTGGAGGGCACACTGGGCACTGCCAGCTGGATCCTAACTGAGTACATGAACCCAGAGGACCAGTTTTCTCTTTCTGTTCCTTTCTTTCTGCAACTAAGAGGCCACTCAGTAGGCAAATGCAATTTGGGAGACTACACGCCAATGCTGGAAAGAACTGTCAAGTGTTTCTGTGACTGATTTTTATAACTTAATTTTGTTGTTTTGTTTTTTTGAGACAGGGTCTCACCATGTAGTTCACACTGGCCTTGAACTCACTATGTAGCCCAGGCTGGCCTCAAAGTCATGGCAATTTGAGGAGGCAACGAACACTAAATCACCTACTGTCCACAGGCAGAAACAATGCTCCGTACAGAGATGCCAGGAGTACTCAAGAAAGCCTGGAAGAGCCGGGCATGGTGGCACACTCCTATAATCCCAGCACTCAGGAGACTGAGGAAGGAGCACTGCTCTAAGTTCAAGGCTAGCCTAGGCAGCACAGTGACTTCAAGGCCAGCCTGAACTACACAGAGAGACCTTGTCTCAGAAAAACGAAAATAAATAAATAAAGTTTGTCCAGCTGAGGTCATAGCACAGAAGAAAAGCATTTGCCTACCTTATTTTTTTTAGACAAGGTCTTGCTATGCAGTTCAGGCTGTCCTTGAACTCACTATGCAGCCCAGGCTGGCCTCAAACTCATGGCGATCTTCTTGCCTCAGCCTCCCAAGTGCTGGGACTGCAGGCGTTCACCACCACGCCCGGCTGCCTATCTTTTGTAAGGCTCTGGGTTAGAGTCCCAGTAATTAAGAAAAGAAAAAGGAAAAAAAAGTTTAGCAACACCTGCTAAGCTTAGAGTCAGCCCTGTAACTTGCAGTGGCCAATACTTGGACTTCTCAATTTAGGGCCCTTTAATTTTCTTTCAAGTATGCAGGTCCTAAACTCCTACATAAGGGATGGAGAAACCTCTTCATCTAGTCAGGGCCATTAATCTAGGTGGAAAAAAGAAATTACTTGGGATTTACACGGAAATGAAACCAATTAATTGCACTGAATTTGCTTTTTGAAGTAATTTAGCCTTACCTAACCTTAAAATTAAGAAAACAGAAAACAAAAATCCATGCCTTTATTTACTAGAAAAACAAAATGAATAACTGGAGACAGAAAAAGATGACAGAAAAAGATGACGCAAGATGACAGAGATCCCTGGTAGAACAATGGTAAACTACTAATTGCAACCTGCTGTCCTGTGGGTGGTAGCTTCCAAGGTTATTCCCTTTTTTTTTTTTTTTTTTTTTTTTTTTTTTTTTTTTTTTTTTTTTTTGTGGGTACCGGGGGGACGACCTCAGGACCTTGCGCGCCAACAGGCACCCGTGCCGCTGAGCGATATCACCGGCCCCTTTTTCGTATGTGGGTTCCGGGAGTCGAACTCGGGCCTTCGCGCTTGCAAGGCAGGCGCTTACGCCGCTGAGCCATCTCACCGGCCCGGTTATTCCCTTTTATCATTATGCTTTGAAAAAAAATCAGATGAGAAGAGCGACCATTACTTACAGACCTTCAGTTGCTTTTTTTCTTTTATCCTTCCAAGGACTCCCCGGAAGTCACAGTAACCTACCAAGGGGCTAACTGTCCTCGGGTATCCAGTAAATGAAACCATAAGGAGAAAGAAGATATATTTCATTCTACCCCATACTACTTGAAATTCTAAAGCTGTCGGTTTTCCATTCCATAGTCATGAGTGATCAAATGTTTTAATATCCTCACGGGGTATTCCAAAAGTCTTCTACCACACCCGCCAGTTAGTTACCCGGCAAATACTAATGTCAACATGGGGGTCTGAGTCATCTACTGCTACATGCATTTGCTTTGCACATTCCATACATTTAAACCCATTTCTATCCTTCATTAAATATAAGTACCTGCTACTTCCAAAACCAGTTTCCATGAAGAGTTACCATAATAGCAAACTAGGTAAGGTTGACAGCTTTAATATAAAAGTCAGCTGCCCATACCGATATAGAAATACTATCTCCAAATTAAATCTGACCATGCTGATTTCTACACACTTCAAGAGACTGAGCACTCCATGTACTTGCAAAAACCATTTTCATTTTAATCTTAGAGATTTTTAGAACTCAAATACCTGACGAAAGCTCAGGGATGATGATCCAGCTGGTATGAAATGCTGTCCTTTGTAAGCACTATGTTCTTTCAGCCATTTAAAAGGAGAAAAAATCCAACATCCACTCTATCTCCTACCAACTACTGTCTCCAAAATCCTGTGCTGCTAGTTCCACCAACTGGGTGTGTTTCGGAGGACATTACCAATCCTTGTCAACGCCTGTCTCTATTGTCCTTTCTCTGGTACAGAGGGATAATAGGCACGTGCCGTCTGGCTTCATGAGTCATCTAGAAGTCATTTCTGTAAAAAGCTCTTTGGCAGACCGCTAGTAGCCCACAGCTGAGAGATGCTAATGTTTTCAAATAGCAGCTGACAAGACAAGATCGCTGACAACCCTTCTGGACTGTGACAGCCAGGGGAAAACAAAAGGCCTCATGCCAATTTCACTGTGGGCAGAAGGACTCTCATCACTTAGAAAGGAGAGAGGAAGAAAGCTCTTAGATCTGTTTTACTAGACAAAATAACTGTCACCGTGTCATCAATGAGCACTCGTTCACTCAGGTCTTACTGCCATTTCTTAATTAGTTTCATATGCACACACTCACTAGCCTGAGGTCAATAAACTAATTTCACCCATGAGGAAGGAGACCTCAGGCTGAGAGAAGCGCAGATGCCCCAGGTCTGTGGTGCTAACGGTGGAATCAGAACCGAATCGGAAAGTGTGCTATAGTCTGCAGTGCCTTCCCACCCCAGCTTCTTAGTTTGTGAAGCTGGCTTCAAAAGTGTCATCATGGGTCAGTTATAAATGCAAATGGCAATTTTAGTCTTATTTCTGTCACTGACTTTACTGTAGGCCTGCAAAGCTCCCAGAAAGGAAAGCAAATGTTTCCTTTCTCAGGGCCCAAGCCTTTATCCATATGCAAAATAAGGAGGATCAGTCTTACCTTCCATGGGACATCATAAGAAAAAGAAAACATGTAAGAATCCTAAATCCAGAATTCTCAGCTCAGGATCCATGAAAGTTATCAATGTCAAATGCAAACATTTATATGAGTTTACATAGTAAAGTATGGGTGAAGAACCCACTGTGCACATTAGATATTTTAAAGAGCCTATGGTCCACAAAAGATTTGAAACCACTATATGTAATGCTATATGAGTGATGGTTTTTTGCCATTATATTCATCTGCTAATAGTGCAAGTATCCTGCTTTTTTTATTCCATAAAAGTCAAAGCCCTCATAGCTAACATATTTATATGTTTTTTCTTGGTCTTGAGAAAGAGGTGAGAGGAAAGAACTAACTCCTATTTCTAATAAAAATTCAGGTTTGGCCAAATAGTTCCCTCTGAATCACAAGCTCAAATAGCAGCAGCCAGACAGCCTTAGCCTTAGACAAACATCAGCTATACTTTCCGCATCAGACAGCATTTACTGATACGAAACAGCATTGCTTCCTATGTACACTTAACCTTGTAATTTATACCAAGTCTTTCCTCAAGGTACCAAAGGCTTTTCCTATATACTTAATTCCTGTATCAGTAAGGCAGATAGGGATTAAAGATCCCTTTTTTTACTGAAGGGACAAATGGGACCCAGAATGTTGAATTATCTATCTGACATCACACAGTAAGTCACGTAAGCAGAAGACACAGGGAAGAAATCCAGCTTTCCCCTCTTCCTTAAAGCACTAGCCTGATAGGCAAAATGGCCAAAGACTCCTAGCTCCCAGGGTGGGTCAGCTCTCTCCCGGGTGGTTGTAACATTGACTGACTGGCCCAGCGAGCCCACAAGGGGCCCGAGTGAACATACATTTGCTAGCAGCATCCTCACTTGCAGAATCCCCGCAGCTTGGAGGATGGATGAAACCGGCATCCCAGGGCAGGCTGAGATGCGAGCATGCCTGCTTTCTCAGGCATATTAGAATTTACTGCCCCATCCAAGCGGAGCACACAGAAGAAAAATGATAAGCCAAAGTGGCTTCTCTTTCTTGTGGTTCCCTTGCTCAGCCTCTGAAGTGCCCCATGCTGAAGTTCCCCAGCCTAGACTTCTGAGCCTGGCAGAACACATTCCATTATGAAGCCATAACCCCAAGACTCTCCCACCTTCGTGAGCACACAGTGGCAGAAGTAAACCGGAAGCCTGTTCCTAGAGGTCATCCCTGGTGGCTTCCAATTACGCTAAGCAATCCCAGCTCACCGTTGATTCCCAAAGTCCACAGCCCTCATTTTAACACATCTGTGGCAGCAGGAAGGCTTCCCAGGCTGCAGAACTTTCACAGCACCACCTCCCCCTTATGGACCAAGGGCCCAGACCCACATGGGCTGTCACAAAGCCACTGTGTCAGTGGACGTGGACGAGGCTGCCCAAGAACATCTAGCCTTTATCTATACTGTGCTCAAGCCTCTGAAGTTACTGTGGCAGAAGGAGGAGGAAACTTTTCAAAGACATTAAATCCAAGGCAGACTCTTAAAGCTTAACAATAGCATGATAAAAAAATAAAAATAAAAATAAAAAAAAGCAAGGTGGGCTTCTCACTTAGTTTATTGTGCTCTTCCAAGAGAAAGTTCCACTTCCTGGTCTTGACATCTGTAATGAGAAGAAAGAAATCAGCAGACAGGATGCACCACCCTCCTACCATGTCACCCCATTCACTCATTTACTCCCCAGCAGTGGACACCTCTGTCAGTCTCCCGCAATGTGGCTGGGCACGAGCTTGTGCTGGGGATGAAGAAATGAAGACCGTACTTGCCCTCAAGGCACCTGTAGTACACAGGGAGGAAAGACAGGCAGGGATGTGACAGCTTGGGTTGGAAGGTTGTGATAAAAGGTGCTACAGGGATGCGTGACCGGGGGTGGCCCAGGTCAGAAATGCCCTGAATGTCCAAGACGGGGATAACCTCTGTAGCTCACACTATTAGCACTTACTTCAATCCAGGCATGGTGCCAGGGGACACGCATGCTCTCATCTGCCCTCACAACTCCGTGAGGTGGGTGCTGTCATCAGCTCCATTTTACGCAGGGGAAACAAGCAGCACAGTACAGAGCAGAGCTATCAGAGTGGTTAAACTGCCTATGTTCAAATTCTAGCTCTGTCTCTCATCAGCTGTGCAACCTTGGGCAAGTTAAATAATGTCTCTGTGCCTCAAGTTTTCCATATGAAAAGTGAGGATAGCACAGGGTTATCCGGAGGATTACATGAGATTTAAATGTGAAATGCTGATAAAAGTAAGCCTGGAAAACAATGAATACTTAAAATAAGCTGGTTATGAGTTACTGCTGTTGTTATTATGTCACCTGCTAATTACTACAGTGCAGAACAAAATACACACGATGTTAACTAAGAAGGGAGAGCACCTTACTACCCGCCGCTGGCTAATTATTTAAAGGGGTTTCTCTACCCATCTACCCTTTGAGAAAATAAGAAAGCTTGGACTCAACAGATGCTCTGGGCAGCAAAAATCAATTCTCTGCTGTTAGGTCATTTTGAAAGCAAGGTGGTCAGAGAGAAGCACTGTGGACAGAGTGAGTTTCAGCAAGGAGCACGGAGCAAGGTCACCTGATGACCAGACCAGAAAGACGGCCTTGAATCAAGGAATAGCCCAGGAAGCCTCTTCCCAAGCACAGCTGGCTCTGACCACAGCACAGAAGCAAACAGGAAAATCTATGAGGAAAAGCTATGGAGAAGAATCCGATCACGGTTTCTGCAAGTCTTGGAGGGGCAGGATCAGGTACGGCTATTTTAGTGGTATCTACTCCTCAAACGGCAGACCAGGCCCACAGAGTGATTTGCAAGGCCCATGACCGACACAGGACATTGTATTTGCCTTTTAAGGATGACCCCAAGCTAAGCCAAACATCTGAGGGGTGGGAGGCGAAGAATCCTCACATGAGCATCTCACTGCACTGCGTGACCGGGCTGGGCCTAGCCAAGCTCATCTGCGCCCTGCCCAGCAACCTGCATTCCAGCACCAGATAACTCACCCGCTACAGGAGGGAAACTAACACCAGCATCTCCCTCCTCATGAAGGAGCCCTGGCCCTAATGAAAGCTCTCCTGGGGCAGGCAATTCTGTGGCGTCATCTCCCAGGACCCGGGCTGAACAAGAGATCTAAGGCATGACGTTTGGGGGGGTTTGCTCTCTGATTCCCTAAGGAAAACACTAAAACCCTTTCATGAGTGGGAAGATGTGGATTTCTAAGAGTCACATCATGTTTTAAAAGCACCATCAGCCAAAACAAGAAGAGACTCACAATGAACCCCGGGAGTCCTGACTTCAAAGCTGCCTCTCCCCTATAGTCTGACCGGGCAGCTTTTGAAAAACTTTACCGAAAAATTAAGTAAAGTTGCTCTGCATTGGCCAGTACTCCTACTGGGTAGTAACTAAGCCCACCTGAAGATTTTAAGACCACCAATGCCCAGGTCCTACTTTAGACCAATTAAATCAGCCTCACTGGGTTGGAAACCAGGCACCAGGGTTTTGAAGCAGCCCAGTGAAGCTAATGAACTGCCACAGAGGGAACCCACCGCATTTTCAGACTGTGGTCCTGCGGTGCCCTGCCCAGCAGTACCAGCACCAGGGAGCTCGTTAGAAGCACAATTCTTTGCCCCACCCTAAAACTACAGAATCAGAAACTGGGGCCCAGCACCTCGTATTTTAACAAGCCCTCAGTGGTTCCCACACATGCTCAAGTTGGAAAACCATTGTCTTAGCCAGGTGTGGTCATGCACACCTGTAATCCTAGCACTGTGGGAGGCTGGGCAAGAGGACTGCAAGTCAAGCCTAGCCAGGCAACTTGATGACTTAGTGAGAACCTGTCTCAAAACAAAAAATGTTTTAAAAGTTAGGGATGTAGCTCTAAGTGAAGACTCTAAGTTCAATCCCCATCTTAGTCTAAGAAAGGCATTATTTTTATGGAAACCACTGTTTTTCTGCTCTGCTAAGAGCAAAATAAAAACATAGGTTTAAATGGCTGAAGTAGCAATTTATCTGCCTCTACCAAAGATGCCACTGACCAGGTGACTGGGAAAAGTTCTGGGGTCTTCTCTTTAGGAGGCCTGAGGACAAACAATCCCCATTACATATCTGGACAATGAAAGGGTCGCCTTTCTACAGTAAAAGAGGCGGATCAGGGAGGCTCTACTAAGAAAGTCACTGAGTTGGGCTGGGGATGTAGCTCAGTGGTAGAGCACTTACCCAGCATGCACAAGGCCCTGGACTCTATCTCCAGTACCAAAACAAAAAATCATTTGGGATATTCAAACACAGGACAGCAAACCTCCCACTGTACATCCCAGGATCACACAGAATCCAAGTACTTGCCATATTTCCGGGAATCCATCTGTTTAAACAGTGCGATCAGGTCCTCTGAGTAGTTGATGTCCACCTCAAAGCGGGCCCGGGAGATGAGCATGCATTGCCCTTTGACAAAGGCAAGGGACGGAGCCGAAGGAAGGCCAGTCTGCACCCCACTGCTGCCATCGACCCCTTCCAACGGCTGCAAGGTGACTGTGCTGAGGCGCTGAGCTGCTCTCACTGCAGAAGAGGAAAGGTACATGAGTGACAAGGTGGACAACTTTGGGCGACTTCATGTGGCCCCAGGCTGCTCAGGCAGGCAAGGAAAGAGGGAAAATCAGGACAAGGACAGGAAAGGCACTGTTATATCAGGAAGGTTTACAAATGTCCTTTAGTTGGGACTTCAGGAATCTCAACATTTACTGAATACACTGGGTGCATGGTACATGCCTGTAGCCCTAGCTACTCAGGAAGCTCACGCAAGAGGATGGCTTTAGCTCAGGAGTTTGAGTCAGCCTGGGAAACATGGTATAATCTCTCGCTCTACCTCTGCCTCTCTCTGCCTCTGTCTGCCTCTCTCCCCCCGCCCCCCTGTATGTGTGCGTCTCTTGAGCTAGGTCCTCTCTATGTACTCCAGGCTGGCCTTCTACTTGCTATCTTCCTGCCTCAGCAGTGCAGGATTACAGGCATGCATCATCACACCTCAGCTGATCCCTGTCTCTTAAAAAATATTGTATATATCCCTTCTGCTTCTTAAGTTTTTCCAATTTAAAAATTTAGAATCCAGAAATTAACAGGGGGAAAAGAAAGCACACCAGGGTGAGTAAACTTATTAGGTAATTTCTGTTGCTGCGTTAGAGAAGCCACGGAAATTAGCGCACCATAATCAACCATTTAACCTATCCCTGGTCACTACCCTGTCGACTGCTTGGAGAACTAGGGAATGAGAAACAGGACCGAGGCCAGAAATGACAGCTTTGAACATTATTTTATTTATCATACGCACTTTATGGATCAAGAGATTTGACTATGTACAATTAAACTGTCAACAAATACAAAATGAACTGGAAGCCAAAACTACTAAGTAAAGATATTTACAAGAAACATAAAGCTCGTGCTGAAAAAGAAAATTAAGATCATGAATAAAAGGACAAGATACAACCAACTCAAAATAGGAGGAAAGGGCCGGTGAGATGGCTCAGCGGCGTAAGCGCCTGCCTGGCAAGCGCGAGGGCCCGAGTTCAACTCCCGGAACCCACATATGAAAAAGGGGCCGGTGATATCGCTCAGCACGGCGCCTGCTGGCGCGTGAGGTCTTGAGGTCGACCCCCGGTACCCACAAAAAAAAAAAAAAAAAAAAAGGAGGAAAAATGATTAGCAAACACTTGGAGAAATGTTCAATATAACAAATAATCAGAGAAATAAAAAGCCATTTTACCAAAACTGCAGGATTAATACACACACACACACACACACACACACACACACACACACAAGAAAAACAATTAGAGGACCTGGGGATGTAGTTGGGTGGTAGAACACCTGCCTAGCATGTACAAGGCCTTAGGTTTGGTCCCCAACACTGCAAAAACAAACCCTGCTCAAAAAAAGAAACTGGAAAAAAAAAAGAAAAAACAAGATATGAAACAAAAATATTAGACATCCACATTGCTAGTTGAGAATAAAACCTTTTGGAAAAATTTGGCAATATATGCACAGGCTCACAGTGATTCAACTTCTGAGAATCTATGTCAAGTAATAACTGAAAATAGATAAACATGTACACAGACATTTTCTGTATAGATGTAGAACTGGGAAAACTGGGAGCAAACTAAACAGCAAGCAAATGATTTAAGGAATTTATGACACATTCATACAAAGAAATGTTATGTAGCCATTAATTTTTTTAACAAAAAAACTTGAAAAGATTAAAGTATAAAAAATAATATTATGTTCAATAATATGAATCATTTTTTGAAGGTCATAATGGTCCATTATAATAACAGACACCAATATTTTCACCACTCAACTAATTGTTAATATTCATTAAAATAAAAATGCTTATGCTGGAACAATAAAAGAAAAAATTAAATACAAATATATCTCTTTTAATGCACAGAAAAAGGGCTGGAAGGAAACAACCAAATATAAACAGTGGCTGAATAGGGAGACTGTAGGGCATAGTTTTTCTTCTTTACCTGTCAGTACACTTCCCATACGTTATACAATGAACGCTCAGTAGAGTTAAAAAAGCATCCCCAGGCTGGGGATGGAGCTCAGTGGTAGTGTGCCGGTCCAGCTTGCATGAAGCCCTGGGTTTGACAGCCAGCACAGCAGAAAGAAAAAGAAAAGCAAATCCGGATGTATACCTAGAGCAAAATGATAGAAAACTGACGACTCTTCTCACGTTACACTGATAACAGGTATAATCAGGCTGAGGCTGTAGCTCAGTGGTAGAGCACTTGTCTAGCATGAATAAGGCCTTGGATTTCATTCCCAGTACTGAAAAAAGTATCATGTACTAAAAAAACACAATAATTATTAACCTATGTGAAACTTGGAAATACAAGGACAATTGCACAAATCCAAACTTGTTGCAGGAGATTTCAAGGTTTATAGAGGAGGTGAACACTATCAGTAAATTTCATCTAAAAGTTATAGAGAATTTTGTGCCTGATAAACACTGTTTTCAAATGTGGAGCACTGCAAAAAGCAACCCTACCATCCAGAAAACCTCAATAAATTTCCAAAAGCAGAAGACATCTAAGTCACCAAACACCGTGGTCAGAGAAGAGGAGTAAAAAGATGACAAAATAAAATCACTACAGTGGAAAACACTAAACTAAAATTAGCAACACTCAGAACCTGTACTCATAACCTACAACGCTGGGTCGCCTCCTTCCAACACGGAAAAAAATGAATTTAAAAAATGGGGCTTCCAAAAAGCAGCAATGTCAATGGGCTGAATCATGTCCCTTCAAAGAGCCCTGCAGCTCCGTATCTCAGAACGTCGCTGTGGTACAGAGCCTGTGAAGTTAACGAGACAGCTGGGCACGGTGGCACATGGCTGTAATTCCAGCACTCAGGAAGCTGAAGCACGCATAGTGAGTTCAAGGCCACCCTGGACGATATAGCAAGACCTTGTCTCAAAAAACCAAAAATAAGCTGGGCGTGGTGACACTTGCCTGTAATCCCAGCACTCTGGACACTTAGGCAGGAGGATCACAGAGTTTGAGGCCAGACTGGGTTACACAGTGAGTTCAAGGCCACCCTGAACTACACAGCGAGACTCTGTCTCAAAAAAATCAAAAATAAGTACATAAATAAAGTTAATGAGATCAGTAGGTTGGGTCATAATCCAAGATGACTGGTGACTTTACAGGAGAGGGCTAAACAAGGGATTTGGACACACAAAGGACACAGGAGATGGCCAGCTCCAAGTCAAGGAGAAGTCTTGGAAGAAACCAGCCTCACCAGCACTTTCCTCCGTGACTGTGAAGAAATACCTTTCCGTTGTTCGTGCCCCTGAGTCTGTGTCATGGCTAGACACAGAACTAAGGCACCAGCAGCTACCAAAGAATGGGACAACACTTACTGCTATACATTTCATGAAGCAAAGCCACACACAATGGCACATGCCTATAATCCCAGCACTGAGGGAAGCCAAGGCAGGAGGATCACAAGTTCAAGTACTACTTGAATCACTCAGAAAGACCCTGTCTGGGGCCGGTGAGATGGCTCAGTGGCGTAAGCGCCTGCCTGGCAAGCGCGAGGGCCCGAGTTCGACTCCCGGAACCCACATACAAAAAAGGGGCCGGTGATATTGCTCAGCGGCACGGGCACCTGCTGGTGCGCAAGGTCCTGAGGTCGGCCCCCCGGTACCCACAAAAAAAAAAAAGAAAAGAAAGAAAGACCCTGTCTGAAAATTAAAAAGAAAAAAGAAAAAGCTGAGGATGTAGTTTGCCTCCAGGTTCAATCCCTAGTGCTGGGGAAAATAAAAGGCCTGCAGATACAGCTTAGAGGTAGAGTGTTCCTGGGTTTAAAATCTAATACACGGTGAAGGGATAGGAGTGCAGGAGGCCAAAGAGAGAACCAGGAAAGTCTACAGAAGCTGCCCCTTCACCCCTCCGAAACCATACTAACGAGCCCTGAGAATTCTCCCTCATATCCCAAATCTACAGGGATGTGACCTGTGCATGCGTATCATTTCCCTTCATGACCTGGGCAGGGGAAGAGCAGGCACAGAATGGTCGCTGACAGGTATGGGTAAAAAGGGACATGAGAAGACCAAGGGCTGTCTCTTGGACAGAGGTGTGGGTCCAAGCACCTCGATGAAACCATTGGTACAGACAGTCGACAAAGTCCCCAAAGAAAGTGCTGCCACCAGGGGCTGACAATGACCAGACACACGAGAGGCTGGAACCTGCCTGGGAACCCGTCCCTGTGCTCTTGAGTTCGCTGCCATGTAGAGACCTGTGGGGATTGGTATTGTCTGCTACACCAGGATCTGCCCGGGAGCAGGGCCTGGCACCACTGCCGTCCCTGGGGGAGCTGGCACAGTCTACTGGAAACATGCCCTTTGTGGTTTGAGTCCCGCTTGTATAACCTTTTGGCTGTGTGACCCTGAATTAGTGACTCCGTCTCTTGCTGACTCAGTATCCTCATCTGTAAAATGGTTGTCGTAAGGAATAAGCACAATGGAGGGGCTTAGAATAGCCTAGCAGACAGAAGGCATCATTCAGCGCTAACTCTTGTTAACATCAGTGACTTTCACCGAAGCAGCCACCTAACTGGGCTGCTGGGAGTGGGAAGGGACATGGGCACAGTGCTCTGGAAGTTCTCAGCACCGGTAAGGACACACATGACACACACATCACACCCTAGGTCACATCCTCCACTACTGTGGGGAAACTTCAATGCCCACAGCTCCCTCCATGGTGGCAGTGATGTGTCTACTCACTCAGGACACTGTAGTCGGCCATGCTGAAGTTCCACATCTTGGTGGCGGGATCTGAAATGAAACACAACGCTGATGGCTGCTGTTTTAATTTGTACTTGGGCACTCAATAAAAGCTTGTTTTCTGAAAATGTCAGATTCAAAATAGTGGACCAGCAAATCCCTACTCATTTACAAAATCCCCAAAGAAAATAAACAGCAAATGTACATAATTATTTTGTTTCCTATAATAAAATTCAGGGCTGGTGAGATGGCTCAGCGGCATAAGCACCTGCCTGGCAAGCGC
Organism: Erethizon dorsatum; assembly: GCA_028451465.1. Lineage (NCBI taxonomy): Eukaryota > Metazoa > Chordata > Mammalia > Rodentia > Erethizontidae > Erethizon > Erethizon dorsatum. The sequence continues at coordinate 20,472,725 of CM051835.1, forward strand.
GAGGGCCTGAGTTCGACTCCCGGAACCCACATACGAAAAAAGGGCCGGTGATATCGCTCAGCAGCACGGGCGCCTGCTGGTGCGCAAGGTCCTGAGGTCGATCCCCGGTACCCACAAAAAAAAAAAAAAATTCAATTCAGGCCCTGGGACATTATGGGCCTTTCCTAACAGAGCTGAGGGCAGAGTTAGGATTACAATCCTGGTTCCCCGAATCCTGGTACAGTCAGGCAATGTGACATGAGGAGAAGAGGCTGGGGTGTGGCAGAAAGGGCCACATTCTGGCTCTCTCCTTCACACCAATCACCCTGGGCCTGTTACTTGCTGCTGAGCCAGTTTCCTCACTGAAATTGAAAAAACATCTACATACTTCAAAAAATTGTTTTTAGGCTTATGTGCTACAATTATCTAAAAACACCTGGCAGAGGAACTGGCCTCTCAGTAAATACTCAGCAGTCCGCTCTCTGGCCAAGGAAGAACGGCTCCTAAATTTGGCAGCCATTGGAGACAATGTGTATTATAAAGGGAAACACTGGCTAAAATAGAAAAAAATTTTAATAACTGGATGGACAGAATGTGCCAGTGTACTCTCTTAATATTTATGAGAAACTGTTAGATTAGAAGAGATTCTAAAAATAGAAAAACATCTACAGAACAAAAGGCTCATTACCATAAATTCTACTGGGCAGACTCTTAAACACAGCAAGGAGCTCCTCATTGTAGCCGATCTTCACTGAGAACCGATCTCCCTCCCTTATGCACAGCCCTTTTTGGGAGCTCACTGCTTTCTGCAGTGATGTCCTCAACTTCTGTTGGAGTCTTCCTTCATGGATGTCAGAAAGGCCCTGCCCTGAGGTAGAAGGTTTTGCAGTTCTGGCTTCTAGTTCCAGATCCCTGGTGGGCTGGCAAGAGGAAGAAGCTAGTGTCTCCTGGGAACTCTTCGCTTTGGCCAAAAGCTCAGGAGTTGTATTAGCATCAGATGTCAGTTCGGTCTGATGTGACGCCTGAGGATGACTCTGACTGATCTTATAGCCAAAGAGCTGTTGGTTTGCGACACTTGGAGGACTCTGTGCCAAAGGTGGAGAGTGCCCAGTGAGAGTCATCTGACTTGGTGGGCCCTGGTTTGGGCAGGCTGTGGACATCCCTTGGCTCTTCCATATTCCCTTCGCCTGCTCTGGTGTGGTGAGCTGAAACTGGTGGGAATTATGAGGTCTTTGGTCATAAGATGAATTATGGAGATTCTGCTGCTTGAAAAGGACACCATGGCTCTCCGGTTTAGAAGGCCCTCTAGGAAAATTTTGGGAAGGGCCTTGCTTGGACTGGGAAGAGTTAGCAGCAATGGAGGAACCAGAGCCCGCGCTCTGAGGTTGTTCTGTTAATAGCTTTCCAGCTCTACGGGCCAGAGCCCTTTGTCGATTCTCTTCAATCTTTTTCTTCTGCTCCTCTGTAAGGGGCAAGGACATTTTAACAGGGAAATGCTTATGCAGAAATGTCAAGCTTTAACTGGGAAGTTGGCAAAATCTGTGAAAGAAAGAAGACCAAAATAAACATAAATTCACCATGTTCCTACCTTGATTTTAACAAGCTTTTGTCCCAGGAAATGCATAAGCACAAGTACAGGATATATTAACATTTCTTTTATAATTCAAAATTGCACACCCAGGGATAGTAGGTAACATACAGTACATAATGATCCTGATGAAAAAGCAAACCCAAAGCTAAAAAGTTATTTCAGCAATAATATTTTTCTCCTTCCCATCCCCCACCCATGGTAAATTCTCCAACCCCAAAGAGTTCTGCAGTGCAACCTAAGTCCATCAGATAATGAGAAAGGTGACATTTTAAACCAGAAAGGATAATGGATTAGATGGAAATAGACCGGACAACCACATACCATGGTGTGGCACTTGCTAAAATAGCCTCTTTCCAACCTAGAAGAAGAAAGAAAGCATTAGCCTCACATAGAACACGCATTAAATTCCCCCCTTATAGTTAGCCCTCTTAACATCCTTGGTAAATTGATTTGCATATGGCCCAGTGCAAGCCAAAGCAGCTGGCCTTGGTGCCTCACTCCCAAAATACAACAGCCAAGTGGCTCTTTTGGAAGAATAAGAAAGAAAAAAAAAGGAATGCTTGTTTTACAAAATCGAGATGCTACATAAAGGTGTAAAGAGGAAAGGATAAAATTCAACTGTAATCTCATCAGCCATTTATAGCCACTGTTAATTCAGTAACAACAGAGTTCCAATATTTTCCTATCACATACTTAGGAGATAAAGGTATTTGTTACAAAGTAGGATAATTCTGTACGTTACATTTTGTACTCGAATTAACTTTTTCAATTAACTTATCCCAGACATCTTCTTATGAGCTGGGTCACTTTTATATTAAGATTCAGAATAAACCTCCACCCAAAGTCACACCCTGTAATGCCTAAAATGATAACATAGGCCGTACTTCACTAGTATTGTTGGGCCTCTGAAGGAAGCTGCAGGGTTCAAAGGTTTTCTTCCCTGCTGAGGCTCCCTTTGGACACAGCACCCCAAAACATCTTCCCTCCAGACGTTACACCTCCAACCACCAGCAGTTAGGAAGAAGTCAGAGAAAGGCTTTGTTCTCGGTGCACAGCAGCTCTGTCTTCCTGGGTAACACACTGCTGCCTAACTTTCCAACCAGGGCTCCGAAACTCCCCAGGTCCAAGGCCAGGTGAGCTAAGTCCCACCAATCAGCCCCAAACCCTCAAGCCATCCCATCATATGGATGACCCTCTGCCTTTATTTCCTGGGATCTCTCCCTATTCCACTTCCGGGGCGCGCCTCACCCCAGTTTCCTGGTAATAAGGGGCCGCCACGCCTCTCTCCGCCCCTATTATTTTCACTTGGATTCTCCCTTCCCCTTGGCCTCTCCCTCCTCCGTGGCATTTAGTCTCGTCCGCCTCAGCCGCCTTCCTCTCGGTCCCCCTTCTCACCCTCTGAGGTCTAGAACGCGAGCTGCCTTCTCAGACGACCTTGAGCCCAGGCGCGTCTGCACAACCCTCCGGAGCCAGTTCCCTCTTCTAGGTGGACGGTTAAAAGAGCAGGAATTCAAGCGCCGCCGCCTAGCCCGCCTTATTGCAGGGGCCAGGCCAGGAAGTCTCGATCACTGTCGAACTACACTTCCCAGCGGGCAATGCGGCTTAAATTCCGCTTCCAATAGTGGGAGTGACAGCCGGGTACTGCAGAGCTTTCTGGGCCTTGTAGTTTGTTCCGGGAGAGACTCGGGGGCGGGGCGGAAGTGGTGCACCCTGGGAGTTGTAGTTCTCGGTTTCCCCGAAGGCTTAGCCAAGCGCAGGCTCCTGAAAACACTGCATGTTGAGGTTTACAAAACTGGACTTTTGCTGTCAGACATGTCTCCAGAGGACATTCCAGACACCCAGACTGATTTGGTAGCACTGAAAAGAAATGTTTACCCGAGCATCCATTCCTAGTAGCAATATTCTTGCATTTTAAGCCCCACTCCCACCTTCCTGGACCTTAGAAGAATTAGCTGTGTTATTAGCATTGTTACTATCGTCATTGTCATCATCAGTCATTGTCCTGAAAGTTAATATAAATTATCTCGTTTAATTCTTGCTACAACCTATGGAACACAGACTGTTCATAGCCCCATTTTACAAATAGGAAAACAGGTATTTCCATATCTTTCTCAGGGCCTTATTAAGCTAGTTTGGAATTCTGATTCCAAGGCCCCTGCTTTTATTGGACACTTTCAGAATTAATTTACCCCCCATTTCTGAGCACCAACAACCTTTGCAACAAGCTCTATTATTACACATTGGTGGTAAATATTCTCTATCAATGTACCCACGAGAGTGCTCATTTAAAAACAGAGGGGGCCGGTGAGATAGCTCAGTGGCATAAGAGCCTGCTTGGCAAGCGCGAGGTCCTGAGTTCGACTCCCGGAACCCACATAAAGGAAAAAAAAAGGGCCGGTGATATCTCTCAGCGGCACAAGCGCTTGCAGGCAAGCGTGAGGTCCTGAGGTCGACTCCTGGCACCCACGTAGGGAAAAAAAAAAAAAAAACAGAGGTAGATCTCTACTTAAAGATTTGCAAAAAATGGCCAAAATATATTAAGAAAAAGGAAGCACAGCAACCATGTGTAGTTTGATCCACTAAAAGCAAGAAAAGGAAAAGCAGTCTCTCCTATAGATGCATATAAATGTAGAAAAAAGATCTGAGAAAGAAACTCAAAAGCTCGCCAAACTGAGAGGGCGAGGTACACATTTCAACCCGTTAAACTATATTTTTCTGAGTTATTTGAATTTCCTTATAATAATCATACAGAACTTGTATGACTTGAAATAATCATTTTTTTTAATGGCAAAGACATTGATTGGCCTATGGAATTTAAGTGAGGCTGAGCAGTTGACCAATAGAAAGCATTCAAATCGGAATTCTACCCCTTTTACTGGGCCTGTAAACCCAGTGACTTTGCCTTCATTTCTTATCTGGAGAGATAGAAAACAATACCACCTTGTTAAATCTCCTTGCTATTGGAGTTGAAGTGAAATAATATAGGGCAAATGCTTAGAGAACTGTGAAATCCCAGCACAGATGGGAGAGGGATGTTGCTATTATTCAAGCTAAATCTTAGCTCTTTCATTTCTCTACATCCAGTTCCCATTTCCTGCTATGTACAGTAGTGTGAATAGAAACTAATTAATGGACACCTGCCCCTGCCCCTTCTCCTTCTGTCCCCAACAGTCAGCTAATTTGCTAAGAAACCTGGTGCTCTGCACTTCCCCCATGCCTGTCTCCTGGGTCTCAGCTGTCTTGCATATAAAACAGCATACATTTTGATACATTAAGAGGTTGTGTGGACCAGTGGATCCTAGTCTTGGAGGCTAAAATGCCGATAAATTCTTGGATCTTATCCTCAGAAGTCCTAATTTGGTAATTCTGGAATTGGAACAAAAGAAGTGATTGCATTTCTAGCTCTAGCATTCTAAAACACTACGAATAGGGAGTTAAAATAATAATGCAGTATTAAAAAAATCACCCTCAGCAAGTAAACTAATCAGGGCCCATTCAATAGTCACATTTTTTCCTTTTCAACTGCATCATCTATTGAGGTCTCACTGTATACAAAGCTTTTAAGAAATTCTATGTTTCAGAAGTTCTTCAGACAACTTAGAATGAAAACTCATTCATCGAAAAAGTACAAAGGCCTGGAGGAAAGCACAGGAGTCAAGAAATGAAAGTGGAGGGGAAGATAGTTATAGCAGTTGAGTTCCCATTTAACTCTGAGCTTCCTGACAGCCAAAGCAAAAAAGTCAAGAAGTTGTACAAACCCTTGAAGTCAACAGCACAACCAAAACTCACAAACACCAGCCAGCTGAATGGTACCATGGCAAAAATTTTTGAGGCTAACAGCCTGACACTATGTTAAGACGTGCAAGCTCAGCCTGTCTCATGGTCAGACTCTCAGACTCAGTTAGCCATAAAACACTGTCTTGTCTGCAACTCAAAGATAGTTGACCCAGCTTTGGCTGACCACATCCAGCTGCACTGCAGCCTACAAACCGATCCTGTTTTGCTGGCATGTTTCAAGGACTATCTCCCTGGGACAGACCAGCTCCATCAAGGACAAATTTAATCTTACCCGCTTGCTTAGCTCCTGACTTTCCCCAGATTTCTCTGCCTCATGATAAATGGCCTCCCGTAACTAAACTTGCCCAGAACAAACTGCCTAACAACTTATGACCAAATGTATGTAACCAATTATAGAGTAACCTGCTATCAGCTTTGTACTTCCTGCTCACAAACCCTATGTAAGTTTCTGCTTTACTCTGGGGTGGGGGGGAGGGCTGGTGATTTGGAAAGAGGCTGGTTCTGATGAGCCCCCCCGCCCCGGCATTAATAAAAAGTTGTCTTCCAACTCCTTGGTGCACAGTCTTCCATTCGGTTCAGTATCAGTTTCTACAACAATACCAAACTGGTTTAAAGCCTACCCTGGTTGCCTTAGAAACAAATACCAAAGGACAACGTGATGAATATTTTGGTTTTTGTTTTGTTTTGTTTTCTTAGTTTGAGACAGGGTCTCAACATGTAGTTCAGGCTGGCCTCCAACTCATGGCAATCCTCCTGTCTCAACCTCCTGAGTGCTGGGATTACAAGTGTGTGCCACCATACCTGGCTATGAATATTTTGTAAAGCTAATTTTTTTTCCGGATTGTACTGTGTTTTATTGCTTTAATCTTAACAGAGAGATTTTCTTCATGAATTGTGCTGTGAGTTTCACCAGCTGTTTTCTTAGACATTGCTTCATTCTGATTTCTTTCCGCCAGGCTTGTGTGAAGTCTTTTGTCTTTTACTCCCCATGGAGTTAGGGATGGAAGTGAATAGACACCACTAACCAACTGAGATGTCGTGTGACTATCCTGTTAAATTTCCAGAAACTGGCTTTTCTTCTGCCTTTTATTTTTTTCTTTTTAATTTTTGTTAGTACATGTTAACAGTACATAATGATTACATTCCTTATGGGGGGAATTGGTACATGTACATAACACATCTTAAATCTTTTTACTTCCCTTTCTCCTTGCCTCCTAAATTTTATTATTAAATATAAAAACCTTAGAGTTTATTTTATAATTTTAATGTTTAACTGGCTTTTCTTTTTTCTTTTTAATGTTTAATTGGCCTTTCTTTTTAACGAACATTTCTTTTACTGTTTAACTGATAAGTACATTTATTTGGCAAAATAAGAAGCTATTTTTTCCTAAGAGACGGTGGTAGGGGAGTAAAAAGAATTAAGATGTGTTATATACACGTACCAACTCCCCACAATGTATACAATCATTATGTACTACAAACATGTACTAATAAAAATTTTGAAATACATTTAAAGAGATAAAATCTAGTAATGTTCAGTCTATAAATCCAAAATATGGCTCACACCATTGTAAGGGAATCCTGAGATAAACCAGGTCCAGTTCTATCCCTTTACAAGGTTGCAGTATTTGGAGAATAGAGGAGAAATAGCTAGAATTGCTAGATTTAACAAATGTCCCAAATACTTGTCCCACATATTGCATGGGATATAAGTATAGTACTAAAAAAAGGGTTCATTGTTCATCTGAAATTCAACTAGGTGCTCTGTATTTTATCTACAATCATAAAAGCAGTCCACCCACCCCTATTAAAAGTGGCTCAGGATGAAGTTTAGCAACAAACAAATATGTATGGATAGATATTCACAGATATGTGGATATGTTGAATTTTTTTTAAGTTAGAAACTTTGAACCCAGAGCCTTTCGCAAGCTCTACCACTGAGCTTTATGCTAGCCTCCCCGCTTTTCTTTGTGGTGCTGGGGATGAAACCCATGGCCTCACACATGCTAGACAAGTGCCCTGCCACTGAGCTACACCTCCAGCCCACTTGGCACTTTAGAGATCTCTGATTTCATAGGCGGGAAAACGGAGACCAGACACTGCTGGTCCACTCTTGAGATAGGGTCTCAGAGTGCTGGGATTACAGGCGTGTGCCACCCCCCCCCAGCTTCCTTTCTCATGGTTCTGGAGGCTGGTTGTCCAAGATCAGAGTTTGTTTCCAGTGAGGTTTCTTCCCAGATGTATCTTTACCTGGCAGTGGGGGAAGGAAGGGAGGAAGGAAAGAGGAAGAAGGCATGGTGTCTCTTCTTATAAAGACCTAATTCTTCTGGAAGGCTGAGGCAGAGAGATCATGAGTTTGAGCCCAGCCTGGGCAACTTAGTGACTTAAGAAGATCCTGTCTGAAAATTAAAAAAAAAAAAAAAAAATTTTTAAAGGGGTGGGGATGTAGCCTCATTTGAAGGAAGGCTCTGGGTTCAATCCCCAATACTGAAAATGAAAGAAAGAAAAGACTCTACTCCTTTCATCCCAGAGTCCTACCCTTATGATCTAACTTAGCCTTAACTACTCCTAATAGGTCCTGTCCCCAAATACACTGAGGGTTAGGCATTATAGCCAGGCCTAATGGTACAGGCCTGTAATCCCAGCACTCTGGGAGACTAAGGCTGGAGAATCACACATTGGAGCCTAGCCGGGGTAATTTGGTGGATTAATGAGACCCTGTTTCAAACTCAAAAATAAAAAATGAGTTGGGGATGTAGCTCAGTGTGAAGGCCCTGCATTCAATCCCTACAACTGAAAGAAAGAAAGAAAGAAGACAAAAAGAAAGAAAGAAAGAAAGAAAGAAAGAAAGAAAGAAAGAAAGAAAGAAAGAAAGAAAGAAAATAAGAAAGAGAAAGAAAGAGAAAGAGAAAGAGAGAGAGAGAGAGAGAGAGAGAGAAAGGGTGGGGGAGGGGTTAGGCCTTGCACATATGAATTTTGGGGGAGCGCAGCCCTGTGTGTTGCACACACACACACCCCTCTTTCCTCCCTTGGGGAGCAGCCTTACTCCAGGGCTCACTTCAAGCAGACTGCAGGTGGTTTTCCAGGCTACATTTACCAGCCTCTACCGGGGTCCCCTTGTGGAGGGCACAATGTAGCCAAGCGTAAGTGGCAGGCTTGATGTCTCCAAAGGGCTAATGTGATTTCCGGCTGTGTAATGCTAGACTGGCGCATAGATTCCATGAAAGGCAGTTGGACTGTAAATAAAAGGAAGCCAACGCTTGAGCCTGAAAAAAGGACCATTAAAGATGGGAACCAAACACAGTAGAAGAGGGAGCCAAATTGAGAAGATATGCAACAGCTCAGTGTACCAGGCTTTTGTGGTCAGTCAACCATGCAGCTCCTTAGGTGGAAGGACATCTGTTTTTTATCTTTCTAGAGAGTAACTGCCCCACCCCATTTCGCACAGGCTTGGGAGACTGTTAATCCAGGAACCCGCAGGGGGTGCAGGTAAGGGGAAGTAAACAGACTCCTGCAAGTTAATGTGGAGGGAAGTGCTGCACAAGGGAGAAACAGCGATCTCACCAAGGTAGGCCAGTGGTGGCTCTGAAGGTGTACTGTCCCCTGGCTTCTGCTCCCAGCTTTCCAGTGTTGCTCCGACCTGGTTATTCCCAAGTCGTGATTCTGCTGTCCTTGTCAACTGCCCTTAGCCTTCTGGAGATGTCTTTGTTTTGGAAGGAGAGTGAGGGGCATAATTTAACCAAAGTCAGTCTTTGTTGCTTACATCCAAAGATGGCTAACTCCTACCTCTCAGGTTAACCTGCCTGCCTTCCCCCCTTCCCTTCTCTTCCTCTCTCTTCCCTTCTCTTCCCTTCCATTGCCTTTCCAGTCCTCCCCTTTCCTCCTTCTCTTCCATTCCCCCTCTCCTTCCCTCCCTTCCTTCGTTCCTCTTTCCTTCCTTTCTCCCTTCCTCCCTTAGAAGAGTTAGTGGAGAGTTTACTATAAAATACAGGCAGATACACAATGGCAATGATTACAAAAAGATCCAAATGGTATGAATTTGTTCTTCTCAGGTTCAACCCAAGTCCCTTATGATTCCAGAATATCATCTGGATTATCTTGGACTCTGAGTCTCTTGAAGACATATTCTTTCCAGTCTATAACTCTTAATTCTCCACCGGCTATGCTCTGGGGTCCTCACAGTATAATGGCGGTGTTACTAACACATTTTAGAGAATCTCTCTAATTTTCTTTTCTTGACCCATAAAGTAAAATTCAGAAGGGACCTTAGAGAGTGTTGGTCTCTTCTCTCCAGAGGTAAAGACACAGAAGCCCAGCTGATTAGCCAGCCCAGGCAGAGAGGCCAGGCAGGAGGGGGTGGGGGATCGCAGTGCCTTAGGGTCCTCCCTAGACCTGAATCACACAGACCCAGAGTTCCTGCTTGCCTGCCCTTGCTTGACAGCGTGTGCCTGGCACCTAAAATGGATTAAAGTGTCCCCAGGGAGCTTTGCTGCTTATGATGTAAGGCTGGGCTTCCTTCTTCCTCCTTTGCTGATTCCCTAGAGAGGGCCTGACAGCCTTTGGGGGGGAGATTTTTTGACAGCCACCTCAAGGGCATGCATGCCACCACTTGGGTTAATTACACTGAGAGCACTGTGACAAGGCTCGGAGCCAGCAGATGCCAGTTTAGAGTGGATAAGGAAGCTACTCTCTCCTCCCCGCACCAGTCAGGAAGGCATTTGCATATCCAAGGCACAGAGGAGCCATGTGAAGGTTTATAAGCCAAGAAATTCACCTTCCTTAGTGGTTGTTCCGTTCTGATGGACTTAATTGCTTTGAGTCTGACAGTTCGGTTTTCTCCCTCCTCTTGTCTGCCTTCCTCTACTGCCCTCCACACAAACCCTAAATGTAGTATAGCGACAGAATCCACAGAAAGATTCCAACACCAGGCATCCCATAGTCTGGTGTGAGTGTTCTCCGAATATCTTAATTTCTCTCACTGTTTGGGCTTCATAGCTGTGATTACTTCACAAGCCTCCTTCTCAAATCTGGCACATTTTCTGCTGGGACGACTTTGTACATTTTTTGCCAAAAGCATCCCCCTCGACACCCTGTTCCAGTTTTCTTAGACTGGTAAGCTGTCACTTTTCCTGTTCCTCCAATATCACGAATTTTGCTTTATTCTTGCATTCATTCATATATTCCTTAAATGAAAATTCAAGGACCTAATATGAGCCACACACTGTGCAAAGACACTGGGGCTACAACAGTGAATGCAAACACGAAGATGTCCCCTTTTCTTCACAGAGCCTATAGTCTAGTTGAGGAAGAGGGGGAGATGAACGTTAGTGATGGGAAGGACCTAAACAGCAGGCCCAAGTAGAGACTGAAGAGGGAAGTACTTCGAGAGGTCAGGAAAGGGACCCCCAGGGGAGGCACTGAACTGAGAGCTCAGGGGGACAGGGGGCAGCCACGCAAATCAGAGGCAAAGGGAAGTGTGAGGCGAGTTTGAGAAGCTGTAAGGGGGCTGCCGTGACGGGGTGAGAAGAGGAGGGCTCCCAGGGAGGCTCAGAGGAAGGCAGGGCAGGTAATCTCCGGGTCCCTCAGGCCAAGGAAAGAAGTCTGGATTTTGTTCTGAAGGGAGTGGGAAGCCACTGAAAGGATTCACGCCAGAGTAGGGTGAGTGATGTGTGATGTGTGGCTCTTGCGGCAGACTGGAGGGTGCCCTGCAGGAAGCCCAGGAGGAGCCATGGCAGAAGCCTGGAGAACAGATAGTGCAGATGGGCCTGGATGATCGGACTGCAAGGCCGTTTTGATGGAGTGTTCATCTGTTTTCCGTTGCTGATTGTGATACCAAAAACAGGGTAAGTTATAAAAAAGGAGGTTTAGCTGGGTATGGTGGAGCACACCTGTAATCTCAAACTCTGGAAGCCTGAGGCAGGAGGATTGAAAGTTCGAGCCCAACCTGGGCAACTTGGCAACTCAGTAAGAGCCAGTCTCAAAATAAAAAATGGGCTGGGATGCAGCACATTGCTGAGACCCTGGGTCCAATCCCCAGGAACCCCTGACTCCCCAAAGAGTTTTATTTTGGTTCATGGTTCTGGTCCAAGTTCAAGGGCTGCATCTGGTGATGATGATCTTGTTGGCAGAGCCTTGAGGTGGTGCAGGGCATCGCGTGGTGGGAGACAGGAAATGCACACAAGACCAGCCAAGCTGGCCTGTATTGCAGACCAGCTCTTGGGAGAACCCACTCACCTATAAATATAGTAATCCATCACCTCTGCAAGGCCCCCTCTTACTAACTGATTATGAGAATTAAATTCAGCATGAGTTTCACAAGGGACAAGCTAAATCCATGGCAGGGGGGTCTCCAGCATCTCCTCTCCATCTCTGAGTCCAGCACACTCCCCAGTTAGTGGCAATGGACATGAAATTGACTTAGAACTTTCCTATAGAACATTATTTTTTTATATAGTGTGTAGCTTGCTTGCTTTCTTCTTCCTTTCATGTCAAACCCAGGCACCCTTTACTACTGAGCTGTATCTCCTGCTCTTTTTTTTTTTGAGACAGAGTCTTGTTATGTAGTTCAGATGTCTGGCATCAAACTCATGATCCTTCTGTCTCAGACTCCTGAGTAGTTGGGCTTATAGGCTTGCACCACCATGCCTGTCAGTAGGCAGTTTCTTTACGGAAACATGAATTAGAATAATTATATTCTTTCATGACTGTTAAGGAAAAATGAAGACTGAAGGAAACCAAGTAGCTTGTTTGAAGATGTAGCTTATTTTGGAGCCCAAACTGCTAATCCAGGACGCTACTGTAGAATTTAAAACAGAGGCAAGTCTCCCAGACTTTGCCCAATAGTCCACTTTTGATGTAATTTTATTCATCCATGAGAAATTGCCCACGTGGTGATACCTCATATAGGTCTAGAGGTGTGAGAATTTACCCTTGGATTAGAAGTTGTTGGCCAACTGCAATATCCCTGAAAACCAGAAGGGGGCAGACATGATTCCATGAAAGCTTGCCTGGGTCTCTCTCCCTCGTCTCCCCCTTCGCCTTTGGGCCCCTCTCTTCTTGATCCTGTATGTTTATACTTTGTCTCTTGTGTCTCTATTTTTCATTTTATGTTGAGTTTACTTACTGTTTGTCTTTTTTTAACCCTCTGCTTCTCTACCTTTACATTCAACCTACCGAGAACATGGAACTAAAACTTATTTTTCAGGAGTTTGCTGTTTGCTTGAGTTTCTCCTGGTTTTGGGTTCAACCCTTTTTGTTTGGTTGGCTTTTGTGTTTTAAGACAGGGTGTTACTATGTGGTCCAGACTGACCTTGACCTCGAACTTGCAGCCATCCTGCCTCAGCCTGCCAAGTTCTGGAATTACAGGCATACACAACCACATCTGGCTTGAGTTTAACTCTTAGTAGACAAGTGAAAAATTTTGTATTTTCCTCCACTACCCTATCTGCATCCTTATTTGCCTGATTTTTTTTTTAACTTTTATGACCACCAATGGCCTTTTCCTTTTATAGCTGAGTGGTCTTACATAGAAAAAGAAAGGAGAAGCACCTGACCAAAATGAAAAAAGATATGAGCAAACAAAGTCCCATTCAGTTACCAAAGAATTTCAAGAGTAGGGGAAATTTTAAGAGGCCTTGTCACCTGCGTCCTGCCTCCACTGTCATTCAGACAACATTTAAATAACCACTGAAGATGTGGGACCCTATGGATTTTGCAGAAAGGTGACTCCTTTTCCTTACTCCAGTATTTCATATTTTTTATTGTCAAAAGATTCCTCTTAGCATCCACTCCAAATTCTCCACAAGTTCAGATTGGTTTTGTTCTCAGGAAAAAGCAGTATGGAAGGAGCTTGCCAGCTCTTTTATGTTCCTGTTGACCTGGGGGGTTCAGACCTCAGGATGGTGAGAACAGAAAGCTGGCTTTCTGCGGCAAACAGACGAATGGATGTCTGCATTTGATGGAGGCACTCATGGACCAGCTCAGGGAGGAGGAACCATACCATTCATCATGCATGTAAATTATCCTAATTGAGCAGTTGAGAGCATGAAGGCTTTCTAGGTAGTTTACAGTAAGGGACCTCCCACCCCTAGATGCAATAATAGAAGACCATGGGCCATCAGCTCCATTTGGGAAAGAGCATTAGCATCCCCTCTGCTCCTCTCCTTGGTCCTTAGCACTGGTTTCCAGGAAATCAGCTCCCTCTTAGCAATCAGTTCAATATTATGTGAGTTTTGTTTTATTTTTTTCATGTAAGCTTCTGAAAAAGCAATCTCACTCTTTCGTAACCTTATGTGGATAGAAAGCGATGTGTAGTCCAGTAAGTACTCAAAGCCTTCGAGACCTTCAGCGCAGTCTGGATTACGGAAGTGAACTCCCACCTCCTGCTACCCTGCTTCCATTAGGCGTCAATTCCAGAATTCCTTCCCAGTGCCCCCTCCAACTAGCTACTAAACATCCTTGTCTGCTTGTAGACTAGTGGAAACACTTAGCTATTTGCTTTCTGAAATCTTTAAAAGGCCCATTTCATACTATCAGGTGGAGAAATAGTCTTTTAAAATATTAATTTTAAAATTATATATATTTTTAAAAATATGCAATTCATTTACATGTTTCAGACTCCATAGACATAGAAAGCGTCTACAGTGAAATATTTCCTTCCTGTTGGAGACAGATTTAACACCTAAAGCTATACAAGCTGCAGCTTCTGAGTATCTCATTTGTATATACCCAACCTAAGGTCCTGTAACTAATTCGGTATTCATAATTTTGTGCTACTTTTTCTTTCAATGTGGTCCCCCAATTCTATGAGCTTTAGTGACCCAAGACCTTGACTCTGCTCTGCTCCCATCCCTGTCTACCAGCCATCCAGTCCCTTCCAGTACCAGCCAATACCATTCATTCCTTGTATAGTTTCCAGATGTGTTTTAGGCACATTTAAATCAAAACATGTTTTCCTTCCTTTCCATATGGATGGCAGTGCATGGTATACATGGCTCTGGGCTTTTCTGCTTGCATTTGTCTTTTTTTTTTTTTTTTTTTTTTTCCTTCAGTACTGAGGATTGAACCCAATCCCTAGCCCATTTTTAATTATAATTTTTTTTATTTTGACAGAAGGTCTTGCTGAGTTCCCCAGGCTGGACTCAAACTTGTGATCCTCCTGCCTCAGCCACCTCAGAGTGCTAGGATTACAAGTGTGTACCACTACATCCAGCTTCTATTTCTCTTGAAGTAAGTTGATCTCTTCACATTTTGGTTTTCTCATCTATAATGTAGAAATAATTATAACTGCCCCATGGACTTTCTGTTAGGATTAGATGAGATAATGTAAAGCAATAAAACCATTTTATGGAATATGGTAGATAATTAATAAATATAAGTTATTTTTCTATTGCTAGTATTTAAAATATGTTATAAAGATATAGTAATGAAAACAGTGTGGTACAGACAACAATAGCAGAAGAATGAAACATTAACAAGTTTCTGTAGCTAAGTCTTTATTATTTGTGCACAAGATACTGTTGCCAATAGGTGTAGTACAAACACCAAAAAGAAAACCTTTGTCTCAGGGAGCTTACTGTCTAGGGGAAGAGAGAAAGGTGTCAAAAACATGTCAAAAATGGAGTACTACTCTGCCAAAAAGAAGGGTAAACTTGAATCATTTGCAGGAAAATGGATGCACCTTGAGACCATAATGTTAGGTGAAATCAATTAGACACAATCTTAAATACAACATGGTTTCTCTTATGAGAAATCCAAAATATAAATAAAGAACAAAATAAAGGTAGATAATAGGAAGTAAGGAGATAGATTTTGTCCAAATGGGAAGAGGATCAAGAGTTGGAGGGAGGGGAGGAGAGGAGGGAAAGGGGATGAAAAAGATTTGGATATATTATGTCCTTGTACCAACTTCCCACAAGGAATGTAATCGTTATGGCATGCAAACAGGTACTAATAATAAGAACTGAAAGAGAAATAATTCAAAAAGAACTATGGATAAATGGCTCTGGAGATTGATTATTTATTTATGTTTGTGGTATTGGGGAATGAACCCAGCCTTTGCACTGAGCTACATACCCAGCCTTTTTTTGTTTTATTTTGAGATGGGTTCTCACTAAGTTACTAAGTTGCCCAGGCTGGGCTCAAACTTGCAATTCTCCTGCCTCAGCCTCCCAAAGTGCTGAGATTGTAGTCATGCACCAGCAGGCTGGCTGCTGTAGAGATTTAGTGAGGCACTCCAATGGGGATGCATAGGGAATATGGACGAAGGGCAGTAAGGGGATGAAGTGGCATCTGAACTGGCTTTTGAAGGCTACTTAGGAATTTGACATCCAGAAATACTAGGGAAGATGGTGCTTGGTGCAAGAAAGATGCCATCTGACAGAAGCACAAATGCTGAGGAAAATTCAGTTAAATGCATGAAATAAGGCTTAGAAGAGAGCGTTTATAATAATATTAGTTTCAGTACTAGGGATGGAACTCACTCCTTGTACAAGCTAGGCAAACACTCTACCACTGAGCTATGTCTCCAGCCCAAGAGATTATTATTTATCAGGTAATTACAGCTTGGCAGGATGCTGTCCTGTATGACATGATCTTCGGGGTCCTTGTAACAAGTCTGAGCAAGTACAGGAGAGCCAGAAGTCCCTTGGCGGGGGTGCTGTGTGTGCTCTGAATAAACTTGGTATCTCAATCTCTCAGTTGCAATAAAAGGGGGAAAAAACAGTGTCCATGTTAACAAAACCAACCCCTCATGAACAAACTCAGAGTCTAAATCTTTAACTAGCACTTATCAATAATAGGTTCTAATTACATTTGAGACTTCGAAAACATGCCTCTGTATGATAATTTCTGCAAAATAGACTTCAGTCTCAGGGACTTTAAATTGTGGTTGTTTCAAAGAAATAGGGAGCTTATCAAACAGTGTCATTTGACTACAACCATAGATATTACTGTACAGTGTTTGAAACTGTGGCCCCTCCCTCCACCTCTACCACTGCCCTTGTATATCACATGTGTAAGTTAGGTTACATGTGCTAAATTGTCCAAAGGCCACCTGGTTGTCCCCAAGGCCAGACAGTGCTTTGGGGGCAACTGAATGTAAAGCTACATGTTAGATAAAATGAAATTCTTTTTTTTTTTTTTTTTTTGGAAGCACTAATGTTTGAATCCAGGCCCTTTACACTGAACTGGTCACCAGCCTTTATTTATTTTTTATTTTTTGAGATAAAATCTCACTATGTAGCCCAGGCTGACCTAGAACTGGTCATCCTCCTGCCTCAGCCTTTCGATTATAGGCATGTACCAACATGCCCACGTGAAATTCATACCTTGATCTTAGAAATTAAAAAGCCCTATGGCTAAGTCAGCTTCCAGATAAACTCAGGCCTCGGAGAAGAATCGTTTCCCCAAGCCTCTGTCATTGGATCAAACTCATTTCAGATCTGCAGAGGAGGCAGCCCCTGAAGCCAGGCCCACCCCAGCATGTGTAGGGTAGGCATCTTCTGCCCATCTGGCATCTCTTTATCCAACTCCTCTTCTGAGTGTAGATTTCCCTGGGCCCCCAGTCCTCACCCAACCAGTGTATCTGTTTGTGCGATCAGCAAGTCATTTAGGGAAAAGCCTTTTAATTAAGAGGAGAGCAACAAATTACTAAATCAGAGTCATTTATTACCCTGCCATCTGGCCAGAACTGGCTCTGGCCCCCCTTCTTCTCCAAGCCTTCACAGGCATAAAAAATGACAGAAGGAGCTGGGCGTTGTGACGCATGACTGTAATCCCAGCACTCAGGAGGCTGTGGAAGGAGGATTACTGAGTTTGAAGCCAGTTTGGGCTATATAGTGAGTTCAAGGCCGCCCTGAACTACAAAGCAAGACCCTGTCTCAAAAAAACAAAACAAACAAACAAAGACAGAAAGAATATGTTATGGCTTGTATTTAGATGTCCCCCAAGGCCTCGTGTGCTCATAGGTGGGGGCTTTTGGGAGTGACTGGATCATGGGTGTGATACTGGATTAGTCCACTGATGGGTTTAGCACAATTCTGGGAGTGGGTGATGGGTTTACTGAAGAGGGAAGACCCACCCTGAGTGTGGGTGGCACCAACCAATAAACTTGCAGCCTGGATGGAATAAAAAGGGAAAGTAGAAGGAAGGCTGCTGGCCTCCTGTCTGCCGCACCATGGACTGCTTCTCTTCTTCAGTGACCCTCTACCATGCCTCCCTACCTTGGAGCCAGCTGACTATGAGCTGGAACCTCCATAAATTGTGAGCTAAAATAAACCTTTCTCCCTTTAACTTGTGGGTGCCAGGTAGTTTGTCCCAGCAACAAGAAAGTAACTAAGAGAATAGAAAATGAGGAGATACATGTCTGCTTGGGCTTGGGAAGGACTATCTGGCCCTTGCTGGGAGCAGACTGGGTTTTGAGGAAAACTTCTCAGTGTCCTTTCCATACTGTAGAAGCTGAGTCTGTTCCTTCACCTGGAACTGGGGGTGATGACATCTACTTCATTGCTCATTAGAGGAGTGGGGGGCAGTCAAGTTGAATCTGAAGCTTGCAGGTGCAAAGCCTTGTTATGGATGATGGTGGCAATGATGTTCTGAGTGAAACTACTAATTGTTTCCTCCCTGTAAGCCCCACCTGGTCCTCTTTCTGTTGTGAACCCACAGGGACATCCTTTGTTCTCTTCTCCCAATGCTAGGGGAGCTCAGGAAATCCATGTCCACCTCTTGGCCCCCTCCCCTCAAACCTGGACACAAGGACATTACCCTAAGGGAAACACAGCTGGGAGGACTGTGGCTGTCAGACATTGATGTCTGGTTTGGGCACGACAAGAAGAGGGGCTGAGGGAGACTTAGAGTAGGAAGAGGTAGGGACTCAGCCGGGCGAGGTGGCACATTCCTTGATCAAGCACTGAGGGAGGCTGAGGCAGAAGGAGGATCCCAAGTTTGACCCCTGTCTGCATAGGTTAGTGAGACCCCATCTCAAAATAAAAAATAAAAAGGGCTGGGGATGTAGCTGGAGAAGTGCCCCTGGATTTCAATCGCAGTACAAGAAAAAAAAACACAAAAAAGGTAAAGAATCAAACTTAGGGTATATTTCAATAGTTAACAACCCAGGGAGAACTACAAGGGAAGACATAATGAAACAATCAGAAACTATTTCCTAAAAGTAAAGCCACCAATAATGTGACAGCTATGAATGAAAACGAACACAGACATATTGAAGACTCAATTACCATGAATAGCAGCATGACCTTCAGCAATGTGATTTTCCAAAACAGTGAACATTTCTGGTGAAGAACTGGACAAAACAAAATATATATAATCTTCCCTTAGTTTACTAAGAAGACCCCCACACACACTTCCTTTTCCAGTACTGGGGCTTGAATCCAGTACTGGAGCATGAGCTACATCTTCAGTCCTTATTTATTTTATTTTATTTTATTTTATTTTATTTTATTTTTTTGAGACAGGGTGGGCTTGAACTTAAAATCCTCCTGCATCAGCCTCCCGAGTGCTGGGATCACAGGCATGTGCCACCAGGCCAGGCTAGCACTTTCATTCTTATTGTTTACATCGTATTTAATAAAAGTCATTTTCAAAAAGTCCTCTGATTACATATAAAATATATTCTAAAGCTGTTTTGTTTATGTCTGTAAATATCTGGTGGGACATTTGAAAGTCGCTTGGAGCCTGGATCAAATCATGTGCAGGTTTATCTCACAGACTGCAAATGACGGAGCTGCCTGGGCTTTGGTCCTCTACCTGCCAGGAGTGATCAACCTGCGCATCCCCGGGCAACGAAAACACTTCACACGTTCCCAAGATGCCTCCGAGGGAGTGATTCTGGTCTAGGCTAAAAACTAAAATGTGAAGCAAACCAAGTTAAATGGAAACGTCAAAGAAAAAAAAAAGCTGGACGCAACCAAGAAATTTTGAATTTGAATGGATAATGATGTGAAGGAGTTTTTGTTCATTCTGTTAGATATGATAAAGAAATTATTTTCTTTTTTTCTTTCTCTTTCTTTCTTTCCTTTTTCTTTTGTGGAATTTTTTTTTTTTTTTTTTTTTTTTTTTTGTTGTTTTTTTTTTATTTTTTTGGAGATGGGAGTCCACAACAGATTAGGTTCCTTGGAAGTCAAAATTGGAGAAATGTCAGTTTCCTGAATTTGGTTGCATTTAGATATTCTCTGCAAAAGGGGATGCAGTTGAACTTGGCAAATTGTCTCTTTGCATATATTGAAAACCATCTTTTAAGTAGGGTAACTGGAACAGCCAGCCTCAAAGGGGCCCCTACGGTACTTGCTGCTTGGTATTTACATTCTTATTTAGTCCCCTCCCATATTGGAGATGACTGACTTCTATAACCCATCAAATTTTGCAAAGCATTGTATATGGAGTGTGACTCTTGAAGCCAGGTCATAGAGGCCATGGAGGCTTCCCGTGTGCTCTACCTGGGATCACTCGCTGAGGAGGGAGGACTGTGGCTATGTGTGAAGTCCTCCATGCAGCCCTGTGGGTGACACCACATGGAGAGAGCTGGAGGCTCCTGCTGACTTTCTACACTAACCAACCTGCCAGGCACAGGAGCAAGTATGTCGCCTTGGAAGCAGAGCCCTCAGATAAATACAGCCTCTGGCTAACATCGTGATTACAATCTCATGAGAGACCCTGAGGCACTGAAACTATGAGGTAACAAATGTTTTCTGTTGCTTTAAGCCACCATGTTTTTTTGTGTGTGTGTGTGGGTACCGGGGGGTCGACCTCAGGACCTCGCGCGCCAGCAGGCGCCCATGCCGCTGAGCGATATCACCGGCCCCTTTTGCGTATGTGGGTTCCAGGAGTCGAACTCGGGCCCTCGCACTTGCCGGGCAGGTGCTTAAGCCGCTGAGCCATCTCACCGGCCTAAGCCACCACGTTTTGAGAAAAATTGTTACATGCCAACAGATAAAAAAATCCAAAAGCCAAACTCCTCAGAATAACTCAAAGTATTGCTTTGTAGCAGGCTGTTTTGGAACTTGTTATGTATCCCAGACTCGCCTTGAACTCACAATCCTCCTGCCTCGGCCTCCTGTGTACCGGGATTTACAGGTGTGTAGCAACACGCCTGGCTATCTCTTTCTTTCTCTCATTCTGCCGCCATTTACTGGCCATCCTGCTTTTCCTGGAACACATCAGACATGTTGTCTTTGTTGGTCTCACTGCCAGAACCATTTTTCTCCCAGATACTCAAATAACTTGCTTCTCCCACCTCCTTCAAGATTTGTTTCAAATCTCACCTCTTTAAAATGAAGCCCTTCTCCTCAGCTGGCGATTCTGTCCTTCTCTCCATGACCTGGTTCACCAGTTAATGTACTTACCTCTTTCTTGTCCATCTCCTTTATCATCAGCTCCGTGAGAACAAAGGTTTTTGTTGGTTCTCTTCACTGCTTCCTGAGGGTCCAGAATAGTGTTTAGCACATAGGAGGGCTCTCAACAATGATTCCTCAGATGAGTGAATAAATGAGTTCATCTAGTTAGCTTAAAACACTAAACATATTATCTGGTTTCCTTGTAGAAAAAATTTAAAGGTGTGGTACATTATAGGAAGCCCTTCTAGACCTTGTCACGGTCCAGATTTGTAATCCCAGGGAAACATTATTGGAATTCCAATAAGTACTTCCAATCTACCACTTCCAGTGCAATCCACAGTGAGAATAAAGACGCTAGGGCATATTTGTAGTTGTGGGGAGCCAAGGGGGTCCTAAGTCCAGATAGAATGATGGCTAACCGGAACAAAGGCCTTGACCCAGGGCCAAACCCAGGTTTTATTAATTCGTGAAGAGGGGAGTGGCTCAGGAATGAGTGACTGAGAGAAAGGTGGGAAGTACATGAGTGCTGTGAGCTGGGCTAGGTAGGAGGCCTGATAGCATCTCTGCAATATGCAGAGAGAGACAGAGAGAGAGAAAGAGAAAGAGTAATCTGCATATCACAGATTGAGTAAGTATCTGTGTTTCGGGGTCAATGCTTTGGCTCTGATGTGTAATCTTCAGGCCCGGAGATGTCATGGCCTTTTACTCAAGGTTCAATCCCAGCCAACAGCATGGTGTCACTTGGCTTAGATCACATATACTAGCTGGGAGCTGTAGGCGGGGCATCACTGACCTGTCACATTGCTTTAAAGACTACACATCAGCACCTCTGCTAGACCTATTTGCATTGCTTAAAGCCAATTGAATGGATAAAGAAATATCCTAGCCAGCTCTGTACATATCAATACACAGAAATAGGGCCCGGTTTACCCAAAATGGAGCCAAATGCTCTTCTTTCAAGGAGAGCCATCCTGGGGTCCTCCACAGTACGTCTTAGGATGAAGCAAGAACTGCCATCTGGAAAGACCCAGTGCTGACGTTTTTCTGCCTTTCCTTCCTGTCTGCTTTCACCAAACTCATCTTTGAGTTGTGAGGAGTGGAGATCTACTCTGGCAGACGTGGACAAAATGGGTATTTATCAAAGGCTGCAGAGGACTCCAGGGAAACCCCCAAGGCACAAATTCCCTGTGGGCATCAAGGGAACTAACCACCAGCAGACACTGAAGCACTCTCTCTGGCTCCCGGGGCCTTGGGAACGTCCTCCTGTCCACCTCTACTTCCCGACCTCATCTGTTCCACTCTGCTCTCTGCTGAGAGCTTTCTTCTGCCCATTCATTAGTTCTCCTCTAATCACCATGCTTGTCTTGGATTACCATGGTTTTCTGTCTCGCTGACCCAAGTTTTCACTGCCCAATTCACAGCTCCAAGAAGATTGATGATGCCGGCACAGGCCAGGCATCATGGACAAGGTCATAAATCCATGTGAGTTTGCCAGAGCTATCATAAAGTACCAAGAGCTGGGTGGTTCAAACAATAGACATTTATTTTTTGTTATCTCTTTGTTCTGAAGGCAGAAATATGATACCAAATATTGGCAAAGTTGATTCCTGCTAGGAGGGAGATTTTGCTCCATGACTCTTTCCTAGCTTTTGATGGTTTTGGGGCAATCTTTGATTTTCTTGGCTTCTATAGCAGCTCCTTGATCTCTGTCGCCATCTTCACATGGCATTCCTTCTGGGTTTATCTCTGCTCAATTTTCATTTTTTATAAGGGCTCCTTCTGGGGGCTGATCACAGCCCCAAATACATGTGGGGGGAACGGCAGGGAGTAAAGAAAGACAAAACACAATATTCAAGGTACAAGGGGACCAGGAGGAACCTGCCTCTAGAAGACAGGCACAAAGATCTCTGTGGTTGACCCACTTTTATTAGCAAGAGAGAAGCGCGGGGGAAGGGGTAATGTACTTTTCATGGAACAGCAACTGCAGTAAATGGGGAACAATTTAATGGAGAACAAGTCCTTCTCCATATCAATACACCTGCATTCTTTAGATTGTCCTTGGCAGATGTTATCTTGCCTTAGGAATGCTGCCCTAGCGAGCTTTCTCTGTGCAGCCAGGAAGCACGCGGCCTTCTGCATACTTCTCTGTGCCTAAAGCAGGTCACACTGGCCTTGAGACTGTGGGACACCAGTCACGTAGCATGGTTCCCAACAGGCTCCAGTGACATAGGATTAGCCCCCCCGCCATGACCACTTCTTCACTTAACCTTATTTCTGAACAAGGTCACATTCACAGGAACTAAGGGTTAGGACTTCAGCATCTTTTAGGGGACACAATTCAACTCGTGACAGTCCTACTGAAACAGTCATCAGCTTTGTACCTTCAAGTAGCTACAAGTAGTGGGAGCAATGACATTTGTCTATCACCAAGGTTATTTCCAGTATTTTTTTTCTTGTAGAACAAGAATCACATAACATAACTTTCCTCTGATGTATTATGAAAAATTTTCCATGTCTAGAAACATTTCTTAATGGCTACATAGTATTGCCCTATGTGAAAATATAATTTATTTAAGTAGTCCTTAATGGTTAGATTTCTTTGAATTTTTGGTATCATTATTTGGGTAATACTGAAGTAAATATCTTTGTTCCTAAATTGTTTTCTTATAATAAGTTCCTGCAAATGGAATGAGAGGATCAAAGAATATAGCATTTAACAGGGTTTTGATTACACATTATCAAGCTTATCTCAGGATGTTTGTTGGGAATGCCTGTCTCCCAGCCTCTTTGCCAGTATCTAGTAATTTTTGGTCAGCCTGAGTTGAAGAGATTAAAAATATCTTGTAGGGGTTTTCATTTCTATTTTTGGATATAGGATGAGCTTTCTTCCATATTTATCAGTGTATTTCTTGCTTAGGAAATTACTTATTCATTTGCTTTGTCTAATTTTTCTATTGAATTTTTTTCTTATTCATTTACATTAGTTCTCTACCTTATGGGTATGAACCTCTTATACGTTATAGCTGTTCATTTAATGGTATAAGTTCATGTAACTGTCAGAATCAAAATGGAGTCACCTTTGTCAGGCCATACTAAACAGAACCAGAAGGCCATGAAGGGAAGGTCCTCCTCCCCTACCATTTGCTTCATAACAGGAGCCAGCACAAGAGAATGCACCCAACTGCAGCCTGCTGCATGAGTGAAGGACAGTTAGCCATACGCACAAGGATGCTTGCCCAATCCACTGTCTCCACCAGTGTACTGACATCAATTCTGGTGACAAACCTCTGTAACCAATGTTCTCTTTGTCCCAAAACAATTTGTGTGATCCTCTTCATTTTGTCTGTGAGAACCCTAGCTTTTTTTTTTAAAGAGAAGAAAAAACAAAACAAATCAAAAAAGAACAAAATTTCAAAACAACATAATAGGAGGGTAACAATGGTTAATACATTATGTATTGTTATCTTTAAGTTAGTCATTCAGGGTACCAGATATTAGCATTCAATTGTCCAAACATTACTGGCACAAACCTTACTCTTCAATGAACTAAGTAAAATTAGTAGTGTATCTATCTTAACCATCTTATATATAAATACAATTTTTTTTTCTTTTCCCTTCTTTCTTTTCCCTATTCCCCCATCCCAGTCTCTCTTTCCTTTTGACCAGTTTCTTATTGATTCACCATGTCTATTGTACATTTTGGATCTTATTTACTCTTTCAGTTTCTCATACTAGAGAGACAATATGATGCTTACACATGTGCGTCCGGTTTATTTCACTTAAGAGTATTTTCTCGAGTTGCATCCATTTACCTATAAAAGTCTCCAGTTTATCATTCTTTATGGCTGAATAGTACTCCATTGTATAAAAATACCACATCTTTCTTATCCATTCCTCAGTTGATGGGCATTTGGGTTGTTTCCAAGATCTGGCTATTACAAATTGTGCTGCTATAAACATGGGTGCACATATATCACTGTGGTACGATGTTTTTAATTCTTCTGGGAAGATACCCAGAAGGGGAATAGCTGGGTCAAATGGGACCTCCAACCCTAGTTTTCTGAGGAATCTCCACACTGACTTCCACAGTGGCTGTACCAGTCGACACTCCCACCAACAGTGAAGAAGGGTTCCTTTTTCCCCACAGCCCCTCCAGCATTTGTTATTAGTTGATTTCTTGATAATAACCATTCTTTCTGGGGTGAGATGGTATCTCAGTGTTGTTTTAATTTGCATCTCTCGAATGACTAGTGATGTTGCACATTTTTTTGTATATTTATTTGCCATTTGTATTTCTTCATCTGAGAAATGTGTATTCATCTCAGATGCCCATTTTTGGAGTGGGTCTTTAAATTTGGGAGGTCTGATTTTTTTGAGTTCTTTATATGAAGAACCCTAGCTTTACTCTGCCTCCTAGGTTAAGCCTACATGGTATACCATGGCACTGGTCCCCTAGATTACAGTCTTCTGTCACTCACCCCTGAATAAACTCTTTTCCTTAGATAACCTGTCTCTGAGTTTCTTTTTAGGTTGAAAAGTTGTTTGTTTCTTTGTTTCTTTGTTTGTTTTGAAGTGATGGGGGTTGAAACTCAGGACCTTGTACCTGCTAGGCAATTGCTCTGTCACGGAGCTACATCCCCAGCTCTTGGACTGACAAGTTTGTTTGTTTTTTGTTTGTTTGGTTGGTTGGTTTTTTGTTTTACAATGTTTTTGAGACAGAGTCTGGTTATGTAGTCCAGGCTTGTCTTGAACTCACTGTGTAGTCAGTCTGAACTCAGACTCACAATCTTCCTGCTTTCTGAATGCTGGGATTACACTATGCCCAGCTTTATAATGGTTTCCAAAATACAGAATTTTAAATTCTATCAACATGTGGCTTTCTGGTTTCTTTCAAGAGTTTCTCCATTCTTAGAGGAGATGAATAATCATGGATATTTTCTTTTATTTCTGCCCCCCCCCTTTTTTTTTTTTTTTTTTTTTTTTTGCTTTTTTGAGACAGAGTCTCACTATATAATCTGGCTGGTCTTGAACTAACTATGTAGCCCAGGCTGGCCTCAAACTCACAGCAATCCTTCTGCCTCAGCCTCCTGAGTGCTGGGATTACAAGCATGCACACCATGTCCAGCTTCCCCCAATTTTTTTCAACATTAAAAATATTGATCTGTATACTCTTATTGTCTCTGTTACATTAAATGATGGCTGCAAATTCTTTGCAACTCTAGCTTTTGAGAGTCTACTTTCTTCCTCTTGAAACTGAGATGTGGCTTAGTGCCTTGACTGACTAAAATAATGTAATAGGTCTAATGTCCTGGGAATTCTGAAGCTAGTCCCTAGTAATAAGCCTGACTACGTTAAGCTACCATGCTGGAGGGGTTATGTGTAAGCTCTTGACCATCCCAGCTGAGCCCAGAATCCCAGCTGTATGCACCAAGTCATCAGAAATGTGAGTGAAGCCATCCTGGACTCTCCACTCCAGCCTATCTCCCAACTGAGTATGACCAAGTACTGTCCGTCAACAGTAAGTGGAGCAGAAGAGTCAGCCAGCTGAGCCCTGCCCAAATTCTTGACCCATAAACTCATCAGATATAATATATACAATTATCGTTTTAGGACACTAAATCTTAGTGTAGTTTGTTACAAACAGTGAATAAATGGAATGCTACCTTTTGCCTAAAGTATTACAACCTAGCTGTAATACTCTGTGAGATACACTAGAGTTACA
Source organism: Erethizon dorsatum (assembly GCA_028451465.1). Classification (NCBI taxonomy): domain Eukaryota; kingdom Metazoa; phylum Chordata; class Mammalia; order Rodentia; family Erethizontidae; genus Erethizon; species Erethizon dorsatum. Next base: position 20,499,162 of record CM051835.1, read on the forward strand.
GGAAATGGGAGACTCAAGAACTTCAACAGGCATATTCTCATCAATTGATAATGACTGATACTAGTAAATACAGCAGGGTTTGTAGTTGACATATACTTTGAGGCAGAGCAAAAAGGCAAATCATCCCTAATTCCAACAGATTTTGAGAAAAAAAATTTATTTTTATATTTAAACCCATGGAACACTTTTAATGTGCCATATGTAGAACTAAGTCTTTGAAGCTGATTTTCCTCATTTAATCTTCAACAGACTCCCTGTAAGTAGATGTTACCATTGTCTCCATTTTATAGAGAAGGAAATGAAGGCCTTGAGAAGCTCAATAATATGCCTAGGGTTCCAGAGCTAGAACTAGGGCTTGAATCCCAATGTCTGAGCTGCCTCCTTTTGTCAACCTCTGATCAAGCGTGATGCTCCCACATCGATTTGCAGAAAGTGCACCTTTTTGCTAAGGGGCAGCTCTGGAACCCTCTTACCCACCAGATCCTGCCACAAGCATCTCTAAGTCTGTGAAACCTGAGGGTAGAGCCAGAAACTCTTGAGCCTTATAAACCTCTGGTTCCTAAAACTGGGCTGTGGACTTGGCAACACAAATGATGCACAGGAAAGCGAGTCATACCCCCACATCCAGGACACAGGGGGCTCTGGTTCCAGATGCCTGCAGGGACAGGGCAGTCACTCAGAAGCAAAGGTCTCCGGAGGAGGAATCATGTCTCACTCGTTTCTGTCCCTAAGCCCAGTGCAATCCCAGGCCTTTTGGGGCATGTCTGACGTAGAAGAGAAAACACACCAAGTCACAGTGACCTGAGCTGAGACTCTTGATCTCTGAGAGCCTCAAACCGTTTCACAGAGCTCCCAGGGTGCTCTGCACACACGCCCGGGAGCACGGGCAGGAGGGTATTTCTCTCCGCCTTGGAGGGGAGACACTGCCTCATCCATGACTCCATTGACCGTTTTCCTGGGTGTGGCTGCCCTCTCACTGCCACTGATTCTACTACCCTGGCCTCAAAGGAGTGGGCGCTGCTCACTGCTCTGCTGCTTGGTCCCAACCAGGTGTCAGTCTTTCGCCTCAGCCATTACGGTGTCACTGAGGACTGGCTGAGATTTTAAGAGAATTGCCTCTCACTCTGGGGTTAATGGAAGGTATTTATAAAAACTGAGCATTGCAAAATCTCCTTCTTCATATCAGGTCCATCTTCAGGATCTATTTCATGGTCTGGCTTCCAGATGGCCACATGTGACAACAGATAGCCCTTCTGTCGCCCTAATGTCTACCCACACTGGAAATATCCCAGGGCTCTCTTGGCCTTGAGGTGCCAGCTGAAGAGAAGTCCTGCTTTGGGGAAAATTTTCCTCTTTCTATCCTTGTGGCCAGGATCAAATTAAATTATTGCCTGGGTGATTGACAATGAGAGTATCCATTTGCTTCAAGGGCAAGCCACCTCCCTCCAAGGTACGTCTGCCTCAGATAAGACAGTCACAAAACGGTCTGACATTAATCAGTCCCTTCAGCTGAATTCTCCAGGCTTATCCATGTGCACCCTGCTAATGAATGAATGACCTGACCCAAATCATGGTACCACCTTGATTCCACCTGAGAAGTCCCATGCCAACTATCTTAAGTATTCAAACTGCTTCCCCTTCGCACCAGAGCTTATACATTCTCAGCACAACCCCCAACCCCATCAACACTATCCTCCCCTCCTCTAGCCACTGCCTGCTCCCCAAGCCCAAGATCATTAATCACTCTGCTGCTTGGCAGGCCCTTCCTGTCAGCGACTGCTCCCCTCTGACCCACTCTGTCAGTCTCTCTCTCCCTTGCTCCAGCCTCCGACAGAGCACAGCTGGGGCCAGCACCTGTAGGAATGGGGTGGACAAAACCAATCATCAGGGTTGTGAATCTCCCTCACACCCTCCCATGTCTCCTACTATTTCATTTCTCTATTTCTCAATAACATGCCAGGCCCTGATGCATCTAGTTTTTAAATTTCCTTCTTGAGTTGCCCAAGGGGTAAGAGGAAGTGGGGAAGAACCTGGGGAGAAACAACAACACTTAGATGGGGCCTGCTGAGATTTGGAAGCATTCTGATATCTCACTGCCCCGTGCATGCGGAAAAGCTCTCCAACTCGGACCCAGATTCCCACAGGGGTAAGAAGTCAAACCTAAATCGGGCTGCAGAAGAGAGGCAGAATTTGCTGCTTTACTTATAGGCCCCACTATCTTATTTTCTCTGAAGGCTGCTGCCTAATTTCTTCAAGGCCCTGGTCATAGGGACATGAATGAATTGAGTGACTGGTGTCTCAACAGGAGGCAAAATTGTGAAGCAGGCCACTCCTGTCTCCCTGGGCTTCTGGCAGTATTAGCATTTTATGCTAAAAGGGGCACACCAGAGGGCCTCCCTTCTACTCCCCAGAAACCTGCTTTAATGGTGACCTGCTGGGAAACTCATCCCATCTTTTGTCATCTAAAAATCATAGCAATTCGAATGGTAGGAATTGCAGGCCTCATAAGAAAGGAGGGTGTCCTAAGCAGGTGGGTAGTGGAGATATTTTTAGGCAGGCAGAGCCTCAGAGAACCCATTAGATCACAGGCTCACCCACTCCACCTGTGTGTCAGCCTTAAATTTGGATTGAATTTTTGGTGGCACAAAAGATTCTGTGCCGTCTGCCGCTGCAAGGGCCCATTCTCCTATTGTGTTGTCTCTGGTTACTCTGCCCTTCCAGCACCCAGCTGGCTTTACTCAGCCTGAAGGAGGGCAGGCTGCTGGGCCAGGCTCTCTGGACCATCCATCTGCTCCTGCTGAGGATAGTGGTTCTGCCTCCCTTGGCCAAAGACACAGCTTTTCCAGGAAGAAGATTTTAAAGCATGTTTTCTCCTGGACACCACTACCAGGGATGATTTGGGTGCTAGAAGAGTAACTTCTAGCAGTTCAGGAAAACCAGAACAAACCTTCAGTCTCTGTAAGGACCATTCGGAAATTGGGACCCAGTGTCATACTGGGGAGGGAGGGAGGACGAGCAGGGAAGGGATGGTCAGGAGGCGTGGCTGCTGGCCTTGGCTCTGCCACTCTCTGTGAACTTGGCGATCCCTTCGGTCTTTGTGCTTCCATTTCCTACTTCGTAAAATGAGAAATTTGAAAAAGAGTTATGTAAGTTTCCTTTTAACTCTTTACTTTTATGGGTCCAATATGATCTAATATGATCAAGTATCTGTACAGAACATACAGGTAATACCTACAATGATTCAGTGGAGTTTGAATTTGTGACAAGTGGCCGAATTTGTGCCCATACTTTCCTTAATTTTATTAATACTCTAGGCAAAAATATTTCGTTATATCTGGGAAAGGTGAGGAGGGGATTGGGTAGTGCTGCTTTCTGCTTTGTTTGCCAGTATAGACACAGCCAAAGGGTTCAGATTAATTTGAGAGTAGCGGCATCCACGAGTGCTTATACCTCTTGTTTGCTCTGAGATGACTTTCTTCTGCTGGGGACTCTACTCCTATTCCCTCTGTAGCAGTTAGAGCACCTTTTGTTCCAAGGGACAGAAACCCCAACTCTAATGGACTAAAGCAAAGCAAAAGTGTCGCCTCATATATCTGAGCTATTGTCACTCAGACGTACTTTCCCATCTCTCTCCTCAGCTCTGCATCTCTCTATTTTCTCAAGTTTTAGATAGCAGCTTCCTTTGTGATTAGGAGAGAACTTGGAGAAACTCCCAGGGCTACATACATTCATATTGAAGTCTACGTTAGTTAGGATAACTTGAGCTGCAAACAATAGAAAATCTGAATCCAAGTAACTTAAACACTAAGGGCATTTTTCACTTCATACAACAGGAAATCCAACATGGAGTGAGATCTAGAATGGTTAATTCAGGGCCTCAACAGTATCATCACGGTGCTGGGTTTTCCCCACCACTTCACTTTTCAGTGTCAGTTCTTCTCTCAGGATGGCTCCCCAGTGGTCACACAATGGCTGCTGAAATTCCAGGTGTCATATCGGACACTGTGATGGGCTGAAAAAGAAGTGCAAGTATATTTTTCTTCAGGTCTTGCTACAGAACAAAGGAAATCCCAGAAACTCCTAGATGACATCTCATATCTTATGGGATGGATCTGCATCACATGCCCATTTCTCAAGCAAAAACACACAAGTGAAACAAAATTTCACTGGTTACCTTTGGCCACTACTTCCCAACAAAGGGAGATATTATCCCATTGGAGCCATTTGCCAATACCCAGGATCATTTTCTGTGTCTCAGACATGGACCACGTGCCACTGGCATTTAGTGCATAGGGGACAGGGATGCTGATCACTGTCAATAGCACTGGGGTTGGAAACCCTGGCTTGGATAATCACCCAGGGCAGAGTGGCTGGTGGAGAGTCAACCATCCTTAATGTCTTCTACAGTGTCTAATCTGGGGAGAAAATGGTTTGTGTGCCAGCATTTCTAGCTAAATCACACTATATTTTACTGGCTCTAACTGTATCACATGTCCACTCCTGAACTGATTATCGTGTACAGGAAAACGGATTGCAATGTTTGGCTTAAGCTTAGGTCACAAGTTCCACCCATGACCCAGGCAGGCTTGGGTCAACTCTATGAGCTGAGAGTGATGAAGAAAGGGTGATACCCTAGAAAGAACCAAAAATAGCAATTAGGATAAGGAGAACAGGCACTGGGCAGCCAAAACATCAACAATGAAAACTCACTCCTCTCTGAGAGATTATGGGCAAGAATTGTGTTCGTACCTGTACTCAAAATAGCAGGAGCAGTAGCGGGAGGACCTTCTGGGAACATCGGGCCTGGTGCCTGGGAATTGCTCATTTCACATGGTGGGTAGTGGTGCTGTGGCTTTAATTTCCTTCACTTGGGCAGCACTTTTCACCTAGGTAGATATTCAGTTCACCTAGGGAACTACAAGCAGGAAGAGCAGAGGATGGGGAAGAGGAGGAGGCAGCTATAAGAAGAATGAGGGAGAGCTGGAGTGCAGTGTACCACTTGTTTCCAACCCAGCTGATTTCTCTGTGTTGAAAGCTAAATCTCTATGACCCAGAGATGCAGAGCCCTTAGTCCCGTGGCTTTCTGCTGGGTTTGGCCAGTGGGTGGTGACATCATCAGGCCAACAAGGGTGGGTGGAAGAGACAGGAATAGTTACTTTTCTTGTTTCCTCCCTGATTTGTCACAGTTCCAGCAATGGCGACATCACACTACAACTAGTGCTTCTGTCGGGCAGCTCGCCAAAACATCACTTCCTCCTTCTGCTCTAAATGTGGTATTAAGCCCCTGATGGTACCTTCCTAGATGACTCAATATTCCCCATTGGTTAGCTTAATAGTACCCGCACATAAAGTAAACAGTTTCTTTATTAGAAAGTCTCTAGGTTCCCCTGTCATTTGGTTCTTGTAAGGATCCTGGCTGATACAACAGGCAGGTGATAGGCAAAGAATCATGCTTGATTGTCATGACAGGAAACTACATGCCTTCGTCACACCCAATGATGTGATCATGAGTCCAATGACCATTCACACCTGTTTTTTAGGACCTGGCCTTCTTGAAATGCCTAATGATGCATTTTACAGTTCTTCCTCTCTTCTCCTTCCAATCCCTGCCAATCTCTTCCCCCTATTACTTAAGCAAGCAAAAAGAGTGTTAACAAAGCTATACTTGGTGATGGTGCCTTCCATTTCCTGTAAACTTGTAATGCATGGAAAACTCTGTTTCTCATCTTTCTTCACAGTTGAGTGGGGTCTTGTGACTAGCTTTGCCAGTGCGTTGTGACTTCAAGTGATAAGGCATGTGATTAGCAGGCATGTGATGTCTTAGTGCTTCATTCCTGCACCATAAAAGTCATGGAAATGTATACTAAAACGGAGGTACCGTAAGAGGAAAGGAAGATGATTTCTGAGCCATACACAAAGGCCACTTCCCTGTGGAGTCACTTGGACCCACACTGACTTGGTACAGAGGCAAAATACATTTTTATTGTGTTAAAAAACTGAAAATCTGGTACTGTTTGTTACTGCAGCAAAATGTAATCTATCCTTGTGGAAACACTGAAGGAATTTGGATCTTTCTGAACCGTAAGTCAGAGTCTCTTTTAGATTATTTGTTTGGACTTTTTTGGGTTTTTCTGTGACACAGTCTCACTATGTATCCCAGGCTGGCCTCACACTTGTATTCCTCCTGCCTCAGCTTCCAAGTGCTGGGATTACAGGCACATCCCGTTGTATCTGGCTAAGTCAGTATCTTTAGCCACTGAGTAATACTACTTCTGTTTTCCTCTTTCACCCAAGGAGATGCCTTGAAAATTGTGGACTTAGAAAGGTAAAAGAAAGGGATAAAAGAAAGTACTGTTCATGAGGACTATTATTAGAGAAAGAACAGAAGTTAGGAAAGGTATTAGAAGGAAATCCTGCTTGTCTTTCCTTTGCTCCCCATATCAATAAAAAACAAAGAACACTTAAAAGAGGCATCTGTAGAAAAATAGTTATAGACAGGGCCCCCAGGATTTTTGCTCTTGGCCAGGGAATTAATTGTGGCTGAAAATAGTTTTGTAGCTGCCTCTAGGGAAGCGTAATTGGGAATACTGTCTGCTTTGGAAAAGATCGCCAAGCCGCAGCCCTTCTGAAAGCAGGACGGAACCTCCATTTGGGTCATCACCTCACAGCATGTTTATCTTTCTCTTGATTCAATAGGACAATTGGTTGATTTAAGACTGTTTACTAAACTTAGCTACCTCCTTCTTTCAGCCCTCTCTTTCCCACCACTCTCAAATCCCAAGGACTAACAGACCAGGTCTTTGTATCTAAATTTGGAAAGAACCCAGGTAACGAAACCAGTGTCCATAGTACCAAAGGCACTTAGTACAGTAAATTACACAAGGTTACCAAGAAATTTGAGTTTAAAGGGATTACATAGGAAACCAAGAGGCTTAAATGGTCTCTGATTCTTTTTCTTTTTTGAGACAGGGTTTCACTCCTTAATGCCTTGAACTCACTATGTAGCCCCGCTGGCCTCGAACTCGAAGCGATTCTCCTGCCTCAGCCTCCTGAGTGCTGGGATTATAGGCATGTGCCACCATGCCTGGTTTGATCTCTTATTCTTTTTTTTTTTTTTTTTTTTGTGGGTACCGGGGGGTCGACCTCAGGACCTCGTGCGCCAGCAGGCGCCCGTGCCGCTGAGTGATATCACCGGCCCCTTTTTTTTTTGTATGTGGGTTCCGGGAGTCGAACTCGGGCCCTCGCGCTTGCAAGGCAGGCACTTAAACCGCTGAGCCATCTCACCGGCCCTGATCTCTTATTCTTGAATGAAAAAGATAATACTTTCATAGAAAAAAAGGATTTGATACAGAAGTCAAAGATGCGATATGAGGGGCTGGTGATATAGCTCAGCGGCATAAGCGCCTGCCTGGCAAGTGCAAGGTCCTGAGTTCGACTCCCAGTACCCGCATATAAACAAAACAAAAACAAAAATGAATTTGGGCCGGTGAGGTGGCTCAGCGGCATAAGCGCCTGCCTGGCAAGCGCGAGGTCCTGAGTTCGACTTCCGGTACCCACATAAAAAGGAAAAAAGGGCCGGTGATATTGTTCAGTGGCACAAGCACCTGCCGGCAAGCACGAGGTCCTGAGTTCGACCCCCGGTATCCACATTAAAAAAAAAAAAGCAATATGTCTCACATATTCATATACCTATGAATAAGAACATAGAGTGCCCAGTCCTACCCTGAACATAAGTACATGGGTCCCCAAACTGGGAACAGCAATAAAAGGAGTTGCTAATTAGCATCGTATTTACAAATTTATTGTCAGGTACAATTACTTGTTTATTGGAACAGAGGCTTCCATGTTTATTACAGTCATTACGGTCTGTCAGAGATAATGTGCTTGGGTTTCATAAGTATGTGCAAATTGCACAAATATGGCCAGCCCTAGCTAGGACCAACTCTCAGTGAAAATGCTCAGAAAAGTAATTTCCAAAAAAGTAGGGGTTTTATTTTAGCTCACATGGAGTTATCCTACCAAGTAGAACTGCACACCTTTTCCAAAGCAAGGAATTCACAAAAAGCTCCTTATTTAGGAGCTAACCCATATTTCTCCCCAGTAATGTTACTGCCAGGTAGGAAGGAACTTACTTGGTGTGCATGTTCTCATTTCCATTCTCACACAAGTCTCTAAAGTAGGAGCAAATGGCCTCGTTTTCTAGATAAGGAAACTAAGGGTCTGTTAGCTCAGGTGACTTGTGCTGGGGACACTTTGTAAGATCCCAGTCGGATCTATGTCTTGCCTATGGTATACACACTCACTCCACCCCTGCGGTCTGCATAAGTGAATTGGAGAAGGACATTCGCTGGGCCCATTTCCCCAGGGTACATGATTGGAACATATACACTGGGGGGAATTTCTGGGAGAACCAAAACCGGGAAGTTGAGTCTCTAGATTAGGAAACAAGAGCCATAACAACATATCGAGGCGAGGCGGCTGGTGACGTGAAGAAGAAGGGCTATTTTCCGAGAAAATTAGAAGACATTATGCCTTGCTGGGGAGTTAGAAGCTAGAATCTATTGGTTTGGCTACTGTGGATGGAGCTGGATAACCAGGACATTAAAGATCATTAGATAGGCCTCTGATGACGTTTAATCCTTTTTGCTTTTATGGATGTTCTGGGGAGCAGAGGTGGCCTCTGGCTGCGTCTGCACCAGGAGGTAGGAGTGGTCGTGTTCATAATGTAAGTAGCCGGCTGTCACTGAGCGTCACGTGCCAGAAACCATGCAAAGTGCTTTACATTAATTTTCTCGTTTAATCTTCGTACAGCTCTATCAGGCTGTTTCATTCTGTTTGCAGATGAGGAAACAAGCACAGAGGGGTTGAAGTGGCCAAGGTGACACAATCACGAACCATCAAAATCAAGACTCAGTATTCCACTTCGAGTTCTGAAATGGGTCTTACATGCTAAGTATTCTTTACTACTCTGGCCATGGCGTATGAGACTGTATCAGGGATTTCAAGGGGCAACTTCTTTTTCTTACAGTTTTATATCGAGTCATTTACTTATATAGCATAGAGTGCATGAATCTTAGTTTTCTATTTTAATAACTATATCTAATCTGAAAAAGTAAAATGATAAATCTTATGGGAAATGCAGTTACAATTTTTTAATCTCCAGATCATATTATTTAGATTATGGTCATATAGCATGCACATGTGGGGTATTACATACAATTCTTGTTGTAATTTACAGAATCCAAGTCTTCCTTATCTTGCATGGTGTATGAATTCAACTATTCAGGGTATACATGGTGCATAAACCAGAATGTTACTAGACTTTCTTTGTGTTTATATTAATTCTGCTTCACATCTCATGCATAGATATAGTTTTGTGCTGTCTGTATAGGGGAGACCAGACACATCCTGTGAATTTCCCGGGAGAGGAGGGTATATAAATTCAAGGTTTTATTATTATGTAAGTATCTAAAAATCAATATTTCTATCTGTCTGGGTATCGATCTACATGTGCACATCGGAGAGCCATTTAAAACAGGCTCTTTTTAAAGCTACACTGCATTAAGTGGGTCCTCTGTTACAATGGGTCATGTGCACATCGCTGACATTTATAGGATGTGGGTAGTATTGTACACGTGAGTCTGCAGTAAATACAGATTACATCTTAATTAAGGAGTGCAGATGTATGAGTACATATACATCTCAGACACCTGTAATTCCACGCATAGTCACATGTCACTCCAACAAGATATGTTGTCATCGAGGAACGTTCTGTGGAGGGCTTTGACTCCATGAAGGAGAGAAGCCCTCACACTCTGAGACTACTTGTAGCATGGACCCATCGGAAGAGCCATGGAAACATCAGCTTGGATGACTCTCCTTCATCCCAGCCTGGCTCTGATCGGGCAGCTGCCCTCTCAGCACAATCGAGAATCCTGTCCACTGTCTCACTGCAGGCTTATTGAATATTTAATAATAGCATTTACCTTCCCAGAAAAGAGCTCAGAGAGCCTACACCATTGCGGGCATTGGAGGTGGGCAGCAGGGCTTGTACTGATACAAGCAGGCTGGCCAGACAAGTCTCTCCAGGAAAATCGGCAAAGTGGAAACTCCAGAAGATGAATCTGGGCTGGGATGCAACAGGGAGAGGAGGCTGTGGGTGGTTTCAAGCACCAGTCAGGAGGCTTAGACAGGAAGAGGAAGTGCTGAGCTGATATCAAGTGACCATGACATGTGGTGAGACAGAAACCAGAAATTTATTTTCTACTCTAAGAGCTTGGCTCAAATTCAGGCTACCACAGTGTATTTCATGGAATGGTAAAGCAAGAAGGAACCACTTTGCTCTTTTAGCAAGTATTTTACTGATCAGGAAACTGAGGCCCTGGTTATAATCTCTGGAGTCACACAGCTGAGTGAACAAATCTCTATTTGGCACTTTTTCCATTTCACTAGGTTTTCTCTTGTTGATACTGATTAGGAAATTACTCTTTTGTTCCCAGAGGTAATGTTAAAACATGGCAGAGGAATGGCTAGCCCCTCCCTCACAATGGCTAATAACTGGAGGGTGGGATCCTGGCTCTGAGCTTTATCTTCTAAGTGTTCTGAAAATCGGAGAAGTTCCATGGAAACATGGACACAGTGATTGATATTCTGAATGTCCTCATGTATGGGTTATAATTGCTGTGTAACAAATTAGTGCTACATTCATTCAGGGACACTTTCCTTTTTGTTAGAGAAGGATGGGGTAGCGTAACTTGAGTCAGAAATAGGAGAGGAAATTTTATGCCCTATCAATGCTCGGTGAAAGGCTTGGGTAAGAAGGCTGAGGATATTGGTTAAGATGAGGCTATCCTATTGCTGTGGGTTCTTACGATCCATAACTAAAAGAAGACTAGACTCAGAGTAATAACAACCATGGGTATGGTGTATGTAACCCAGTCAACAAATATTTATTGAGCACTTACTACACCCCATCACTGATCTAGGCACATGGCATCAAAACAAACAAATTCTCTACTCCTGTGAAATTTAAATTCTAGAAAAGAACTGGAAGAAAATGGTGTAGCATTCTCTTTTCCTGTTTAGAATAGCTCTTCCTCTCTCTTCCCCCCCCCCCCTCTCTCTCCTTCCTTCTTTTTTCTATCTCTTTTGTTTTTTGGGGGAGTTTTTTGTTGTTTTTTTTAGACAGGGTCTTGCTATGTAGTTTTAGGCTGGTCTTGAACTCACTACATAGCCCAGGCTAGCTCAAGCTCACTCAGCCTTCTGAGTGCTGGGATTACAGGTGTGTACCACCATGCTCAGCTGGAATGTTTTGTTGTTATGAAGTTATTTGGATTTTGGTCTTCACTATGCCCACAGGTTCCATGAAGGGTTCCCAAAACCTTATCTCTTCCAGTGCTTGCAGGCTGATACGTGTTCAAAGGGGATTCTGGTTATCTCTGTATGTGTGTTGGAGATAGGGGCTGTGATGGTGCACCAAGGGTTTCAAACAACTACATTTTTCTCATAGTTTCTGCAGGTTAGGAATTCAGGCACAACTGAGGTGACTTCATGAGGCTACAGCCAAGATGTGGGTTAGGGCTACAATTGTCTTAAGACTCAACAGGAAAAGGATCACTCACATCATTGTTGGCAAGATTCGGTTCCTCGTGGGCTGCTGGACTAAGAGCTTTGTTCCTTACTGGCTGTTGGTGAGAGGCTTTCCTCTGTCCCTCACCGCAGGAACCCTCTATAGGGCAGCTCCCCACACAGTGGATGATGTTCATCAGAGTGAGCAGGTGAGAACTAGAGAGAGCACAAACAAAAGGGAAGTCACAGTCCTTCACACTCTAATCTCTGATGTGACATCCCATCACTTTAGCTGTGTTCTGTTTATCAGAAACAAGCCATTGTGACTGTGGTACAATCAGACTAAAGTGGAGAGGAGTACCCAAGGGCATGAATGGAGGAAGAAAGAGATGGTTGCACATTTTAGAAGCTCTGTACTACACCTTCATCTGAATTCTGGACTGTCTTTTGACATGGGACACAGGATGGCAGACAAATAAATGTGTGGGATTCCACGCGGCACCTGGAAGTTTAATTAAAAAGGCAATGTTGCATAGTAAGAATAGTACACACCAGGTTCAGAGAAGCTTCCATTAGAATCGCACCTCTGGCTGGGCATGGCAGTGCACACCTGTAATTCAACCACTCCCGGAAACTGAGGCAGAAGATTTGCAAGTTCAAGCCCAAACTGGACAACTCAGAGACTTAGGAAGACCTTGTCTCAAAATAAAGAAAGTTTAAAAGGGCTGGAGCTGTAGTTCAAAAGCAAAACAACACAACACCTCACCTTTGATGTTCACCAATTGTATGAACTCAGCCTTAGTTTTTTCAACTATCAATTTTCTTATTCAGAAAAATTTGGAAAATAATACCTACAACCTATGGTGTTTTGAGCTGCAAAAAATCACTTGGATAATGTATGTGTCAAAATATAGATTCCCAAGTTGTTCCCTAAGCAACTCTTATTCAGGAGACTTGGGATAGCACCTAAGAATTTCTATTTTTAGTAAGTATCCAGATATCTCTAAGTATGTATGAAGAGGGTGTGTGGCCTAGTACCTGGTAGCTGCTAATGATTTGCGTATAAATAACAGTTCTGCAATTATTGAGGAGATATATGTTTGAAGAGACTCAATGGGGGCAGAGCAAAATTTGGGAAAACAAATTATACTGAAGATTAGAAGACATGAATTCTATCCTTTGTCTGACACTTACTTTGCTTTGGGATCTTAGGTTCAGAACTATCTAATTGTTCTAGACCTTGTTTTTTTTTTTTTATTTTTAAGTCTTTATAAAATTCCTTCTACCCTTAGCCCTTGCTGTCTAGATAAAGAAGAAGGAAGAAGAGCCAGCCTAGAATTCTTCAGAGATTCCTTATTGGAGAATCAAGAGCAACTGGCTCCGTCATGAGTCTTTTCTGAATCTGGGTCTTCTAATATTTCTTCCTGTGGACTATTCCTTAGAGCCTCTCATTCCTCTACTGTTCTTCTAATTCATATAACCCCAGCACCTCTGTATGTAATGAAATATATCTGAAAACAACCTCATTTAAAAGAATAAATCTAGTAAGGAGCTGAGAACTTTCTGGCGTGAAATGAAAAATATTGATTGCTTCCCACCTGTTAGCAATAAAATCCCATCCAGTTAATTAACCTGCTCAGTGATAAAGTTTATTTTTGCCCTTCACCTTCAGCTCCAAATCTTTAAAGCCATTAAAACAAGTACCTGGTCAATGAATAAATCTTCTCCAAGAGTGGCATTCAGGGCCTTCTGTAATCTGGCTCCAGCCCACCTTTACTTCTAGCTACTTACCTCCAGTCACCTTCCAGCCCAGCCAAATGGAAGAGCAAACGTGTTCCCACTACCAAGAATATGCTTCCTTACTCTGAATTCTACATATTTTAACTCAGTTCAAATGCCATTTCTGTTTTTTGTTTGTTTGTTTGTTTTGTTTTGTTTTGTTTTGTGGGTACCGGGGGTCGACCTCAGGACCTCGCGCGCCAGCAGGCGCCCATGCCACTGAGCGATATCACCGGCCCCTTTTTCGTATGTGGGTTCCGGGAGTCGAACTCGGGCCCTCACGCTTGCCAGGCAGGTGCTTAAGCCACTGAGCCATCTCACCGGCCCCCAAATGTCATTTCTTGGAAAAGGTTTTTCCAGAGCTCTGTCATCTACCTACACCTCCCTCCCTCCCCACCTCTCCAAATTGCTGCCATGCTGCAATTATTACCTCCCTATTCTAAACACTACTAAAACATTTTATGCCCTTGTAGCATTATTATTTTATACTCAACCCTCAAGGATGCAATTCCAACCAATTCATTTTGTGCTCTTCATATTCTCCAACACAATTCCTTATCCATGACTGGTGCTCAGTAAACATTTTTTGAATGTTTAAATGGAGACACACTGATTTGACATCTTCTTTATGGTTGATTTTACTCTTGGGGTTCATGATTCAATATCAACAAGGAGAGAATTTAACTCAGTGAGATATTTTTCCATATTTCTATTATATTCAAAACAGAACTCTCGAGCCTCTGGTTTTTTGAAGATTAGCCTAGTGTTTTTTCACATCCTTAGCTGCTTTCTGTTCATGGAAATCTTTTCACTTCCAGTGGGAGGGGACATCATCTATTTCTATGACTCTGAATGTAGGCTTCGCATGGCTTTTCTATTTCCTGCTCCAGTTTACTTGACAACATACTTGGATCTAGCATTTTATCAGCATAAAATGCTAACACTCAATTTTAGATGAAGTAAATATTCAGTCACACATGAAAGCATTCACATGAATGTGTCTAGATTGAAGGAGTGAAATATGTAGCTTCACTGAAAGAAAAAGGCCATGTATTCATTTAGAGTCATTTTTTGATCACATACTGGACTTCAGGTGCTGTGTTCTGTGCTGCTCAAACAAATATAAATATGGGTCCTTTCAAGGAGCTCTGAGTCATATGAAGAGAGATGAATGTATGATGATATAATTTCTATAGAAAGCAATTTGCACACTGCCAGAAGCAGACACGGGGTGATATAGAGTACAGAGAATTTTTAAACAAAGTTCTCTTTGCAGCATAGTGTTCATGCAGATATCAATAATTTAAGTATTATTTTGGAGTTATTAAAAGCATCAGCATCATTTTCAAACCACTCATCTTGGGCAGGGTCTCAGCATCCATAGGAGGTGCTGGGGCATAATTCAGACACATAGCCATGCTGGGTTAATCAAGATCCAGACACAGGTCCTTGCTCCTTAGAGCTTATAGGAATGAATCATTCATGGAGGTGTCGCAAAGGGGTAGTTTTCTTATGATTCATTGGGCTGAACTTCATCCCAGTGATATTTCAGTCCGGAGATTTTTCATGCTATTCTGTCTATGGCTTTGGTATTTCTAAAGGCATTGGCACAGCTGTGTAGATGACTCATTGGAATTGGAATGTCTTCTTGAAGTCTACGACCCTAGAGGTGTCAGTCTCTCTCTGTGTGTATGTGTATGGGTATATGTGTGTGAGAGAGACAGAGAAGTATTTATGAGAAAAAGCAAGAAAGTAATCCTAAGTTTTAAATGACCAAAGTCTACAGCTGCAAATTCTAAATATTTATGCAGATCACTTTAAGTTTCTTTCTTTCTTTTTCTAGCCCTTCACATTTAAGGATACTTTTCTGCTTACTATAAACTCCTTGAGAAGGATAAGTTAAGGTGACATGAGTCAGAAGCAGAAAAAGGAGAGGGAATTAAAATCCATTTCAAATTACTCCCGACAGTTGCTCAGGGAACAGGTTGGGTGTGGGGGGGTGCTGTTTAAGACGAGGCTGTAATATTTCTCTGAATTCTTTTTTTTTTTTTTTTGTACCAGTAATCGAACTCAGGACCTTGTGCTTGCCAGGCAGGTGCTGTTTTATCTGGATTCTTATGACTCACAACTAAAAGAAGACTAGAGGTGGAGTGATGATGACTATGGTGACGGTGGCCCCAAGCCATTTAACAAAGATTTATCCTACTACCTGCCATTGACTAAGCCACATAGGATCAACATAGAGCAAAACCAACCATCCAAACAAACAACAGCAAAACACCCTGCCCTTCGGAGTTCAAATTCTAGAGGAAGAAATAGTCGAAAAACAGAGCTAGCATGCTCCTCTCCGCTTGGTGTGAAGCATTTCTTTCTCATGAGGTCTTAGTGTTGAGCAACTTAGTCTCCATCAAATCTCAGCTTCCGTGAAAGTCACAAAACTTTATCTCTCCCGAGCTTGCAGCCTGACAGCTACTCTAAATGTTTATATGAAAATCGAAAGGGACTCCGGGGGAGAGGTGGGTGTCGGCATGCAGGGGAGTGCAGCGGTACTGCCAACAGTACCACTCACACTGATACTTCACCGCTGGGGGAAATGCACGAGTTAGTACCGGATTCAATCCCCTCCGTCCCAGTCGGCATTCTGTCTCTTCCTTGTCGCTCTTCCTTCCTTCCCATCCTACATCCCTCCCGCCCGCCGTTACCTCCCTTCCCCTCGGTTCCTCCCCACCCCTTTCCCTCGTACAGTTCTTTCCTCCTGCTCTTGCTCCCTCTCCCTCCGGCCTCTCTCCCTCTCGTCTTTCCCTCCTCTATCCCTTCGCGGCGTCTGCGTCAGGCCCCCACTAGCGTGACGCTGGGGCTGGGTGGGAGCTGTCCACTCACCCGGGTGCTGAATGCAGCAGCGGCGGCAGCGAAGGTGGAGGTAACTGGGAGCCTTCTCCGCTCCAAGAACCTCGTTTCCAGTCCTCGGACCGTCGGCTCAGCACCCCGACACCTCCCTTCCAGCACCACCCCTTTGGGAACTGAGCCAGGGGGGCAGCAGTCGCGGCGGCGGGTGCTGAGCAACGGCGGAAGACAACACCTGGCAGCAGCCGGGAATCTGCTTTGCTTGCTTTCGGCTTTTAGAAGAGATATATTTATACACGGTTTGGGGGACTCTCGAAGACCAAGCTGGAACCAAGTGCCGGCTGCCTCCCACCTGGGTCACAAGGCTTCGCTTCCCTCTCCCCACCTTCAGCTGGCAGCACACGCAAGCCTCACCTCGTTGCAGCTGCGAGGAGAGGTAGCAACCGAGCCCAGTCAGCAGCGGCAGGGACGGGAAGGAGCGGCGGGTGGGGGCGGGGGCGGAGAGCCGGGGAGGCCGCCCTTGGTGGGGGCAGGGGGCAGAGCTGCAGAGAAGACCTGGCAGCCGCCCTCCTCCGCCCCCACCCACCAGAAGCACTCTTTCTTGATTATTTGAGAAGCGAATTATTGCATTAGTGTTATTTCGGTTTTTATTACCCCCTCGCTCGCACCGCCGCCACCCCCACGCCCGCCTCGCCTCTGGTTGCATGGCAGCACTGCCCCGGCGCGGGGGCTCAGGGCCGGCCCCCCGGGAAGGAGGAGGAGGAGAGGAAGGATCATGAAGCCAGGAGTCGCGACCGCCCCGGACGGCGGGCAGCAGCAGCTAGAGGACGAGCCTGAGCAGCCCCCTCCCCGGAGACACCCGGACGCCTACCAGCAGTCGCCTCTGCCGCCACGCGAGCATCGGCGGGCGCGGGCAGACCCGGAGCAGGAGCAGGAGCAGGAGGGCGACCGCGACCCAGAGGAGGAAGAAGAGGAGAAGGCGAGGCCACTCGCCTGCCCGGCCCTGCCCTTTTCCTCGCTCTTGCACCTCGCCCGGAGGGACCTTTGACGGAACCACGGGGAGGGGGCCACGGATTTATAGACTGCAGCAGAAGTGGGCTAGGGGCTTCTTCGATAATGTAACTATCCCTTTCCCCGTCCTCTCCCACACGCCCTCTTCTCTACCCCTTTTCTCTGCCCCACCACGTGTCCTCCCCCACACACACCCTTCCTCTAGCCAAGATCTTAACGCTCAGGAAGGACGTGGCTCTGCGAGGGGTACAGGATCTTTTTCTCTCGTCCTTTCTCCCTCCCCAGCCCGCTCTTCTCCCACCTTTATTTGCCAGATTGGCTTTACCCACTTTTGCGTAGCCCTTTGGCTGCATAGGCAAAGCACAACCCCCCTTCCCCAATTTCACCTGCAGCCTCCTCTCCCCCACCCAACTGTTCTCTTAAAAGCGATTGTGGTGCTTCTAGGGGTTAATTGCCCCAGTTTTCTGACTAGGAAAATTAAAACTTCTTCCAACCTCCTTTCCTCCCCATCTTGCCCCCACCCCACCAGTCTCCTACTACCTGAGAAAAACTATCTTTTCTTTTTCTCTCTCATATATGCACTCCTCAATTCATCGAGCTAGTTTTCTCTGAGCCCAGCCTAACCCTCCAAATTTGATTTATAATCTTCCTCTCACCCTTTTATATAAAAGGAAGCGATTTACTACCACCTAGGGATTTGAGAAGAACCCATCAACCCTTTCCTGGTGAACTTTTAAGAATTAGACATTGATCTGAAGGCTCTAACCGTTCAGCCTCAAGGCTTCTTCTATCGCCCTGCTCTTACTAATGTCCTGAGGCCAAAGGCAGAAAGGAAGCGCCTGAGCCATCTGAGGTTGGGGTGGGGCTGCAAGAGCAAGGAAAACTTGTTTTGCCTTTTCCAGGTAGAGTTCAGAATCAGTGACTCTCCATTTCTCAGTTCTTGGAGCAATTTATTTGCTGCTCAGAGGGGTTGGAAGAAGAGCCAGCAAGGAGATTGCTCCCATAACACAGAAACAGTGCAGACCCCACGCCCCATCGCACCCACCTCTTCTAAGACTCCAGCTGCCCCTCTCGGGTTCTCTGCTTTCTCTGGGCACATGCTGATGCCCCTGGGAGGGCTGCTGTGGTGGTGGTGGTGCTGCTGCTGCTGCTGTGGCTGGTACTGCTGTGGACTGTGCACCCCTACCCCCCAAATGTTGCGCCACCAGGGTCTCCTCAAGTGCCGCTGCCGCATGCTCTTCAATGACCTGAAGGTTTTCCTTCTGCGGCGCCCCCCTCCAGCGCCCCAGCCCATGCACGGCGACCCCCAGCCCCCCATTTTGGCAGCCAACAATAACACCCTTCCGGCTCTGGGTGCCGGGGGGTGGGCAGGCTGGAGAGGCCCTCGAGAAGTGGTGGGCAGGGAGACCCCTCCTCTGCCACCCCCACCACCTTTGCCACCTTCATCTGTGGAAGATGAATGGGGTGGCCCAGCCACAGAACAACCTGCCTCACTGCTCAGCAGTGCCTCTTCAGATGACTTCTGTAAGGAGAAGGCTGAGGATTGCTACTCACTGGGCAGCAGCCTGGACAGTGGTATGAGGACTCCACTCTGCCGCATCTGCTTCCAGGGACCAGAACAGGTGAGTCTCTTTTCTGGTCTCCTTCTTCCCCGTGGTATCCCCAGGTCTTGTAGCTTGCTACTTGTCTGCTTGCTCTGGGGAACCATTATGCTCTTCTAGTGTCAGAACTGTTCTTTCTCTCTCTCTCTTTGTTTTGTTTTGTTTTTTTTGTTTTGTTTTGTTTTGTTTTGTTTTTAGCACTGGGGGTTGAACCTAGGGGCTTCACACCAACCATACCCCATATCCTTAGGCTCTCTCTTTCTCTTTTTTTGCAATTTCAATAAGTCACTAACTTGCCTAGGATGGATTTAAACTTGTGATCCTCCTGCCTCAGCCTCCCACAGTGCTGGGATGGCAGGCATGCACCGCCACTCAAAGTTAGAACTGTAAGTTTTGAGAGCTCCTCAAGGCTGTTTCTTGTAAAGTTTGCCCAATAGGTGTCTGGCCCCTGATGAAGGCTTTTTGGTGGTCAAGTTGTATTCTAGTTTTTGCATTTTCCTCCCAGTGTTAATGTCTTCCATTCATCCAAAAAATTCTGTAAACATCCTCAGAATAAATGACCCAGAAGCAATGAAATGAAGAGATTTGGTGATATATTCATGCTTGTTTTCAAGATATCCTTTTAGCTGATTTCTTTTTGGTATCATTCCCCCAGCCCATCTTCAGCCCCACATTCCAACTTTTTCCCTGTCTGAAAGTGCCAAGATCTTGTCCTCTTTCCCTGCTCTTATAGGTTGAAATCCAATTAACCTGTTTTTCACTCTGAAACTACTCCAGTTTGCTAAGACACTTCCTAACAGCCTCCAGTTTTCCTATGTTGAAAGCAGGTCATTAGGTCTGGGTAAGAGTGGGCTTAAGGGACATAGAGAAGTAAATAGCAGGAGGTAGTGAAATTTTCCACACTAGTCTCTGTCTCAGGCCTAAAGTACATCAAATTAGAGTGGCCCTTAAACTTTGTCCACCCAAGATAGGGAATTCCAAGTATCTCATGGAGCAGAGTTTTCTCAAGTCTGGTGGCTTCTCCCTACCTTATCCATTCAGATATCTCACTTACTCCACTTACAACTTTGTGTCTGCCATGCTGGATAGCTGAGTACATTTTTCGAGACTCACAGACTTTCCTTCCCAGACAGAAAAGGCTCACTTGAAAATCTGATCTTGTTGTGATGCAGGAAAAGGAATATTTGATTCCAACATGGGCAGGGCTATACACTCAAATTAGCCACTTCTTCAGTAGTTTCCTTAAGTGCAGGGAATACTTCTGAGTGCACCTTGAACAAGCAACTGTGTGTTAGGATGCTGTGCTGGTGCTCCTGTCTTGCCCAGGTTTTTGCAGACTGCTTGCTTGTGAGATGCAGGTTTAGCTGACATTTCACTCATTTTTTCTCTTTGTTGTGAAGACAAAGCACTTCAGGTTCTGGTGTTGCCTGGGGCAGCATCCTGGGCATTACGAGGAGCAATGAGATTGATCTCAGTGTGAATAAATCTGTCTGAGGGATTAAGGCATGGGTTCCTCCTTCTTGTGACTAGGATTACCTGAAGCACCAAATGAAATTTTGCCCAGAGTTGAAAACTCCTGATAGATGAGAGGGTCCAGGTTGCCTGCTAAGTGCCTTTCTTCTCTCCACCTGCAGCAGAGCCTCTGGCAGAGCTACAGTGTAGGGTGGCTTGGCTCCCAGCAATAGTGAGCCTTACTTTGGGGCACTTTGCCTCAGTCAGAAGTCTCATCTTTTCCAAAAGAAAGAATAATACAGCTTCCTAAGCTCTTTCTTTCTTCTTCTACATGGACTGGGTCAGGTGTACATGTCACAAGGGCTGCTGGGAGTGTGGCTTCTGGCAAGTGCTAGAAAATGGCAGGATTTGGAATGTGTCCTGGAATAATATTTAACCTGCTGTGTGAACTTCTTCAAGTAGCTTTATGCTTCTGGGCCTCTTTTCCAACTTCTGTGAGACACCATTTGCTGTTCTACTCCTTTTCTTATGGGTGAAGCCAGAAGATAACGAGTGTGAAAATACCTTGGAAGTGATTAATATATAATGAGCAAATATTTTAATCATGGAAAAACTGTATTTTATTGAGAAAAGAAAAAGAAGGGTCACTAGTAGTATTGTGAAACGCCCTCATATGATAGATACATAGTCTGGTCAGAGGTTAGGAGCTTTCCATTCTGGTTCATTATTTTTACTATGCGTCATAAATAAAGCATTAAATAAAAGTGCTAACACCAATGAAGGAATAAGTTCTATTATTATGTGGGGGAGTAAGGAGCCATGTCTGCATTAAGACTGGATCAAATCAACCACCTCCTACATATGATTATTATGTTTAGGGGGTTTACTTTGTCAGGAGCCAAGAGGTTTTAATGGGATTGTGTTACAGTGGTAATAAGAATAATGTGAGTGGGGCCGGTGAGATGGCTCAGTGGCTTAAGCGCCTGCCCGGCAAGCGCGAGGGCCCGAGTTCGACTCCCGGAACCCACATATGAAAAAGGGGCCGGTGATATCGCTCAGCGGCACGGGTGCCTGCTGGCGCATGAGGTCCTGAGGTTGACCCCCCGGTACCCACAAAAAAAAAAAAAGAATAATGTGAGTGCTATGATTAAATGCAAAGAACATGGTTTCCAACTTTCTTTTTGCTTTTCTTCACAGCATTTCAATTAGGAAGAGAAACAAAAAAGAGATGAGAGAACTCTAGAGAAAGATATGAGATGGAGATGGAGAAGGAAAAAGAAAGGGAAAGGAAGGAGAAGGAAAAGGGGACAGGCTGAGATTTCTGCATTTCAGTTTTCATTCATGGAAAGAGCTGTGTAGCCATTGCCTACACATAGTCCTGAAGAGAGAGCAGTCTTCAATCACAGTAGCTGAATATCTTGGTCTTTCCTTGCCCAAACAAAGGATTAGAAACCTCTCACTCATCACTCTAGTTATTTGCAACTGCTGTAGGAGTTAAAAGACTGCCAAAAATAAAGAGTTGATCTCTTCCTGCAAACTATGTGGTGGTAAAAGGCAGCAGGAGGACCCGGCTAGTTCCAAACTTAGCACAGATCGACAAAGGACTTCGCATTCATTCATTCATTCATCAGTGGTTTATTTAACAAACACTTGCTGGGAACACACGGTGTGCCAGATGCTGTTCCAGGCACCAAATATCCAGGAGTGAATGAAACAGATGAGGTCTCTGCTGTCCAGCAGCTGACAGTCCAGTGGAGACACACAAAAATTAACAAGTAAATTGGTGATAAATAAGGTGATTTGGAGTAGTATGGAGTGCCGTGGGGAGGTGAGTTGAAACCAAAACAAAACAGGAGAATGAGTTAGTCCTGAGTGAAAGGGAGGGGATGGCAAAGATACAGTCATAGTAGATAGAATGATCAGGACAAGCCTTACCAGAATTTTCCCTCTGGGCTAATACCTAAATAATCAGAAGGACCCAGACCTGTGTTGATCTGATGAAGAGCATTCCAGGAGCATGAAACACCAAGCTCAAAAGCCTGATGGTGAACACACTTTGCGTATCTGAAAAATAGCAGAGAAGGCAAGAGGAGAGAGGGATGGGCTATGAACAAATGCTTGGAGAACCCACTCGGCCCCTAACTGGAAAGTTTTTGGGGAGCCACCCTTTTTCTCTCTGTCATTGGTTTATGTAGGACAGGGGTAGAGGACCCATGAGAGTGCAGGGCAAGAGCCCCCTGGCACGCCTGTGCTCTCCACTTGTGACTGAAGCTGCACTAGTCTACGTTGAGGGACAGTGTGCCATGGTGGGCAAGCTGAGCTCTCTAAAACTAGGTGGCCCCAGTTGGAGAACTAGACAAGTCACATAACCAATCTGTGCCTCAGTTTTTGTGGGTTTGATTTTGTTTTTGTTTTGAGATGGGGTCTTACTATTTAGTTCAGGCTAGCCTTGAACTTGCTATGTAGCCAGGCTAGCCTCAAATGCATGGCGATTTTCCTGCTTCAACCTCCTGGATGCTGGGATTATAAGCATGCACCACCACACCTGGACTCACTGTGCTCCAGATTCCTCATTTGTAAAATAATGATAGTCCCTATTTCAGAAGATGATTTTGAGCCTCAAATCCATCAATACTACAAGAGCAGTGCTTTCACAGTGCTTGTTATTGTTGTTATTCTCTCAGATGCAAGAGAGTGCTCCTCTTGCTTTATTGAAAAAGTGCCCCAGCTCACGGGCTGGCAGGAGGGCTGGCCGTGGACGCGGACGGCTTCTTTTGCACTTACAATGCTCTGGGCACAGAGTGCCGTTCATCTATTTCAACTACCAAAGTCTTTATTAAGCGCCTACCTATCCCTGCTGCTCTGCTGAGCAGGGGCTGGAGACACACAGTAGATGTGGCCCTGCCCTCTAGGAAGTCTCAGTCTAACCCAGACATCACAAGGGCTGACAGAGATCAAGAACATGCAGATGGCGAGCCAGAGTGAATTACAGTAATACTGGGACAGGAAAGAGAGGCATATTTAAAAGTGGCTAGTGGGTGGGGTGCCTGTTCAGAGTGACAAGAGTAGAATTTGCTACTTTTCCCCCAATTAGTCAGGGGAGGCTTCTCTGTTGCTGCTGAAGATCAAGTGAGAAGAAATAGATTTAGGCTGCAAGGCTGAGGTTAGACAGAAAGAAGCAGAAGAGATGTGAGACACACGGGGATCTTCACCAGGAGGTGATACCACCTCTCGGGCTGGGCAACTTGGACTGTCTGGAGGTGGGTCAAGGATGCCACCCACCAGGACAGTCAGGAGCAGGTGGGAGGGACCTAAGGAAAGCAGGAAATGAGTCTGCAGCTGGGCATGGTGGCACATGCATGTAATCCCAGCACTCTGGGAGGCTGAGGCAAAAGGATTGAAAATTTGAATCCTGCTGGGCAACTTAGTGACGTAGCAAGTGCCTCCAAAAATGGGGTGGTGGTGGGGATATTGGATATATAGCTCATTGTGAGGGCCCTGGGTTCAGTCCTCAGTACTTCTAGAAAAAAAAAGTATGGCATGTTTTAGTCTGTGTGTTGGGTTATTGGGGAGGAGGCTAAGGGTTTTGCAGAGCTCAGGGGAACCTGGAGACCCCAAGATGTAATGAAAACCCTGGAAATGGAGACTCACATGGTGTACTTATTCTTGTGAGCACCATGGTTTATTTTTACATTTCTTTGTGTGTTTCTTTCACTAATATCTGTCTCCACAAAGAACAGACCCACACCTAACATTTATGAGTCCTACAGCAAGATTATAACTGCAAAATCACATACCATAGGCTACAAAATTAAAAGTAAAAGGTCCAGCTAACAAACTGTTACATACAGTATATTCTACCCTCCCATCCTTAGAAATAAATCTTCAAAGCAACCTGAAAGACTGGTTTGAATGTACAACTTTTAGGTTTTTCTGAATTCTAGTCAAATTGGGGTTGTCTTGCCCTTGGTTCATAGGCCACTCTGATGTTCTTTCTGCTTCTGACTCCATCCTGCATGAAGGAATTTGGTTGCATACATATGGATATTCTAGCTGGCTTGACCAAACTGTCCATCCTCTGAATAGTGGGACCTTGCCCCACACCCCTGACGCAGGATGGCACAGTTTATGGACCTGAAGAAGTGAGACTTTCAGGTCTTGGGAACAGGTTCATGGCTGTCTTGGCAGGAACTCTGGAATCCCAAGTAATTAGAACATGGTTCAGAAGACAAGTGTGGCTCCTTGACCCTGTGGTCTCCACCCCTGAGGGAGAGGTGGGGGGAGGGTGGAGTCCTATAAAACCAGGGGATCTCTTGCCTGGGCCTAACGGAGGCAATACAAAGGGCCCATAAGATCCCTGTGGAAGTGGCCTGTGTGTGTATTCATTGTTGTGTGTCATCAACTCTCAACCCAGTGCCTGGCACCCGCTTTGTGCTCTATAAATAATTGCTGAAATATATGTTCATCAAAGGGGCAGTTCTGTGGGCATGGGAAGGGGAGAGAGAAATTCAGGAGAAAAAGATTTACAGCTGTCCAGTACTGAACATGTACTCTGCAGAAGAAGGAGCCTTGGCCTGTAAGGGAATCTTGAGGGAAATCAACTTGGGTTTTGATGTTAGAAATAACTTTCTATCAAAGCTGCCCCATGATAGTATAGACTGCCTTACAAGGGGAGTTATATGGGTAACTGGGACTGATGGCCCTCAAAATCCCTTCTGAGCTTGAGAGTTGGAGCTCATAAATGAGATTATTTCAGGCTCCAGAGAGACTTGTGATCCAAGCAGAAAAAAATTGCTCTCGAATTCAATGGTCCATCTCATGTCAGGACGTGTTGTCCCAGTGAACGCATTGTATGGCATATAGAAAAGTGTCCTCAGCAAAGATTTCAAAGAATAGTCTCTCTCTGGTGTTTGTAGAAATCAAAGTTTTGGGGGGCCGGTGAGATAGTTCAGCTGCATAGGTGCCTGCCTGGCAAACGCGAGGTCCTGAGTTTGACTCCCAGTACCCACATAAAGGAAAAAAAAAGAAATCAAAGCTTTGGGGGGATACGTGATTGCTGCAGTTGTGAACTTTCACCGTGCACACAGTGTGAGAGGATCACAAGTCCTTCATGGCCAAAGGCAGACGCCACAGACCTACAAATACAGAACCATCCTAGAAAAAAGGGAGCCTAGCTACCATCTTCAGGTTTACACTGTTGCCTTTTAGTTCCTACTTCTGCCAGACTTGGTCCTACTTAAACTGGAAGCCCAGGGACCTTTCTTCATTCAAGTTTCTTACTAATGCTCAAATTGTTTATTGAGAGATGGTATAAGGATGTTCAAATCCCACCATAAAATCCCTGGCTATTGCATGGGTTTGCCTATTATTTACATGCACACACATGCTCGTGCATACACACAAATAAAGCATTTCATACATCTGTCTTGTGTTCATAGACTGAACCAGGGATGGGTGGAAGGGAGACATCTGCTGCCTTGACAGTTGTGGAGCAGTTCTCAAGTCAATTAATTGTCTGTTGATCCTGCACGTAGTGGAGTAATCCTTCACTTGCCAGCCTGCGTCACCTTGGGGTGGGTTGGCTAGTTTATTGGATGTGCCTTCTATCTGAGCCCCTCATATAGAGAGTTACTTACCAAGGCTTGTAGGGCAGGAGGTTGTGAAATACGGATTTCTAAAGATCATGGGAAAAGAAAGGAGAGCTATCAGGAGTCTCTATCTGCTCCTTTTCTCAGGTCCTCTGTTGAGGAGCCCAGCTGTGGCCTGTGAGTGGGGGAGGAGGAATGGGCCCCAGGGAGAGGAGATACTCAGAGGAGTGTGGGAATGAGCAAGCTGCTTCTTGTTTGCTGGGAACGAAGCCAAGTTGGAAGTGAGCCTGGATGTAAAGGAGCTGGCAAGCAAGTACTGTATGGCCCAAGCTGCACACCATCCCCCTCCTGAGATGTATTATATGCAAGCTAGACTTTGTGTATATATATTACGTATACTACACATTCAATACTGCTCTGTGTATATTTTAAAAGCAAAAGTTGGGTATACACAGGGAGCCCACCTCATAACAAAATAGCAAAACTTGAGCTCCAGGTAGAGGCAAACTGTCACAAAAAGGGGGGAATCTGCAAATACAGAGCCTGTATTTGTTTTGTGATTCAAGGAACAACCTCTCACCCCATAAAAGGACGTAGGCCCTGTCCCCAGAGTTTTTAAGGAAGACAGATCAAATTATTTTCCTCCTTCATGGGGTAGGTTGGATGTGCTTGGGGAGAATCAACACCCAAAGACCCTTTTTGAAGCTACCCTAGCGGCTAGCACAGGGCTCTGCATATAGTTGGGACTTGGTATTTGTTGATCCCCCTCCCTCTGAGTATACGTTCATTCCTGATTAATAGTGCTATCTTTGGTCCCTGGTATGTGCAGGGTAGAAGGTATGCGTGGGGTGGGCACACACTCATGTGTGCATGTGCACTTCTCTCTCTCTGTCTCTGTCTCTGTCTCTTTCTCTTTCTCTCTCTGTGTATAAATTAAAATGCCAAACAAGAGCGATATGGATGATCCCTCATATGGACCATCTAACCTCATTTTCTGATTCTATAATAACAAATAGTGGTGATTCTTATCCTAGTCATCATAGTGATCGCTGTCACGGCTTGAGATCACTTGACCAGGAGCAAACTTTTTCTCATTCTATTGCAGAATGGCGAGGAACACAGGCCTTGAAGTCCAAAGCACATGAATTCCATCTGCATTCTGAGCCCTTCCCAGTTAGGTGGTCTTGGGCCACTTATTTGATTTCCCTTAATCTAGCTCTTACTGTCTATAAAGCAGGAACACAATACTGAGTTTGAACACTTGTAAGGAGTTGACATGATGCACTGAAGACCCCACTCCCTAAGTGTTCCAGGGACCTTGAGTGGCTCCCCCAGGTCACATGCCTGATTTTCCTACTACCCTCTCTTAAAGGAGCCTTCAAAATCAGACACTCAAAACCTCAACTGATTTGGTTTTTGACAATCAAGATTTTATGTTTAGAGCCAGTGTCTCTGTTCAGTAGGGTTTCTGACTTGGCTGAACTCTGTCCTCTCCTCCCTGGGTCCTTACTCCTAACAGTTGTCTTCATCCATCTCCATCGTCACCAGGTTCCCAACAGGTCTTTATTAAGCAGCACTTTCTGCTTGGCAGCCACTGTGCAAAAAGACACTTTTCTGGACTCTGAGTCCCCAGAGGCCATGAGCAGACCAAGCATGCAGAGCAGCATGTAAAGAAAGTGCCAGAGGAAATGCTTGCCCAGTATGTGACAGCAAGGTGCTTGCATTCAGGGTCATCCCTAGACTTGTATTTTGGACAACATGGAATGGGACAGAGACCCGCTACAGACACGGTGTTAAATAACATCGATCTGCGCATGAGAAAGTTGCACCTTTTCAGTTTGCTTTCATGCCTTCTGATTATGAACAGTAGTAAAAAAATCTAGTAGTAATAATGTCTTTAACACCTGTCTAATGCTGTCAGTCTCCTTTGTAAACAAAGGAAGAAGGCGTCAGACGCAGAGCCTTTGGACATACACCAACATCTAGCTAGAACTTGGTAATCTTGCTTTGTTTATATCTCTGTGTGTCTACTATTTTGTAAAAGATTTTATCCTTTAGAGCAGTTTGTAATCACAGGATAATTGAACAGAAAGTACAGCGAGTTCCTATGTACTCCCCATCTCTCCACCATCAACATCTCCCACCAGAGTGGTATGCTTGTTACAATGATTAACCAGCGCTGACACATCATTAACACCCAGAGTCCATAGTTTATACTAGGGTTTACTCTTGGCTTTGCACCCTCAAAAGGTTTTGACAAATGTATAATGACTCATACCCACCATAATAGTATCATATTCTGTATGGTTTCACTACCCTAAAAATCCTCTGTGCTCCAACATTTATTCACATCACTGCTTCACCCTGAACTCCAGGCCATAGAGTTTGGCCTTTTCCAGAATGTCATATGTCAT
This sequence comes from Erethizon dorsatum, assembly GCA_028451465.1. Lineage (NCBI taxonomy): Eukaryota > Metazoa > Chordata > Mammalia > Rodentia > Erethizontidae > Erethizon > Erethizon dorsatum. The sequence goes on from CM051835.1 coordinate 20,527,419, forward strand.
ATAATGTCATATACTTGGAGTCATACAGTGAGCAGCCTTTCCACATTGGCTTTTCCACTAAGTAATATGCACTTAGGTTTCCTCTGTGTCATTGCGGGGTTTTTGTTTTGTTTTCTTGTGCCTTGATAGGACATTTCTTTTTAGTCCTGAGTAATATTCCATTACATGGGAGTCCCATAGTTTGACTACTCTTTTTATGGCAAGTGATACCAGTTTTTTCACTTATGGCAGTGAGAGAAATCTCCTTGAGAATAAATTTATTCAAGTAAAAGTGTGAGACATTTAGAGACAAATGTTACGTTTGAAGAAAATAATAGTATGGGTGGGATATGTCAAAAAAATATAAATGACTAAAGTTTAAGTAATGCTGACCTGAACAGCACATCTTAAAATAGTTCTGAAACTTTTGTTGACACCAAAAAGTACATATGGAAAGGGATAAAATGCAGAGTTCCAGGCCATGGCTCCAGGGTTGTGTCCTGGAATCTGCATTTGGAGCAACTGGTTTTGACAATTGCAAGGTAGGGGATTACTGCAGGAATAGTGTCTACTAGGAGGCAGCCAAATGTGAAGAAGAAATGTGTCTACCAGACCTTAGGTTTTCAAACAGATAAGGAACAGAGGCAGGAAAGGATGTTTCTCGTGTCTTTCTCTTTCCCTGTCTCAGTGATCTGAGAGCAGCAAGTTCCAGACGGAATGGCTACCAGATGGAAGTCAAGACCATATTGGACTGTGATGATGTGAAGGAGATGCTAACTTTGATTGTATTAAGACCCTGAGGTTTGGGAGTTTCTCTGCTACCTAGTTAATGTTAATTCTCCTAATACAACCCCACATTCCCACTTCTGATTTACGTTCAGAGGGTATTTGAGTAAACTCAAGTCAGGGACTTCCCTGGGGAAGTCCAAGAGTCCCAGTGCAGAGCAAGAGATGGTAAAAACAGCATCCCGCACAGCTCGCCAAGTATCAGCATTGAAGCGCTTCAGCTCAGAATGACACATCTCTTGCCCACCACTCACTGGCTGTGTCAAACTGCAGCAAGGATGGGGCATGAAATTCTCCTAGGTGCCTGGAGAAACAGGAGCTCAGTGGTGGGTGAGTTTTAGCAGTGCCCTCCTAGGGTACTTGTGTGAGTTGAACCAGGTAACACAGGGCAAGCACTGAGAACACCGCCTGACCCTCAGAAAGCACTAGGTATTAGTATTTCCTGATGTTATTTGCTCCTTTGTAAAAGGAGCTTGTGCTCAGGAACACCCAAGGCCTTTCTAGCTCTGTCGTCCTCATCTGTGCTATGTCTAGGGGAGGCCGTGCCTGGGGCTGGTGGAAATCCAACTTCTCCTTTCACTGAAAGAAGTATCCCTAAAAAGAATACCTTTAGAACTGAGTGCTAAAAACCAAATGGGGGAAAGAGTTTGGAAAATAGGAAATGAAGACCAGTCCACATATAGGAACAATAAAGAGTCAAAATAAGAAATAAAGAGTCAAAAATGTTTTTGGAGAAAATTAATGCGGTAGAGAAGAATGTGAGGCTTTCACAATGGATCTAAAGCCAAAAGGCTGAGAAGCTAAACCATGTGCTTTCAGAATTAAGCTTTCAAATCTTAGTGTTGCTGTACAGATGTGTGACCTTGGATGAGTCACTTACAACTCACAATCTTAGTTTCTTCCACTATAGAGTAAAAATGAAAATAGTATCTTGTCCCAGAGGTTGCTGTGAGGCTTGAGTGACATGATACACACAAAATTGCTAGCACAGTGTGGAATGCAAGCATACAATAAAATCAGAAACATACATTCTGTCTTTCTTCCTTTATTCTCTCTTTTTTTTTTTTGGTGGTGGTACCGAGGACTTTGTACTAAGCTACATCCCTGGCTGTTTTTTTTTTAAATCTTTTTGAAATTTTGAGACAAGATTTACTAAATTGCCCAGACTGGGCTCAAACTTGCATTCGTCCTGCCTCAGCCTCCCAGAGTGCAGGGATTAGAGGCACATGCCACCATGAGCAGCTAACATTCACGCTTGATGTTACCTGAGCTTGCCACTCTCTGTTGTCTTCTTCAAACTTTCTTTAAGAATTTCTGCCTTCATCTGTGTATGGTTTTGAGCTGCTGACCACAAGAGGTATATACAAGCAGTAGGTGAAATTAAATATACCCAAGCAGTGCCTATGTGCCCTGGAGGAGGAGGAAGTAGTTAGTTGGGATGGCACGGGATGATGTGCCCAACAAGGAGGTTACAGGTGTCACCCAGGGCCTTTTTCATCTCCCTGTCTCCCTACCTCAGTGATCTGAGAACAGCCAGTTCCAGATGGAAGAGTGAAACCCATGGAACTGTGATGTGAAGGAGATGCTGATTTTGGTTGTGTTGATGCAGCTTTGGGGGTTTCTCTGCTACCCAGTTAATGAATGTTGAAGTGCACTTGACTATGGAAAAATTATCTCACATATGCAAACCTTTTTTTCAAAAATATAGGAGAGCCATTGTGGTGATGAATAAAATCAAGAACCTCTTCCTGCTGCCTCTTGTCAATAAGCATGTGCTCAATCAAAAGATAATCAAATTATAATTATAGTCATTTGAGGATTTGTGAAACTTTTGGAACACTGAATAAGGGCTAAGTTGAAGGACATTCGAGAAACTGTCCAGGTCATGAAAGATGGAGAACAGTGGAGGAACTCTTTCAGATTGAAGGAGTCTAAGATCTGGCAACTAAATACAGTTGTTATCTGGATTGGATTCTGGGCCAGATAAAGGACATTAGAGGGACCATTAATAAAATTTGGAATAAGATTAGTTGGTAGGTTAGTTAATTCAATAGTAGATTAGTTAATAGTGTCATATTACTGCTAAATTCCTGGTTTTGTTTACTGTATTATGGTTATCAAAGATGTTAACATTTGGGCAAGTTGGGTGAAGGGTACAGGGGAATTCTGTGCTATTTTTATGGATTTTAAAATATAAGCTTGAAATTATTTCAAAATAAAAAGTTTCAAAATAATTTAAACAAGGGGCAGTTTCTTATACTTGGAAAAATTGGGAATTCCTAGTATAGAAAAAAGGGTATCAATTTGATGGCTAGAGAAACCTGATTAGAGTTCAGGCTTTAGCATTTACTAGCTCCGTGCTTTGGGAAAAATCAATTAATTCCTCTGAACTTCAATGTTTTCCATCTGAAGCATACCGCTAATAAAAATACTTCATAGAACTTTTGAGAATTTAAGTACACAATGCCCATCACAATGCATGAAAAAGGGCTCTGAAGAAATGCTAGTTTCAGGCCAGTGATATAGCTCAGCGGCATAAGCGCTTGCTTGGCAAGCACAAGGTCATGAGTTCGGTTCCCGGTACCCACAAAAGGAAAAAAAAAGAGAAAGAAATGCTAGTTTCTTTCTGCTCTCTCCTGCTTTGTCCGCAGCAGTGATAAACACCCAGGCGTAAGAACTGGGCACTAAGTGCTTTGCTACTGATAGAGTAACACTTGGGCAATGCACAGTGTCCCGTGGACAGGAAGTGTTCCCAGTGTGGGATCGTAAGCATGTAAACAGTTAGTAATCATCAGCATAAATAGCAGTGGCCCTGTGGTACTCTTTTTAACCTGGCACCCCCAGAGGAATGCTTTGGTACACAGAGTGGGTGTGGATTGTATACTTTGATTCATCCCATGGCGGTCCCTCCTGGAGCCACAGACTTAAGCTTCTTTGGAGCAATGTGCTACTTTAAGAAGGAAAAGCTTGGCAGCGGTGGGGCTCTCAGTTCTCCAATGTGTTTAGAAAACAACTGCCAAACCTGGCAGCTGCAGGTGAGTGCGAGCAGGGTGAGTGGGTGTGCAGAGGTGTCGCTCCCATTGTGTGTATGCTTGTGGGAGCGCATGAGTGAGAGGTGCGAGGTGGGTGTGTGTCTGGACATGAAATATAGTATTTAACACAGCAGGGAGAGGTGCTGAGGGGGTTGGTTCACTTGGTGCCTCTGCCTTTTCTGCATCTTTTTCCAAAGAGAGCCCAGAGCTCTGGTCTTTTCACAGTTGATGCTAACATTCCACACTACCCATTGCCACATTTCTTGCTCTAAAGGAGTAGATGTTATGATTTCAAAGGTTTTTCACACCCCCAAAGTAAACACTTATTGGAAAGTGGCCTTAGAAAGAGATTCCTCATGATTTAAACTAATTTTTCATCCTTCCTATGAATGCAGTTCAAGTCCAAAAGTATTTGTGTGACATGATGCTTGGAATTTGCTTCAGAATAATCCAGTGACTGTTGATGAAACAAGATTGACCAGGTGTGTAATTGCTGAAGCTGATGAGTACATGATATTTATCCTACTACTAGGACTCTTGCTACTTTCATATGTTTTGAGTTCTTCATAATAAAAAGATGTGACCTGTGAATCCAGAAGTCTCCTTATTTTCTAATGCATGAATCACCAATTCATATTTCTGTGGTTGGGAGGGACAGGCAGAAATCCAAACAGGTGAGGTGACCTGCTCAAGATGGCAGGCATAGCACTAAGCTGGGGTCTCCTGTTATCCGCCTGGGAAATACCACTGACCCCATCTCCACCTTCCAGGAGGAAGAAAGACTTCCTTCTTCCTCCTCTTTTCCAGCCTCAGAACTATGCATCCATTCACTTTCTAACACATTAATATATTTTTGTAAAGAATATTTACAAAAATAAAATGTTTAGAGAATGCAAGAGACCAGGGAAAAAGAATTAATAGAATAAGGGTGAGTTTATGGTTAATTTTAATTTCTAGTGCATTTAGGGCTAACCCAACAACTTTTATTCCCATTTTTATTGAAAATCTTTACAACATTTGAATCCACTCTGCAGCACACTTGGACATTGCCCAAAATTTCTTTTATGTTGAAAGTTTGTTTTTCAAAGTGAGGTTCTATGGTTAGAGAACTCACAGGAAATGGAGTTCTGGCTTCACAGACCACAGGATATCTTGTAGAAGCTGGTGGCTGGGTTTTATTTAAAGTGTGATGTCATCTTGTTTTATCTTTCTTCCATGAGTAAAATTTCTAGTTCATTCATTCAGAAAATACTTGTTGAGCAACTGCTGTGTGTCGGGGGGGATTCTGGATGCTGTGGTGAACCAGAACGTGCCTCCTGTGCTCTTGGAGATTTATTTGCCAGTCATGTGACTGCAGGCAGGGCAACTAAGAGACGTATGTCAGGAATAAGGATTGTGCTGCGGCAGTGCAGGCTGGAGGACTGGGGAAGGCTTCTCGCTGTGGAGATATATCTACAGTGGGCCTGAAGTTGGCTGAGGTAAGAGAGTAGAATGCATTTCTGGCAGGAGGAGCCTCTCCAAAAGCACAGAGGGAGAAGGAGTATGACCCTTGGAAGACCAGTGCACGTTACTAAGTAAGCATTTGCTCATTTTCCTTTCTCTGCACACTCTGGCCTCTGGAGTTGCCTCTGCCTCTCTGGGGCATTAGTTGTAGAAGCTGTGAGTCTCATTCAACTTGGGGGCTTTCTCTGTGGAAGGGGGCAGAGAGGTCCCTCCACTTGGGGTAACCATTGTGGTAACAACTACCTCATGTTGCTGGGGAGTGTGACAAGTTGACAAAGAGGAGTGCAGAAGTCCAAGAAGTGTAAATATACTGAGGTTCCTCTTTCCAGTGCTTCTGGTAAACAGTATCTTATTCAAGACCCAGGCATACTTTTTTTTTTTTTCCCCCAGAACTCTTACCTACAGGCCATTTTCTGGACAGAGGGCCAAAAGAAGCATGTGGGCTCTGCCCTGCTCTGCTTATCAGGTTTCCCCCATCTCTTTAGACTTGCTCATATCCATGGGGATCTGGTAGACACAGAACCAAAGTATTGTGGGATTTTTTTTTTTTAACACTACCACCATGCTAAAAGATGTTACCAAGTTTTGTTCCTCATAGAATAACACACTTTGAGAACGGGACCTTCCTTAATTTTTAAGATGAGAGAATCAAGGTCCAAAGAGGGTGAGTAATGTGTGGGTGTCACTGTTACACACATGCTGGTCTCACCAAGGCAGGATAGTCATGAACAAACTGAGGCCTCCATTCTCACGGAGCTTACAGTCTAGAGGAGAAGCCCAGCAGGATCATGCATCCTCAGATCCTGACGGTAGTGGAGCTAGCACTGTGGAGGCCTTGGCCACCAGCTGAACTGTGCCAACTTCCTGGGGTTCTGCTGTAGCCCTTGTCACCCCTCTGCTGACTGACAGGCCTTCACCTCTCAGATAACATCCACAATTTCTTGACCAAATTTCAATTCCATTGAATTTCTGCTTCAAACATTCAAGGGTATCCTTTCCCTGTCACTTGGTGTGTGGCATGCAGCGTACCCCCAATGGTAATAATATCTGTTCTTTGCCTGTTGCCCCTCTACAAACTCCATGACCTCTGAGTAAGTAATCATGGGTGTGTTAAGTGTGAAAGGCAGAATACAGCCATTATGCTCCTGGAGTGTAACAGGGTCTTCCATGACAGTGGTATGAAATAGAGGTTGTCATCCCTTACCCCCACGTGGAAGAGAGGTCTACTCAGAAAAGCCAAGTAACTTCTTTATTGGCTGTAGAGCTTGGGTTTGGATTCAAGGCTCCTGGCTCCAAGTCCAGTGCTCTTTCTACTATTTACTAGAACATTAACTAAATTTAATTAAACATAATTAAATTTAGCAGCTACTTTTCAAGCACCTACATAGCATGTGTCAAGCATGGTGCTAGTGCTAAGCAAGCAGGTAAATAAATGTGGTTCCTTCTCTCAGTGACCTTTTAGTGTAAAGAGAGAGGTAAATATGTGAGCAATAACTGTCATAACAATTATGATGGAAAGATGTCCTTGTTGTTGCATGGGCAGAAGGGAGGGAGGGGTCGGTTCTGCTTGAGAGACTCAGTGGCACGCGGCTTTACAGACAAAAGAACCAGAACCTCCAGCTAGCGGTAGGAAATGGGCAAGAACTCACAAGAGCTGAGTGAAGGGGTCCTCCGGCCTTACAAAGATGAGGTGGTGTGGCATGGCAAGGTGGTGCAGGATATGAATGAAGCACACATGAAGAGTAGCAGGCAAGGACCAGAGGCCCCCCAGCATCCCCATTTTGTTGCTTCCCCAAGTTACCCCTTGCAATGAAGACGTGGAGGAAATCTGGCCCACCTTCTGCCACAGTGTCCTCACATAATAAGGGGCAGTTCGCTCTCTTGCTTTTCATTGTCATGGACAAAAGTTAAATGCTCTCAGCACAGGGACAGGCAAGGACTGCTGGGGTTTGGAGCTGACATCTTGGTTCAGCCTCCAGCCTTATCACCCCAATTTCCCAGCAGATATTCTGGCTAATCCCTACTATCTGCCATACCTTGAACACACCCCCAGGTTCTCTGCTTTTTAATTGCTATTCAGAGGCTTCCTTTCCAGGGACTCCCTTCTCCTCTTCTTGTACCATCCCAAACCCCAAACTCCTCCCAGCTCTACCTCATCATCACCTCGATGAGTCCTTCCTCCTGCACTTTAGCCCTTCTGATTATAGCATTTACTTGCCACAGGCTGCCTACCCCATCATCATTTGGGCTTCCATTTCCCTCTATCCATAGAGGAGGGCTCAAGGGAACTTGTCCCACATGTCCAGTTCACCTTCGTATTGCCCATTCTGCCTAGCTACTGTTGGGGCTCGAAAAGGTAACACAATTAGTGCAATCCAGGCCAATTAGGTATTGAGTACTTTCATAGATCCATTCAAGAAAACATTTCCCCCCCTCTAACCAGTGTTTTCTCTTTATTGCAAAGGTGGAGGAGGGGAGAGCTAGGAACCATATTTTTTGCCATCTCTGTGGCTAGCACATTGCCCTCCTCGTCATTCCTTCAGCACATTGAGCACCTACAGTGAGAGTATTACTGCTCCCGAGCCTAGGAATCTGTCTGAGAGCAATCATACAAGTCCTTGCCCTCAAGGAGCTTACCTTCATGCTAACAGGCTAGAACTGAGACACTCAACAAAACAACTGATTAATTGTCTCCCAGGGTATCACATCCTGAAGGCAGGAAATGGCTGCGGGACTGTTACAGACTATTGGAGGCCAAGGATAAAGAACCATGAAATGCAATGTGAAATCTTTCAACCAAAAACTAGGATGTCAGTGGAAAACCAGTGGAGTTTGAATGGCATCATTAGTTTGTGCCATGATTTCTTGGCACAGTGTATCTTGTGATGTTAACATGTGGAGTTACTTGGGCCGGTGAGATGGCTCAGCGGTGTAAGCGCCTGCCTTGCAAGCGCAAGGGCCCGAGTTCGACTCCCGGATCCCACATACGGAAAAGGGGCCGGTGATATCGCTCAGCGGCATGGGCGCCTATTGGCGCGCGAGGTCCTGAGGTCGACCCCCCGGTACCCACAAAAAAAAAAAAAAAACATGTGGAGTTACTTAATGAGGGCTATATGGAAACTGCACTATTTTTACAACTTTTCTATAAATCTAGAAACAGTTTTTGAAAAAAGAGAAAAGAAACCTGGGCATAGTCCTCAATCTCTGTGTATTTTCACGCTTTCCCATCAAGGGCATTTTTCAATCAACATGTTCTTCTGTGGCATTTATTTCCCAGATGTCTCTTCTACCCATCCAGGTCTCTGTATCTAAACTGCCACATCTCAGTCTGAACTACCCTCAGCTCCTTTTTGATTCCTAAGCTTCTATTTTGATTCCAGGCTTTCCTTTCACTTGGATTTTCTCCATTCTGTTCTGTAGTGTGGTTGATCATTCTTACCTTAAAATTCTTCTACAGATTCCCCTCTTAGGACCACGCCCAACTCCCCAACTTGTTTTACAAAGTGACTCATGAGCCAGCCTCTGCCTACTCCTCCAGACTCGTCTATTGCCTTCCTCACTTCCCATCTTTCATCGTATCCTCACTACAGATACTGTATCATTTCTTTCAGGTTGAAAGGGACCAATTTCTTTTGTCTGGGGCTGTGGGCCCTATTTCCTGTGCCTCTAAACTCTCTCCTCCTCACATGAGCCTTTTGCCCCCCACGTGATTAACTTCTCCAATCCTTCCGAAATCCCTGGCCCTGTGTATGGGTTGGGTCCTCCTATGAGGCTCTGCAAATGCCTACATTCAATTAGCTGATCACAGCCCTCACCCACTGCGTGCCATCGCTTCTGTATTCTCCTCCAGACTTTAATCCCCATGAGGACAGATGTCCTCCACAGTGGAACTGTTGCTTCCCGGCACCTTGAATGGAGGCTGGGATGCTGCGGACCAGGAAAACCAATTCAAAACGTTACCTCCTACAGCGACAACAGCCATTCCATGTGCCCAGGACTGAAAAATATCTCAAGATTCAGGACTTACAGTACCAAAACTGGGACAGTCCTGGACAAACCTGGACCACAATCACCTTAGAAGAATGCTGCAAATAACTGCATGTAGACTGTTAAACCCAAGAGCCCAAACTTCAGTGCTCAGGGTCTGCTCGCTCAGTCAGGAAGCTCTCGATAATTGGCTGATGGGTGCCTTTTCTCACACTCCAGAACACAGCAGCACGGTACCCAGGCCGATGCAGATATTTCTGGTCCACAGACCACATTTTGAGTAGCAAAGACACCAATACTTGTCATCTTTAGATATTAGAATTATTGGGGAGGATTTTCCTGATGCCAGTCATGAAACCAGATCAATTAAGCCAACCTCTAGGTGTGGGACCAGGCATCAGCATTTTTAACTTCCCCCATGGATTTCCAGTGTGCAGACAGGGTTGCAAATCCCAAGGAGGGAAAAGGAAGAAAAATAGCACTTGATGATAAAGGCTGATTGATTTGTCCAGATGGGCTAAGCTGTGCTGTCAAGAGATTTATTGGATGTAGAATCAGAAATCAAAAAGAAGGAGCTTATTTTGGAAAGCCTGGAGGCAAGATTCTTAAAAAATCAGGGTATAATGTTTTGTGTTCTTTGGACATTTAGTAAGGGCTCAACAACATTTCCTGAGCTCTTGGAGCATTGGAGCTCAGTATGCAATCTTGGGGTGAAGAGGAGGCCCACGCTTTGACAGTACCGATGGGTGAGAGTAGAGACCCCGGGTACTAGCAACCTACAGGTACCACAGACCCAGGCCTCTCCACTGGCCCTCTGACTACTGAGCATTTCTCTCATTTCCTTGCTTGCTCATGCTTACTAGCTGCTGTTCCAGACATTTCCTATTCACTTCAAGTTGCCAAGCGGATGACCTTGCCTCCTGCTTTCCTGAGAAAATTGGGGTCAGCCATTCACATTCCACCATCTATCCCCCCTTGGCTTGTCATCACTCCCTCTTCACCTCTGCAAATGCCTACATTTATCTAGGTTATCCCCTTCTCTATTTGAAAAGAAGAAGCACTGCACCTCCTTCACAAGGTGACCCCACACAGGTGCTCTTTGTCCCAGCTCACCCCAAATCTTCCCTCTCTGGGTGACTTCATTCGTTACCCTCTGAAGCTACATCTTCCTTCATAGGCATCTTTAGTCCCTTTCTCTTCACAACTCCCTCTCTTCTGCACATGGGTGTGTTAAGGTCTGGAACACTTCTCTCTTTCATCTCCTCATGCCCACTCCTGTTGTCCAGTTTGGTTTCCACCTCCAACACTGGCTGGAATGTTCTTTGAGAGGTCTCTGATGATCTAATTGTAAAAATAAGCGACCTTTTAGAAGCCTTGCTCTCCTTGCTACCTCTACGGATTAAGTACTTCTGATGTCCTCCTTCCTGATGATATGCTTTACACTCTTGGTTCTCTCATTCTTAATGCGCATGTGCTGTGACTTAGAGGACTGGGTGCGCTACCCTACCCTGCTTCTGTGCAAACTTTGGGCCAGTCCACTTGGGATAATGAAATCAATTGCATGATTGAATTGCAGCCAGAGCGTTCCTCCTCCATCCCTCAAACTACCACGAAAGAGACTAGAACAGAATAGGATTTAAAAAAAAAAAAATCAAGGCTATATTGCATATAGGAAAGGTCAGCACTGTCATATGCCACAAAACATTTCAATGATGGGTCTCATACCATGATGGTCCCTTAAGATTGTATCACCTAGTGACATGATAGCCATCTTAGTCTGTGTAAAGGCACACTGTGTTTGCACACTGATGAAATTGCTTAATGACACATCTCTCAGGATGTATCCTTGTGGTTAAGTGATGTATGATTATTTTGTTAAATCTGTGCTTTAGCTGTGGATTAGTTATAAAGTTGGGATAAACATTTCTGCTGTAGTTTCCTTTCTATACCACAACCTGGAAGTAGAAACAACACAGGCCCCTTAATGAATGCAGCACTTGTAAGGTCAAAGGAAGCTCATCTGCTGAAAATTGAGCCCTCTCCCAGATTACTGTATCACTACTGGTTTCACCAGTGCTCCCATCCTCAAATGCTCTGTCACTCATCCTCCCATCCCTACTGAATCAGTCTTGAGGCCCTACTCCAAGGCTCTGGTATTCCTCCAGCACTTCTCCTAGCTGCTATTGCAGTTACAGACATGACTAATCAACCCAGAGTGTGTCTAGCTGCTCTTCTGCCCACTGGTTTCTCAAAGTCCTCCAGGCCTCAGTTAGACTCTTTAACTGTCCTTTCCTAGCTGCTATACAACCTCAGAAGTATTGTGGGGCATTTTCAAGCCTCAATATCCTTAGCTGCAAAGTGAAAATATTAAGTACTTTTCTCATAGGGCCATTCTCAGACTTAAAAGATATACAGAGATATAGAAAAATTAATATGACATATAATCTAAAGCTGGATACTTTAGGTGCTGACACAAGTTAGGAACTCAGATGTCAGCCCCGGCCTCACCTTTCATCAGTCACTGCTATGGGCTGCGTGGTTGTTTCCCTGCTCCCAAATCCGTATATGGAAATCTAACTTCCAGCGTGATGGTGCCAAGAAGTGGAGCTTTTGAGAAATAACTGGGTTTAGATGAGGTCATGAGGATGGAGCCCTTACGATGAGATAGCATATTTATAAGAAGAGCAAGAGACTAAATCTCTTCTCTCGGCCATCTGAGGAAACAGCAAGAAGGCGGCCTCTTGACAGCCAGGCAGAGAGGCCTCCCCAGAACCCAACCACATTGGTGTTCTGATCTCAGCGTTCCCAGCCTCCAGAACTGCAAGAAGTCAATGCTCGCTGTTTAACCCACCCGGTCAGTGATATTTTGTTATAGCGACCCAAACTGACTTAGAGACTCTGCTACCAAACCTCTGTGGCACCCTGTTGCCTACTGAGTAAAATGTCTTAACTCTGACCTTGTCTCTTAAGGGTCCTTCCATTTAAGCCTTCACTTTCTGCTGGTTTGGGTCATTTTGGGCAGGGGAACAATTGACCATTCTTCCAACAGACACGTGTATCCCTGCCCCCGTGTTTCCCCCCATGCGATTCTTCCCACTTGCCCAGTCCTGTGGCCAACACTTGTCACTACCATACAGTGTTGCAGGAGGTGAGCACAAGAGCTCATCTCCCAACTGGGGTTGCAGCAGGGGCCTGGGCGCAGGCTGGCATAGAACAGGGACACAGCAGGTGTCGTTCGTGGGACTGCAGGCAGTAGTCAGCTTCCTGGGGCCCAGGTCGGAGAAGAGGGCAGTGTGTAGCCTTTCTGCAGTCCTGGGGGAAATGGAACCCCAGCCCATCCTAGCTTTCTTGGAGGGCCAGACTCCTCCACTATGACCCAACTTCACTCATTCTCCTGGCTGGAATAAACTCACGAGCTCTCTAATACCTACCCAGTCCCACGTCTATGTATAGACTTATACCCCCTTCCCGGCCACTCCTGGATCTCTTCTGGCCAGTTCCAGCCACCCCCAGCAACCTGGCCAGTCCCTTTGCATGTCTGCCCTAGCCCCAGCCCACCCACCAGCGGGATGGGTGCCAAATGGAGCATGGAACAGTGTTGCACCACAGAGGGTCCTTTCTCCTCTTTGGAAACAGAAAGATTTTAACTGGCTGCCTTCTCTCATACCAGATGGGTATCCTTGTGGGCACTGTCACCCCATAGAAAATTGATCATCACTTTTCTCTTCCTTTAAGTGGAGGGAAGAACATGAACATGTGGGTGATTGTGAGGATCAACTGCAATTATCACCTGGGAAGTTCAGGAGTTCTTGGTGTCCTAAGGCCAGAGGGCTCATTCTGGGGATTCTGGGCAAAGATGCATTTTTGTTTGACCTAGTCTGGGTATATGAAAAAAAAAATTTTTGGATTTTTTTAGACAGGTTTCACTATGCAGTTCAGGCTGGCCTTGAACTCACTTTGTAGCCCAGGCTGGCCTCGAAATCTCAGTGATCCTCCTGCTTCAGCCTCCTGAGTGCTGGGATTACAGGCATGTGCCACCATGCCTGGCTAAAAAAAATTTTTAAATTGGGAGTTCTTATACACACACACACACACACACACACACACACACACACACACACACACTCCAGATCTGACTCATCTTGCAAACTCAGAAGACAGAATCAGTGGGCCGCCTCTTCCTGCGAGATAGTTTTGCACTGTTGCTGAGCAGTGACTGCCCCTCAGTGTGGGTAGTTTGCCTCAGTTGTCCCCAGTCCCCTTGTCTGACTGTCTGTGCATATGGTCAATACTTAATATTGCAGACATTGTCACTCTCTGTGCTGGTTGATGAGCAGATGCTGTCTGGGTCTCCACCATGCTGGCTGCCGCATCTCTTCTCCTTGGGAACGCTCCGTACTTGCATTAACCAAAGGGTTAATGCCCAGCGCAGCAGGTGGCCGCTGGGTCCCTTCTCAAGGCCAGATGATTGGTCTCTATATGGGTCTAGTTGACAAAAACTTTGAATAACACCCCAAGCAGGTGTACAGTGTTCATGGCTGGGACCTCTGCACGGAGGACAGTGTCTGGCACACAGTAGGGTATTGATTGACTACTGACTCAGTCCTGCCTGTCCCCTCACAATGCCAGCTTCCTGTCTTTAGCTCTCTCTCCTTTGACACTAACAGAACAGGCCCCACCCTGCTCCTATCCTTCAGGGCCGCTTCCCCCTAGGCCCCAGCCACACCAGCCACAGTTTGGGGAGTTGGGGAGGGGTGGTCCCTCGCTCAAGGCCTTCAGCAGCAAGCCGCCTCTTCCCAAAGCCAGAGGAGACGGGGACACAGATGGAGCCTTCTGCCATGTGGGCAGCCAGAGTAGACCGTGGGTATCCTCCAAACCATGCTGTCTCTCAGACAATGGAGACAAGCAGAAGAGCCAGCTCAGTCAGGAAGCAGGCAGACAGGAGAAGCTGAGAAATGGTACCATCTAACGACCATGATTCTGCCGTCGCTTGTCTGCCTGCCTCCTCTCCTGAGTGGCTCTAGTAACTGCCCTCTTTGCCCCACTCCTTAACCCTCTACCCTTGCACTTGGGGGCCCTGGCACTCAGAGAGGACAAACAACTAAAGATCAGAGAAGAGTTGGACAGAAACATGGAGATACTGAATTTGCAGGGCCAGAAGGCATCCACGTGAAACTTGTCCTGTCCCTGGTGGCTGTGTGATCTTGGGCAAGATGCTTCACCTCTCTGGGCCTCAGTTTTCATAACACTGACCAGCCTGGGCTAATGGGGCATCCAAGTCCCTGCCCTGCCAGCCTCTATTTTCTGGGGTTCCCACATACTTTTTCACATACCTCCTCCCCCAGCAGTATTTTCTCTGTTGAAATTATTTCTCTCTCACCCTCCCTGTCTGTCTCTATCTTACAGCCAGAAGCTTCTCTTCAAGGGCGAGGCTCACTTCCTTTCCCTTTTAATCCCTGAGGCCCTAGAGGCACGGAAGGTGGTCAGTCTGTCCTAGAACTCTGGACAGAGGGATGGCCAAGGGAGTGGGGGGACAGGGTGCTAGGACTGTTACAGGTAGCAGCCATGTGGGGCTACTTACAAAAGAAGGATGGGTGGGGAGGATCAGTTGAAATCGTAGTTTCCACTGGATTTGGGGGAGGGGGTTCACTGTGTTTGCATTGAGACTCAAGCCTGGAAGCCCCCGCCTCTTCCCCTTCCTCTGCAGAGGGCTGCCAGACCAAGCAGTGGAGGGTTGCAGGTTCTGGTTCTACCTGAACTGCCACCCTTTGAAATCATTTGGGGGTTTATATTCACTTGCCACCCGAGACTAACCAAACCACCCCCAAATGGGAACATTTCCCCCAGCTCTCTGGGAGTTACCTCCCTTTGGCCAAGAAATCAAAGCCCTTCCAAGAGCTCAAGGTGCCTCGCAAACCTGGTGGCAGCCTCTGCGGCTCCACCCTCTCCAGTTCCTGTTTCCTTTGTTTGGGACGAGGGGTGGGCTGGGAGAGAGAGTAGTCTTCTCCACCTAGGCCTCTCTGAGGGGAAGGGTGGGGGCGCTGGGGAGCCACCCAGCCGGGAGGGAGCCAGCTGCTGCTTGATTTAAGGAGTTGTTTTCCAATCACCCCAGCAGGAGGCTCAGAAAGATAAGGAAATTAGGCGCATAACTCCCCGGAGGCTCCGTGGTACCCTATTGCCCTGGCTGAGTCCCGGCTGATAATGGGATCTCCTGGAGGGTCTCTGTAGATCCCTGGTGATACCAGCCTCTTATACTTGAGAGACCCCAGAAGACCCAAAGCCCTAAGTCAGTGCTGGCCCCATAGTGGGTAAATGAATGAGCGAATGAACAGATGGATGAATGACCAGGAGGGCAGATGAGCATTTGAAAAGAATTGTAACACCGCCACACTCCCCACGTTAATGCTACTTTCTTTCAAAGAGAAACACTTCTTGGCTGAACAGCTAGGAGAGAAAAGCATGCTTTACAAGAGGAGGGGAAAGTGGGGTGGAGAGGAGAGAACGAATGGATTTGTGTTTTGACATATTTACTAAGAAACGTGGAAACTGCTTAGCACCTGCTAATTAGAGTCAGAGCAACCTGAATTCCCCGCGATGTGCAAATGCCAAGGGATCTGGAGCCTGAAGGTTGGTGGGTTTGCCAGAGGGAATGATGGGCTTTTTCCCATGGGGAATTGGGAGGGTGGAGATGATGACCCAAGGGCAGGG
The DNA here is from genome assembly GCA_028451465.1 of Erethizon dorsatum. Classification (NCBI taxonomy): domain Eukaryota; kingdom Metazoa; phylum Chordata; class Mammalia; order Rodentia; family Erethizontidae; genus Erethizon; species Erethizon dorsatum. Next base: position 20,543,414 of record CM051835.1, read on the forward strand.
CCGAGATGAGCGGGATCATTAACTTTGTACCTTAGATTTCTCAGCACCTTTCCCTGTTTGAAGTCAAGCACTTGCCAGAATGACAGGGGCACCAGGAAGAGGGGTTTGGCCTATGCTGTCAAGTAGAGCTCAGGAACTCCCGTGCTGAGGTCAAAGGACCGGCCCAGGGTCCTCCTTGAGTTCTTTCTCGGTGCTATACCCAACTCTCATCTCTCTGATACCCCTCACCCTGTGTTCCCCCTGCGTATCTAGAGGACTGCCAAGTGGTTAGGACTGCAGGCCCTGCATTCAAACTGCCGGATCCCTTCCTGCTTTTGCCACTTGCGTGCTGTGTCATTCAGACTGTTTCTGGGCCTGGGAAATGAGAACAGTACTTCTGCTCTGGGAAACCGAGACAGAGGATCACAAGTTCGAGCCCGACCTGGGCAACTTGACAAGTCCCTGCCTCAAAAAATTAAAAAGCAGCTAGGGATGTAGCTCATTGCAAAGGCCCTGGGTTCAATCCCCAGTATAGGTACCACAAAAACAAAACAAAACAGTACTTCATAGGGTTATAGTGAGGATTAAATGAGATGATCCATCTAAAGACCTTGACATTTGATAAAGGTTCAGTGAATGGAGGCTGCCGTCTTCGAAGATTTTGGAGTCTAAGAGTCATGAGCGCTGCAGCTCAGTTGATACTTAGCTGTTCAGGAAAGCACACTGTGCTGGGTAGTTCTGGAGGATTTTAACGTAGGACCTAGTCACAAAGGTGCTGGTGGGCTGTATGTGCAAGCAGGAGATGCTAAGGCTGAGCAGAGATGCAGGTGAGGAAAAAATCACCATCCCTATGCTGGAGAGGCACAAAGACGAGCTGGGTTAGTGCAGCCTGGGAATCCAGGCTTACTGGAGAAAGCTGGGACCACCCAGGAGGGGCTCTGAGGGTTGAGTGGTGGAAGCCAAAGAGACAAACGGCCACTGTGGAAGCTGCTACCTAAAGCGTGGAGGAACTGCCCTGGTTACCTCTAATTTCCATCCATCCACTTGGCAATGGCACTGAGGAAGTGCAGATTTCAGGTGTCAGTGCGCTGCTACGTAATGCAAAAGAGTCAAGGCAGAAGTGACTTGGGCAGATTTCCTACCCTTCTGCACTTCTGGGTAATAAACTTAAGAAAAGTAAGACAGGAAGCTGATGCCTGGTATGACTGTTGGGAGGACTAGAGACAGGCATTCAAAGTCCGGAGCACAGTGTCTTGTCTTATTTGAACCACAGGCTCATGCTATTTCTGCTCTCAATATCCAACCCCAATGTGACCTTTTCAGGAAGTCTTCCCTGACCTCTCTGATCTTACCCCTTTGTGCATAGTTGTATTAGAGTGTTTCTGACATTGCAGTGTCATTTGGATCAAATTGTCCCTTCTACTAGAGTACAGGTTCCTAGAAGTATCTCCCTCCTCTTTGTATCCCTTGCTCCTTGAAGTTCTTGCCACAGAATAATTCTTGGACACAAACCCTGCATGTCAACAGACAGCATCTAACCATTCGAAAACAGTCTCCAAGCAATGCTGGAGTTGTGGGATACGGCTTCCTAGAAGTGAGTTGCTAATAAGATTTTAAAGGAAGGCAGGGGGGCCGGAGATATAGGTCAGTGACACAGCGCCTGCCTGGCAAGCATGAGGTCCTGAGTTCGATTCCCAGTACCAAAACAAAATAAAAATAAAGGAGTGCAGGGAAAGAGCAGGAAAGAGACCTGAAATTTGAAGGCTTGGAAGAGGCAGAGGCGCTTAGTCAAGGTTACATCCATAGTGAGGAGTATCAGGTCTCCAGGCTTTTAAGCTAGCGGGTGATCGAAAGCTTTTTTTCATTTATAAAAATTTCCACTCAGTGTAGAAATTTTAGAAAATTCAGGTAAATAAAAAGAAGAAAATAAAAATTATGCATCATGCCAACCCCTAAAATAACAGTAAATATTTTGGGGTTTATCCACTCAGTCATACACATATGGCATTTTTTTTTTCTTACTACAGAAGTGTCAGTCTGTTTCACAGCCTTTTTTTTTTTAATTCGACATTACTGTTTGAACAACTTCCCAAAACATTAAATGTTCTTTCACAGAACAAATTTTAGAGCTTCCTGACAACTCATTGTACACTTTCACTTGATTTATTTAAGCAACCCCCTTTTGGGGAATTTTAACTTGTCTTTAATATTTTATTGTATTAGATAATTTAATTAAGAAATCCATGTGGCCTAATCTTTTTATACATTGTCATTATTTCTTTAGAGTAATTTCCTAGCAGTGGAATTATTGGTCATTGAACATACACATTTTTACAGCTTCTGGCAAAGATTGCCAAATTCCTTTCCAGAAAGCTTTTTTCTTTTTCTTTTTAAATCTATTTGCATTCTCCACTTGCTATAGAGGAAATGGTTCTGGGTAGATTTACCAACACTGAATTGATCTAAAGTCTTTTTGCCAAAAATTGATTCATCAAACATCCTATTCACAAAGTACTCAAGTAAGAAGATAGATGATAGATGATAGATAGATAGATAGATAGATAGATAGATAGATAGATAGATAATAGATAGATAGTAAGTAGATAGAGCAAGCCAAAGTCAATTCATTAAATAACCAATTAACAAAATAAATAATTCAGTAAATGTACTGAAAAACATAGTTATAAAGCTATTTCTCCTGTGGTTTTTGGAGGTTGCCATCAAGTTTGAGTGGACTGGTTTTCATTTTGTCCTTATGGCAACAGTTTAAGGATGGCTTAATTTATTGAAATAATGGGGATTTGTGCGTGAACATCTTTGATATTCAAAAACTGTATTTCCTGTTATTGCTCTAAATGGGAATCTTCCAGTGTTAACTGATTTCTTTTTAATTATTTTTATGTCATTTTCTGTTGTCGCATTTACAATTTTTATTAATCGTCAGCTAATTTTGCAGTATTGTCTCAGTTTGTTTCTAGCAATTAGTAAATAAAATTTAATATGTGATATGTGTGCTACTGTCACTTCTCAGTTCCCCTCTTATCTTACCAGTTGGCTAGCATTTTCAGGTTCACAACCAATTTGCTTTTTATCTGTCTTTGGTAATTTCATGTTGGTGATTGGTGTCCATCCTAAGTGACACATTCTGATGGTGTTCACTGCGGTGATCACTTCTGGATTCTTAGGCTTCTTTTCTGCTGCTTTGAAGAGTTTATTCTTTCATGTCAGTCCTTTCAATTGCTCCTGAGTCCTCATATACAATTACTCCTTGCTAGAAACCAAAATGTCAGTATTTCATGTAAGATGGAACAGTTTCCTCCAATTTCTTTAATATGGCAGAATGTCTTTTAATTTCTTCAATTATATACATTTGTAGCACTCACTTGCTAATTCCTCAAATTGCGTGTGAGTCTTAATGCATTTCTTATTTCAGGATTTCTCCTGTGTAGTTGTTGTTTTGGACATTCCTGTATGTCATTTCCTATTTTTCTGATCTTCAGTCATTTGAGGCATTCTTTCAACTTCTCAAATATCAGTTCTAATTTTGAATTTCTGGAATTAAACTGATGTGATTGTTTCTGCCCTTTTCTTGCTTAACCTATCTTCTGGGGTTTATAAAATTTGAAACCTATTAATGTTTGCCTCCTTTCTCAGCTACATTATATTTATAATGAATTGATGTCCAGATTTGGTGATTCTGTTCTGTCATGGATACTTTATTTTTATATGTTGGTCAGTTTTGTCCAAAAATGTGAACAACACAGATTTCCTATAAGTTGCTACCAAATTGATCATATTTTCTTAATAGCGTTGAAATCATACCCGATGACTAGAACTAGCCCATAGCCATGTGACCAGAGAAAGTACTTAAGAAGCTTCCATCATACCACGGTCCTCACACTACTCTAGGATTCATAAGCTATGATTGTTGTAAACCAATGCATTTGTCACATTTGCCAACTTCTTGAACTAACTGGCTATTCGGTAAAAGGCGAAAGGTTTATGCGATCTGAAGAGAAACGGGAATATCTAACCGATTATTTGGAAAACCCACATCGTAGTGAATTGTTTTCTGATAAAACAGCTTGCTTTCTTAGGAAAGTCCCATGCCCTTGCCTCCTTGCCACCAGTAGTGCTCTATTGCTGCTGTACCCAAATGCTGCAGTCCACGGGGCTTTAAACAGCAGCCATTTCTTTTCGGTCAGTTCGGTACACCTGAAGTCCAGTACGGGCGTATTCGAAAGCTTGTCCTTTCATGCTCTAAACACTTAGATGAACTAAGGTTCTTAGTTTTACCAGTTTTTTTCTGTATGTGGTAAATGCAATTTGTATGTCATGTTAAAAAAAAATCTTTGCCTATCCCAAAGATTATGAAAATACTTTATTTTATTTTATCCTCTCCTAGAAGTTTTTAAGATTTTTCTTTCATATTTAATCCATCTAGAATTGATTTTTGTGTATGAAGTGAAGTGGGTTCAAGATTCACTTTTTTTTCTTTTCTGTATAGATATGAAATTGGCATGGCACCACTTATAGAGAAGACCAGCTTACTCTGCTGCCCTACAATTTCACATCTGTGATAAAACAAGTCCTTTCGTGCCTGTGTATCTATACCTATGTCTAACATAACTCTTTTTAGCCGTCTCTTTCCATTCAATATAATACCACACTGACTTAATCATTGTGACTTTATTATCTTGATTCCTGGTAACATAAGACAGCTTTGATCTTCTTCTTCAAGATTATGTTGGTTATTCTTGGCCCTTTGCATGTCCACATAAATTTTAGAAAAAAATATGCCAATTTCCACACGAAGGGTGGGATTTCGATTGTGATCACACTGAAATTGTAGATGCATTTGAGGAGCTGAACATCTTCATATTTTATTAAGTTCTTCTTAAAAAAAAATCTCAGCAAATTTTGTAGTTTTCCATATTAAGGTCTTGTGAGTCTTTTATAAAATTTAAGTATTTGAAATTATTGATGCTGTTGTAAATAAAATAATTTAAAATTTTTACTTTCTGTTTCCACTGATACATGGAAGCTGATTTTTTGAATTCTTGTTTGTTTGTCTAGTGGTATTGGGGATTGAACCCAGGGTCTTGGCAGTGAACTAACTTTTTATTTTATTTTATTTTATTTTTGAGACAGGGTCTCACTAAGTCACTAAGTTGCCAAGTTGCCTAGGCTAGGCTTCAATTTGTGATTCTCCTACCGCAGCCTCCTAGAATACTGGGACCACAGCTGTACACTACCACACATGTCCAGTTAAACTGATTTTTATATTGACTTTAATATAAAAAAGTTATACTGACCTCAATATGTAAAAAGTTTTTGCCAAATTCACTTTTAATCATAATTTGTATATTATGTTGCTTTTCCTATATATGTATACAATATACTGACTACAAAGAATGTCAAGTTTTTTTTCTAATTCTTACACCAACTTATTTTCATTTTTTTGTTGATGTGGCTAAGACTTCTCAGATAATATGACTAGAAATGGTGATTGCAGGCATCTTTGTCTCATTGGTGATTTCAGCATGAACTCATTCGCTGTTTCTCAAGTATAATTTTTCCTTTAGGAATTTTGTAGATAGTCTTTAAAAGGCTTAGAAATTCTCTTTTAGTCCTAGTTTGCTTAGAAGTTTTTATCATGAATGAGCATAAAATTATTAAATCTTTTTTCTTCATCTATTGTGATGGTCATATGACTTTTCTCCTTTATTTAGTTTACAACAAGATCTACATTGATTGGTTTCCATTTGTTAAACAGTTTTTGCATTTGTATTCAAATTCACTTGGCCCTGTTTTATGTATCACTGGGTTCAATGAACTGATGTTGTGTTTAGGATTTTTGTGTCATGTTCTTAGAAGAGATTAGCCAGACATTTTCTTTTCTTTTAATGTGTATGTCAGGTTTTGACATCAGGGTTATTCTAGCTTCACAGAATATAGTATTCATTTTTAGTTTGCATAATGTTAATATTATTTACTTATTAAATATTTGGAATAATTTGATAAAGTCATTTGGGACTAGAGTTTTCTTTGTATGAGATTTTTAATTTCATATTTAATATTTAGTAGATATAGAAATACTCAGGGTTTTAATTCTTTTATGTTAGTTTTATAAGTTGTGCTTTTCCGGAAATTTGTCCATTTCATCTAAATTTTCTAAAATTTTTGGTATACGAATTTATAATATTCTATAGTTAACTTTTTATTGTCTGAAAGATTTGTGGAAGACTTTATTTTTATATAGGTAATATGTGCTTTTCTCTTTTTAAAGAGTCTTGTTAGAGATTTATCTTTTTGATTTTTACTAGTCTTCTCAAAGATCCAATTTTTGGCTTTGTGGATTTTCTCTAATGTGCATTTGTTTTCTGTTTCATTAATTTCAAAACTTATTTTATGATTCCCTTCCCTCTACTTACTTTGAGTTTAATTTGCTATTCTTCTAAATTGTTCAGATGATTACTTCTATTTCAGCTTTTCTTTTTTCTCATATAAATGTATAAAGATATAAGTAAAAATTATAATTTTATCACACATTTTTGATATATCATATTTTTATTAAGAATGGAAATTTCAGGCTGGGAATATAGCTCAGTGGCACAAGTGCCTGCTTGGCAAGCGCAAGGTCCTGAATTCAATTCCTGGTACCAAAAAAAAAAAAAAGAATAGAAATTTCTACTGGATTTCTTCTTTGGCCATGGATTATTTAGAGGTTTATGTTGGTTAGATTTCTGGTACTGCATCAGAATACCTGGAATAATCAATTTAAAAGGAAGAAAGATTTGTTGTAGCTTATGATTTCAGAGGTATAAGTTCATGGTTTATTGGTCATATTGTTTTAGGGCCTATAGTGAAGGATGCACGATAGCAGTGTGCGTGGCAGAGAAAGCCACTTATCTTATGGTGACCAGGAAGCCAAGAGAGAGGGAAAGGGGCTCGTGTCCCACGATCCCCTTCAAGGACACACCTCCAGTGATATAACTTCCTCTTACTCATCTCACAACTTCCCAACAGGGCCACAGAGTGGCAACCCAGCCATAGCAAGATTTATTACTCAATTTCCAAATATTTGGTGGTATTCTAGTCATTTTTGTTGTTGTTATGGGTTCTTAGTTTAATTTGACATTGTCAGAGGAAATTCTGAGTGATTTTGCTTCTTGGGATTTTCTTAGAATTTGCTTTTGGCACAATATGTTTTCAAATTTGGGAAATGTTTCATGAATACTTAGAATGAACATCTCATCATCATTATGAACTGTTTTAACTATGTATGTAGGTAAAATAGATTTGTGAATTTGTTTTTCAGATCATTCATATACTTACAAATTTTCTTCTCATTTGTTCTATTACTTATCAAGGGAATTTATGTTAAAGTTTCTCTCTAGGATTGCCCTTTTGTCTGTTTCTCTTTTTAGTTCTGTTAGTCTTTGGTTTACATATTTTAAGTTATATGAAAGGTATATGTAAATTAATAATTATTCTATTTTCCTGTGGTAGATTGACCACATTATCATTATAAAAACTATTATCAATGAAAAAATTGACCAAAACCTCATCATGAAATGCACCATCCTATTCATTACAGCAAGGATCTCTAGTAGTGTTCATGCTGTAAAGTCCAGTTGGTCTCTTATCAGGGAAGCCATACAGTTTTTTTCTGATTAGTAATTATAAGGTATATCTTTTCCTATTCTTACTTTTAATCATTTGTATTTTTACATTTAAAGAACATTTAATTGATTTTGATTTTTTGTCTACTTTGACCAGATCCATATTTTAATTGACATGGTCCACTTATATTTAATATACTTACTGAGATAGTTGGATTAATATTTAATATCTTTGCACTTGTTTTCTATTTTTAATTTACCCTACCTATTCTACATCTTTTCTTCTCCTTCCTTTTATATTAATTCAGTGTTTCTTCTCCTTTGTTAGCCTTTTAGTTAACATTCTTTCATTCTTCTAGTGGTCACCCTTGCTTGCTACTTTAAGTTGGTACTTTTGCCATTTCTGAGATACTGCAAAGACCTTAGAACGTTTACCTTAGAACATTTACCGCCTCTGGCAGTTTTTGTTATTTTTATAATAAATTTTAATTCTGCAGATATTTAAAGCTCTCTAAGATATCCCTGTTATTTCATGCAGTCCATATTGTATTTACTCACATGTTTACTCTTTGAGTTGCTCCTCACTTCTTCCTTATTTTTCCATAAACAACTGACAAACTGGGTGGTGACCCCATTCACTGAGCTGTGAACCAGGACTCTCAAGGCCCCTGGAGGACAAAGCTGAGGTGTGGCAAGAGCCACAGCGAATCAGAACAAAAGCCCTTGGTCTGCCTGAGTGCCACTTGAACAACTCATTTACTATTTCTGAGCCTCAGTTTCTTTGTCTCACAAAATCAGGTTTGTAAACCTGCTTGTTGCCTTTCTTACAGGTATATTCAAAATCAAATGAGATAATAGATGTGAAAACACTGTGCAGACTAAAACAGGGATTGTAAACTGCCCCACAGGCTGTATTCACGCAGCAGACATGTTTTTGACGTTTGCAGAACACTTCCTTTATTAAACCAAGTCACTGTTCTAAAAAAAAAAAAAAAAAAAAAAATATATATATATATATATATATATATATTTCATATTAAAAGATAGATTTTCACCTTTCTCCTTGGGTAAAAAAATCTGAATTTCTGGCACCTCTAGACCTGACTTCTCACCCGGGGCCAGTGGCCAAAGCTGAGCGGCATCCCCTTTGCCTGAGCACCACCTGTGTTGTGTCGATGCACGCCGTTCTCCACACATACACATCTGCACTAATGTTACCACATTTGCTCTATTCTGTCACCTTATCTCAGTTTGTGGCCTTGCTAAAGCATTATATCGATACTAGTTGTTATTACTCATTTAAAAGCCAAGGACACACAGGGACAGAGCTTTCTAGTGTTAAGTGTTGCTAAGCGCTGAAACAGGTGACGGAGGGAGGTTGTAGAAACACTTTCCCTGGAGACCTAAAAATAAAAAAGATCCATGTACAGCCTCTCCAGCATGCAGAGGAAGGGCAAATTGATGGTAGCAGGTTTCTTCCAGGTCTTAAATTGGCTGGAGGTGAGGAGGAGCTGTTTTAGAATCTGCTGAAGGGAGATAGATGTATAATCATAGAGGTATTGTATAGATTATATATTGTAATGCAGCACTTGAGAAACAAAAAATGTTTCATAATATTGACAACAGAAAAAGCATGAGGCTTTTGTCAAAAATAGGTGTGACTTTGTCAAAACTTACTGAACTGTCCACTTATAATCTGTGAATTTTACTGTATGTAAGTGATATTTCAGTTTTTTTTAAAGCACAAATGAAAACAAAACTTACTCAGGGAAGTAGGGAATATATCACAATTCTAACCTGTACCGGTACCAATTATGTGCCAGACACTGAACTAGGAGCCGTGCCTAGACAGAGTGGGTTATTTTATCCTCACGGTATCTTGTAGGGTAGATGATCTGTTATCCCCATCGTCCCAGGTGTTGAAATGGAAGTTCAGGGTGAAGAAATGATGAACCAGGTTTTCCAGGTGGGAACTGGGGGAGCCACACCTCCAACTCCAGATGGAAGGATCCCTGCACCCAGTTTCTTACTTGCTCTGCTCTGTGTCCTAATCACTTAGATGGTTGAAAAGGAGAAAATTCATTACTATAAGCTTGAGGAGGGAGAGGCAATGTAAAGGTAACTTCCCGTAGCATCAGTTTGGATGTTGGTGGATGAGCTCACTTTGCTAATTTAATATTCAGAGAACCCAAGGCTCTCTGAGAGTCACCACTGGGATCTGATGACACGGTGGTCAAACTCCACCTTAGAGGGAGCTGGTTCTTCTGAGAAGAACTTCCTGAGGGAAGTTACACTCTTCCTGAACTTTGTAGTAGTTTTATTTTCTGGCAGGACATCTCACAAGATGTTTCCATCTTCAAAGAACATGCTCTGACCCACCCAGCCAGTTCTGCGTGTCTTGAGACAAATTCTTAATTTAAGAATCTGATAAAACTTGAGAATCTTCCCATCAAAAAAGCACACATGTCCAAAATAATACTACAGTTTCAGGAGGTTCAGAGGTCCTCTGAAGGTCATAGATGCATCCCAGCTTAGACACCTTTGCTGTAACCCAGTTCCAGGGACCCCAAAGCAGCCTTCATCTTCTCTGGTTGTCTCAGGCACGTCAGCAGCAGCAGGCCAGTCATTCAGTTTTGGTTTTCTTTTCTCCTAATGACTGGATGTCCACATCTTGCTTTCTTCTTGTCTCCAAGTAAGTTGGTTCTGGTAAACACATTTCAAGAGATGCTGACTCTGCTGGTTCTCATTCCTGATACTCCCCTTGGACTTCTCCCGGCATCTTCGCAATTTACATTTGTTAACCAGAACAGACAGACAGACAGACACACACACACACACACCCCTGAGTATGCATCCTCATGAACAATGCTTTTGATCAGTCTAGTCCTCATTTCACACAGACTTGTACAACAGAAGTCTGTTCAGAGTCTGTATGGATGTGCAAATTATTTACTGGATGAGAGATGATGGTTTGTGTTGGGTGAGCCAGCTGCTGGTGTAGAAATATAGCTCATGCTTTCCGGTCCCGAAGCCAATTCTTCCTAAAAGGGTGGACAACTTTTTCTAACTCACACAAATACAGTGTATAGGACAGTGGCAGTTCTGCCTGATTAGCAATTTCACTAAGGAGTCCAGAAGGCTGACGCATCAGGGAATGAAACACCGATGTCCCTATTCTAGTTTTATACCCCAGTTACTTTGTCTCTTCTTTCTCCTCAATACATAAAACTTTCAGAGTTTCCAGGGCTGCACTGGCTTGGAAGAATGAGACCAGGATCCATTTCCTGTATTGCTTGATCTGTGTTTCACAGGGTTCAAGTTTCTGCTATGGTGAACTGAGAGGCAGAGAGGATGGGAATGGCTCTTTGTCTACTTACTTCCTAGCCACTATTTATATCTGGGGTCAAGCATTACTTCTCCAGGGACAGACCAATCCCCTCTTACATGTTCTTATAGCACGGCATTTCTCTCTTGGTGGGACTCGCCACCATGGCAATCTAATATTTATTTTGGAGTATCTATCTCTACAAATATCTCCCTAATCGCCTATAAAACCATAAGCATCATGAGCATAGGTACTATTCTATTTTTATTTAACCACTGTATCCCTATTGTCTGGTACATGGTAAATACTTGTTTGGTTTAATGGATGGATGGGTGGTAATGAGGCCTTAGAATTTTAACTGAGGTGTTATTAGGTAGTAGGAAGCTGATTTCCTGGGCTAAATGACCTTCTAGTTTCACCTCAACCTTCTAGTTTTGAATTGTGACTTATAGCTATGGCATTCTAACATTTTCCTAACTTTGGAGAAATTTTCTAAAATCTTACTTAAAGGAAAAAAGTTACTGCTATACATCCATATTTGCTCTGAGAGGCTGCATCACGTGGGAGTTAAAATGTAGGCCCTGGGTAGACCTAGGTTTTAAACCTGTGTTGCTTATTTGCTGGCAAATGATGTAATGACTCTGATTCTTAGTTACTTCATTCTGCAAAATGGGGATAATAGTATCTTCCTCATAGGACTAAACAAGTTAAACTATGTGAAATGTTTAGCAGAGACCCTAACCTATAGTAGGTGCGCCATTAGATGAAGTTTTTATTATCTAAATTGGATCTTCATAGAAGACACGGAAAATTAGGTAGCACAGAAACTGGGTCCTAAAGAGTTAATATATGACATCCTACTTTCTGGTTTCCCAGAAAACATGAAAGAAAGAATACCTTAAGAGCTGACATATTTTATAGTGCTTAATATTGTGTTTTTGTGCTCCCTGAATATATCTTTGTGTCTTACAAGGGTCGTAGGTCTCCCTGACCCCTACCCCCACCACATCGGGGAGATGAAGGAAAACTTAACCAAGGGATTGGCTGACAGTGCAGTTTATAAACCCACAGAGCTTTCAGGTTAGAGGAGCACATCAGGGAGCATCCAGGCAGCAAGCAAAGACTCCAGGCAGGAGTGTGGCTTTCCAGGTGACGATGGTGAGTATTTGGGAGGTCAGGCCAAGAAATTGGCAGTGTTAATTCCATTATTCTGAGAGAGAGGTGGGCCTGGAAGTGTCAGCCTCTTGGTCTCTGGGGAAGAAGGCGATGTGGTGGGCTGCGGACTTGAATCCCAAGATTGAGAGGAAGTTTTCTAATCCAAATCTGTTTCTCCCACTTCCTGCAGTGTCTGCAGGAAGGCCAGTAACCCACTTCTTCTGCCATGTTTTCAGCATAAAATGCAGTAGCCTGAAGTCATGGCGGAGGCTTATAACATTTCCAGAGAGGCTCATAGAATGTGTGTAGCCTCTTTGCTCAAAATCATCGCCTTTCTCTAATCATCAAAGTCTTTACAAGCTGTGGATAACTCAAAAATAGCCCAACTCTGAGAATGAGGTAAAGGAGCTAGGACTGTGTTGGTCCACATCGCGTAGAGCTTCAAGTTTCTTATTCCTTGGCTCCAGGCAGAATGTATGGCCCATCTCAGAGGCTCGCCACATTGATTCTACCAGTATTATGAGTGTCTGCCTTGCCTGGATACCACTCCAACACTGGGATACAGAGATGTCACACTGCCCCTGGAATGGATTTGTTTCAAAGAAAACATGTTTTATATTCTAAAAGCATTGTAGCAATCACGGATTCAATTTTTGAAGAAAAGGAAATAAATCCCATACTCTTGCCTCTTCAACATCGATTACTTTCATTTTTGTGTGCCCTTTTCCAGCCATCTTTGTTTTTTTTTTTTTTTTTTTTTTTTTGTGGGTACCGGGGGGACGACCCCAGGACCTCGCGCGCCAACAGGCGCCCGTGCCGCTGAGCGATATCACCGGCCCCTTTTTTCGTATGTGGGATCCGGGAGTCGAACTCGGGCCCTCGCGCCTGCAAGGCAGGCGCCCAAGCCGCTGAGCCGTCTCACCGGCCCCATCTTTGTTTTTAAGGAGCCCTAAAGAAGTAGTTTTGATGCTTTATCTTAGTCACATCATGGGGGGGGGTCTCTTAAACTGTAAGTGCTTCTCATTAGCTAATCCAAAGTTCCCTCTGTGACCAACAAGGAAGGTGCTGATCCATGGGACCCCTGGTGCCTCTCTGACATCATTTCCTGCCATTCTCCCCCTACTTCTACCTCAGGGTCTGTGAACGGGCACTCCTCACTGCTTCATTCCTGTCTCTGCTCAAACTTGTCTTCTTGGAGAGGCTTTCCCTGACTACCTGCTGGCTTCTTCTAATTCTCTCTATCCCTTTTTCCAAATTTAATTATCTTTATAACATCTATGATCCCTGACATATATTTTTGAAGTACTTGTTTATAGTCTAGTTCCTCCCATTGGAATGAGTCTCCTGAGAGCGAGGGTGTTTCTGATTTCTTTACTGCTCTGTCTTCAGCCCCTAGAGCAGTTGTTGGCCCAAGAGAGGTGCTTATCTGCCTGTTGAATGATGTTTATGCTTCAGTTTTAACAGAGGTGGTAAGGAACTGCCTGCCTCCCTTGGTATAAAATCCTTTCAGAGAGGAGCTATGCAAGGTGAGGTGCTTCATAAGTGCAGAGCCTTGAGACTGAAGACGTGAAGACCATTCTGCTTTCTTCCAGTGATTCAAATCCAGCTTCTTGCTGCAAGAAAGGAAGATGTTGGGGCCGGTGAGATGACTCAGCGGTGTAGGCGCCTGCCTGGCAAGTGCGAGGGCCCGAGTTCGACTCCCAGAACCCACATACGAGAAAAGGGGCCAGTGATATTGTTCAGCGGCACAGGTGCCTGCTGGCACGCGAGGTCCTGAGATCGACCCCCAGTACCCACAAAAAAAAAAAAGAAAGGAAGATGCTGCGATGAGCAAAACGCTCTCATTTCCTTCAGCCTGCATATAAGTTCCACTGGGAAGAGCTGGTTGCATTTGCTTGGCAGAACCCTTCTTTTTCCTGGTAACCTGAGCGTGTGCTCCTTTTGCCTGCTTGGTGTCACTTTTTACTGCTAGGGGTGGAACACAGTGCCTCATGCATTCTAGGCAAGCACTGTACCACTGAGCTATACCACCAGCCCTATCTACTCATCGTCAGAGAGCTGGTGCCCTGGCTGAGGTTTTTTCCCACTGTCCCCATCAGCATAAGCTGCCCTGGGATTGCACGGTAGTGATGTGCAAACTCTTGCCTCAGTCTTCAGAGTTTGTTTTAGTGGCATCGGATACTACACTTAGTTCTTGGCTGTCCTGATATGATTTGGGGGTGTGCCTATTGTTTTCTACTCTGCTTCTCTGACACAACCCCCCTAATACTCCCCGTAAGTGTCTGTTTCCTTTCTCCAACAATGCAGGTTCTTTCTTCCACTATGCAATTCGGTTCCTAGAAATTCACTTTGCATCTCTTTGGTTAAATCCAGAACTGCCCCATTTTTTTATTTTTCTTTCTTTCTTTTTTTTTTTAGATTTTGCAGCCTTTGGCAATTTTTTTTTTTCTTCCCATGGTCAAGAAAGACTGGGAGGAGAATAGGGCCTCTGTTATTGTAAGGAATTGAGCACGCAGGCACCCCACCACAGGAAGCACAATTAAGAATGTTCCCAGCAGGAAGGCTCCTCTCCCGGAACCACAGGGAGCCGTCAGGACGAGTGACCTTTCTAATCACGCCTGACATTTCACAGCCTTCAAGGCGGAAGGGCTGCCCTTATTGCGGAGGCAGAGCGTTGCGCTGTGTCACCCCAGACACCTGCGCCTGAGGCTGCGGTGACTTGGCCTCCAACCAGGCGATGAATCAGAGCACGCAAACGGATTTGTTTCCAGGGAAAAGAGAAAACACTGAGCAGGGGACTTATGTAGATGGTGACTGTGTCTAAGCCTGGGGCAGAAAGGCATTGGAGGAGGCTACCGCGTCCTCTGGGATTAGCCTCCTCGCGGGAGCTCAGGTGATGCGGATCAGACAGGCTTTAGCAGAGGAAAGGAAACAGACGGGATCATCTTTCAGCCCCTTCTGGCCCACGGGAACCATAATGACTCACTTTTTACCCATCTCAGGATGCAAACAGCGTTATTTTTTCCCTAGTATAAAAAATAATGTATGCTTCGTCTAAAGAGGTCATACAATATATAGGGAAGAAAGTAAAAATTACATTTAATTCCACCACCTGGAGATTACCACTCTTAACATTTTAAGGACATTTCTATGCATATATGCAATATTTTAAAATAAAATACAGCCCTTTCATCAATACTGTTTTGTAAACACTCTTTATGATAGATGTTAAGCTGCATTTTTAACTTGACATCTTGAACCCATTTCCACGTCAGTAAAATATACATTGAACAAAGTCATTCTTAAGGATTTCACATAACCCACTGTATGAGTATAGCCTCCTGAAGTTGTCTCTCTTACTCTCTCTTTTTTTTTTTTTTTTTTTTTTTTTCTTTTTCTTTTTCTTTTGCATTATGGGGGATTGAACCCAGAGGTTTGCACTGAGCTGAATCCTCAGCCTTTTTCAACTTTTTTTTTTTTTTTTTTTTCCTGAGACAGGATTTCACTAAGTTGCTAAGTTGTCCTGGCTGGGCTTGAATTTACAATCCTTCTGCTTCAGCCTGACAGAATATACTAGAACGTATGCCCTCATTTCTGGAGAACCAAGAATACTTCTTTATGGCCCATTCCTAGGAATGGACTTGCAGATTTGAATATAGATATTTTTAAGCTTTTTGCTGTCAATCTTGTGAAAAGTTTACATTAACATACATTTCCGTCATCAGGTTATAGAGCACCTGTTGCTCCCTACTCTCCTCAATTCCGAGGGTTACTAATTTTTTAATCTGCCAATTTCAGAAGTTAAAAATGATATATACTAATTCCTTTAATGTGCATTTTTCTCTGTTAGAGTTATAAAGCTTTCCTATGTTTATTAACCATTTGTGTTTTTTTGTTTTGTGAATTCACCTGCCCTTTTCTCCCCTCTGTGGGGTGTTAACTTTCCTGATATTTAGTTTTAAGTACTTTCTATATGGTAAGAATATTTCTATGCATATATGCAATATTTTAAAAGAAAATACAGCCCTATCATAAGCACTGCTTTGTAAACTACATTTTAACAATTTATTATCATGCAATTTATAATTATTTTACCTAGTTTAGCACTGTCTTCATTTTATGTGGGTTTTTTAAGTTAAAAATTCAGATGTCATCTGAACATGTGGTTCCAGCTGCTTTTGGAATCACATATAATAAAGCCTTCTTTATCCTGCATTTGTAGAAATATTTTTTGTGTGTTCTCACTCTCTCAGCACTCATGGCCTTTTGACTACTTCCTCTGACTGAAATGATCTTTATTCTCGTGCTGAGTGGCTCCTTCCCATTCTTCAAGTCTCGAACACTGTCTCCTGGGCTGTGGATGTCATTCAGTGGTATAGCACTTGCCTAGGAGGTACAAGGCCCTGAGTTCAGTCCCCAGCATGGAAAAAAATAAAGCCATCCCCTTGGAAAACTCTTTCCTGGTTACATGACCTAAAGAAGGTTCCTTCGACCCCCACTCTTCTTTTTCTTTGTACTCTGTTGATTCCCTCTATAACTTTTACTAAGAAGCATAGTACAGAGTTTGACTATGTATTCATTATCTGCATTCCCAACTAGATCGTAAACTCTATGGAGGGCAGAAATCAAACCTGTTTTGTATTTAAACACCTAACCTGGCTCATAGTGGATATAGAAAACATATTCTTTAAAAGCCATTGAATGTAAATCCATCTAAAATTTATTTAGGTATAGCCAGGCACAGTGGTGCATGCCTGTAATCCCAGCACTCAGGAGGCTGAGGCAGGAGGATTGTCATGAGTTTGAGGCCAACCAGGGTTACATAGTGAGTTCAAGCCCAGCCTGAACTGCATAGCAAGACCCTATCTCCAAAAAAAACGTTTTTTTTAGGTATGAAGTGTGACTAGAAATCTAATTTAAGCTTTTCAAAATAGTATCTTGTGATTATAGCACACAATTACAATGCAGACTAGTTCTGTTATAATCCCCATTTCACCTGGCACCAAGAAATGAAAGCCGGAATGTGGGCGGGGGAGAGAATCAATGGTTCACATTATTGCTGCTCTCCAGCCCCACTGACTCTTCTCTCTGCAATGGCTTCCCTTTCTCCATTATTGCCTTAGCCCTAAGTGCTTCCCATAATGCTTACTTCGAGGCTTAGCCTAGAGTGGATCCTTAATTAATGGTATTTGTGGGCTGATTCAAAATCATTTAAATGGCAGAGGAATCAGATATCTTTGATGTGTCTCATATAATATTCACATTAGCCTGGGGAAGCCCTGAGAATTCTCTTCTCCTTCCACAACCCTGAGAAACTGGATTTCTCCACATCCTTTACTTGTTTCTCCACATCTCTCCACACCTCCACATCTCCTTGTGAACAAGGCTGGCAGAAATGGAGGTTTGTCAGAGACAGAAAGAGGAAGCTGGTGACACTTTCTTATGTGTGCTTTTAAAGTTTCCAGCGGTGCTCATGGCACATCCCATTTGCTCCTTCAAAACTAACCTGTGAAGCAGTTGTGGCAGCTTTACAATCAGGCCTTGGGAAGACTCAACTTTTAGTCTTTAAAATTTAATATCAGTAAGTGTTTTTCCATTTTAAGAAAGCAATACATTAGGTATAAAATATTGGAAGAAATAACAAAAGGATCAATTTTATTCCATTTAAAAACTATTAATGAATGTAATAATCAAAGGAATGCAACTGAAATACTACTACTAATAATACTAACCATCAAAGAAATGTAACTAAAAAGAGAAATTACATGTCATTTGCCTTCAAACAATGGAAGTCACAAAGAGAAATCACTTTATTTAAAAATTATTTTATTATATCTCTAAATTTTTCAACTTTACAAATAATCAAAGGAT
Organism: Erethizon dorsatum; assembly: GCA_028451465.1. NCBI lineage: Eukaryota > Metazoa > Chordata > Mammalia > Rodentia > Erethizontidae > Erethizon > Erethizon dorsatum. Next base: position 20,561,369 of record CM051835.1, read on the forward strand.
ACCACTCAAAAAAGTAGTCACATGCCATTTTCACCCAATAAATACCTTATAATATAATAAATTATAATTCTTAATGCTGAGTAGAATGCAATAAGTGCTTTACCCAGTGTGGGGAATAAATAGGTATGTTTCTAAGATGGAATTTTCCAAGAAGAAGCAAGAACTTTACAAATGTTGAGACCCTTTTGACTCCTAATCTTACTTCTATAAATCTTTACCAGAAATGCTCATCTTCTGGTTGTTTAAAGTATAAAAATGTGAGGCAAGTCTAAATGTTTGCTAACAAGACATGATTAAAAAATTTAGATCTAGCTGAAGTATGGATTATTATGGAATCATTCATTACCAATGATGTTTCCATAGATTACTTAATGACATAGGATATGTCCTGAATCTAATAAGTGTCCAGAGTTTGACTCTAAATTTTGTTTTTAATTATATTTACATTTTATAAGAAATAGACTATAAGAGAGATAATAGAATGTTAACTGTGTTTCTCTCTGGGTGGTATGATTATATGTAAAGTTCTGTTTCTTTCTTAATATTTTCCAAATTCTTTAAAATCCAGTATCTTACCTTTTTCTTTAAAAAAATTCTTTCCTTCTTCTTTCCCAGCTCTTAATGATATTAATATAGTCTTGGATCACATTCATTAAAATCCAGAAAAAGGAAGTAAGAGAGCTCCTCTGTGCCTTTCAGCTGCCTAACACATTTTATGTGCAGTGAAGCCTAAGGGAAATGTATCTGCAGGAGAGGGTTAACAAAATGGGAGGCATCCTGAAGGGACTTAAAGTCATGTGACATGAAGAATGGCTGGAAAACATAGGCAAGATCTGGAAGCCAGATTGGTTTCCCATAAACACCTGACAGTTATCACAAAACAGAAGACAGGACCGAAGTTGGAAATCACAAAGAGCCAGAATTTGGTTTAGTGCAGAAGGACCTGTCTGATGATTGGAGGAACTTCCCTGAAGTAAAAGACCAGCTGCAAGGAGGAGGGATGCCTAGCTTCAGGGCGAAGGCTGAACGATCCCTTGGTGGTAACATTGAGAGCATCTTGGTACCACTGATCTTATACAGGCCAGTAATTTTTTTTTTTTTTTTTTTGAGACAGGGTCTCACTATGTAGTTCAGGCTGCCCTTGAACTCACTATGTAGCCCAGGCTGGCCACAAACTCTGGAGATCCTCTTGTCTCAGCCTCCTGAGTGCTATCATTACAGGTGTGCACCACTATGCCTGGCTAGGCCAACAATTTACACTTTATCCATCATAAAATAGGGAGAAGAGTCCTGAAGAGACCACTTCATCATATTTCTTCTTGCCAGCAGCTCCACTGTTTCAAGGGGAAGGCACCAAAACCACTTGGGACAGGTGGTGTTTGTGGGTAAGATGGAGTGAGATAAGGCTTTGGGATCAAGGAAATGGGATGTATCAGTTAGAGCTTTTTTTATTATAAGTGACACACAGCCAACTAAAGCTGTATTGTGCAAATTAGAAGTGAATTGGCCAAAAAACAAGGAAGCCAAAGTGAACAGAACTGGGTGCAGCATGGCTGGAGCCAAGGGCTTTGTTTCTATTTCCTTCCCCTGGTTTGGGAGCGAATCTGGCTACATCAGGAGACAGGCTTCTTAATGTGGGAGCAAGATGGTCTCTGACTGCCTTGCATTTATATTGTACTCACAGCTCATATGCGCAGCTCACACTAAGAGTGTCTTCCCATACAGCTGAGGTAACATCCTTGGGGAGACTTACGGAAATGGCTTGGGTCATGTAACCCATTCCTAAACCAATAACAGAGTCTGAGGGTAGGGGTCCTCTGATTAGTTAGGCTGAGTTATAATTACACACGTGGAACTTGGACATGGTGGGAGCAAGTTAGCCTCACTTGGCTCATGTGGGTCAAGCTGGCTATGGAAAAAAGGAAATGTCCTTTGTCCACTGTAGGATCATCTTGCCCACATTAACAGTATTTGTAAAAAAAATTTGTAACTGCTACCAGAGAAATCTACTTCATGTCCCTACCATCTGGTAGTTCTACCTCTCTTCTAGCTTGAATTCTTCCTGCTTGTAGTTCCCACCCATCTTGTTCTGTTCCATCTTCAGGGTAGATTTAGATCAAAACCTCTTCCTCACAGACACACTATGAGGATTAATTAGATTTTCCAGAAACCATCTGTAAAGTGCCATGGGATCTTCAGGACCAGATGCTTCGTAAAGAAACATTACAATTAGAATCAACTCTTCATTTTTTATGCTTGGGGGGGATGGGAGACAAGGATGGATCAAAAGGAAGGAGATGGAAATCTATAAGTTGTCCTAAGACTTATTTTGACTGTGATAACCGTTCTCTTCCCTTTCCAAGTATTTTGCCTTTGCCATTTACAAGGACCAAGCATGCTAATGGGTTTGAATGGGTTTGAATGTCTGCACCCTTCTCCAAGTGGAACAGGAAACGTTGGTGACAGGGAGCCAGTAGAGGCTAAATAGGTTGCATAATCTGAAGCAAACCAGGATCAGAGCTGGGAGGATTAGCAGCTGGCTCTGTCAAGTGGCTTTCCTTTTTTAGCTCGGGTTAATGGGCTATGAATGATATATAACTGTCTGGGCAGTATGTGGACGTCACAGTCTGGGCTCTTCTATCTGCCTGCAAGACGCCTTTGTTAGGATTGTCAGGGACAAATGCTGGGAAGGATAGCAATCCAGTTTCAAGAAGTAAGGTGCAGGCTGGCCCTCAAGCCACACCTCAGGCGGGAGCTGGCAGGCAGGGAGGTTCTTGAGTGCAGTCGCTTGCGGGGTCACCCAGACCTGTCATCGGCATGCAGGGTGGGTAGGAGAGCCAAGGCAGGTTACCACGGCTCTTCTAGCAAGTCTGGAATTTCAAGATAGGGTTTTGCATCCCTGACTCTTTTCTTTTTTTAAATAATATTTTCCCCAACTTTTAATTTAAAAATAAAGCCTAGACAAGTCAAAAGAAAAGTGCAATGAACACCCATAAGCTTTTCACCCAGATTCATCATTTTGGCACACTGGGCTCACTCTTACATTGTCTCTGGCTCTCTCTGTCTCTCTCTCTGTCTCTGTCTCTGTCTTCTCTCTCTCTCTCTCCTTCTGTATATGTATATGTGAATCTATATGTATATGTGCATAATATACCTATATTCACATCTATGTCTACCTATATTTTCCTTAAAGCAGTTGATATTAAATTGCAGGCCTCATAGTACTTTATTCCTAAATACTTCTTTATGGATCTTTTTAGAACAAGCTTCGAAGCACAATACAATTATCACACTCAAGAACTATAGCATTGGGGCTGGTGAGATGGCTCAGCGGCGTACGCGCCTGCCTGGCAAGTGCGAGGGCCCGAGTTCGACTCCCGGAACCCACGTATGAAAAAAGGGCCAGTGATATCGCTCAGCAGCACGGGCGTCTGCTGGCGCACGAGGTCCTGAGGTCGACCCCCGGTACCCACAAAAAAAAAAAAGAAAAAAGAAAAATAGCATTGATACAATGCTAAAAGCTCACATAAAACCCATGTTCAACCTACTCGAACATCTCATGATGTCTTTAAGCTGATCTTTTCCCTGTCCAACTCCTCCTCTTTTGTCTATTGTTCAGGACATGGACTGTTTTGAAGAGGGAAGATTTCAGCCCAGTTGCTCTGTAGACTGTCCCTTAATTTGGAATTTTTCTTTTGTTGTTGTTGTTGTTGTCATTTCCTCATAGCCAGATTCAAGTTAAATGTCTGAATTCTTATCTGTGTGACCTTGAGTGAGTCACTTGATGATGCAGGGCCTTAATTTACTCATCATGTTACATACCTCATGGGGTTGTTATGATAACCAACAGAGATAATAACTAAAGTTCTCAGCATGGCAACAGGCAAAAATAAGCACCTGAAAATTGTCTGCTCATGATTAGCATTATCATTGTTATTACCATCCAGAGCCTGATAAATCTTGTCTCCAAACAGCTTTTCATCTTCCTGGAAAATTTCCAGAGTCCCAACTCCAGTCTCCTAATCTGCAAATGGGGAATAACCCCAATTCTGAACAACTTACTGGGTTATTAAGAGAATCAAATTTTTAAAAATGTGATCCACAGCACAGTGCAAACTAGAACATGATGTAACAGTGTAGGGAGACATTACTTTCTGTGTTTGCATACTTTAAAATTACTCTCTTATGTAAAAGAAAAAACACTCAAGTGGGGGTCAAAATGAAATTATCATCTAACAAAAATTGTGTTCTGTGTTTAACTAATGTGATAGCTTTCAGACTTTAAAAAAATCAATGGAATCTAATTTTCAAATGAAAGTCTTGGAGCCCCAAACCATCAAGCAGATTAAAATACAGCCATTCGGAGTGAAGTTAGGGATAGAGATGGAGTACCTAAGGCCCCCCGGGGAACCCCCAGTACAGACCCAGGTGCTGTGATGATAAGGCCCTTCTTGGCATTGCTTCAGTCTCCCCTGGCATCTGCTCACAGTGCCACACCATCATTTGTTTTCTCCTTTGCATTCCTGGCCCACTTTAGCTGAGGAATGGTAATAGCTATAAACCCCAATGATGATTTACTCAGTGCATTATTAATCATTATTAATTGCTTATAAACATCCTTCCCTGGAAACAGCATAAAATGTCTTGCACTCAGCAAGGCAGACTGAGGAGCACATAAGGAGGCATTGGTGGTGTCTCTGAGAGAGCAGCTCATGCCAGAGCCTCCCAGCACGTCCTGCATGGCACACGTCCTGAGCTGGGGGCTGGATGTCCCTGTTTGCCCTCTTAATCTGCAAACTACCCAGCCTTATTCTTAAGGGGTAGGGCTTCATCTGACAAGTCAGTCAGGTGTTATTTGCACCAGAGCATGGCCAAATAACAAGACAGAAAACTGACATGAACCCAGTTCCTACGGTGTGCCAGATAGATACCTGTTTCTCATTTAACCTTTACAATCAACCCTACCAGGTAGATAAGAAAATCGTCACTCAGATTACTTGTTCAAGGTCACCCAGCCATGGTGGAATGGGATTCAAACCAAGATCCTTTAGACTCCAAAGACTGTCCATTCTCAAACTGAAGAATATGGACTGACTCATTTTCTTTGGATTTCTGGTAACACCATCTGTGCCACATGGCATCCATGGGTTACTGCCAGAGTCACTCCCTTTGATCTTTCCAACAATCACATCAGCGGAAGTATTCACAGTATCAGCTAATGCTGATATGTTACCTACCATAGGCAAGTGTCATTCTGAGACTGTATCTGAACGCGTGTAATCCTGACTAGGAATGACCGCATGAGGCATGTACTACTCATTTTACTGATACGGACCTTGAGAAACCGAGAGGTTCAGTGACATGTACAGAGGAGTGTTGCATAGCCAGTTGGTGGCAGGAGTGGGATTTGAACCCAAGGCATCTAACTCTAAGGTCTAAGCTCTTACGACTGTACTAAAGGTGAAAAAGGGCTAATTACTAGCTCCAGTTTACAGACAAGGGAACTGAAGTGTTCAGAGGGGTGATCTGCTCAGGATCACGTGGTATTTGTTATAGGAAAATATACCCAGGGTGGGGTCAGGGCAGTGTTGGACCAAAAGCCAAAACTTTTTCTATGAAATAAACATGTAATTCTCTTCTACTGGTTGAAGCTGCCACAGTACAGCAGGGTATGTCTAAGAGTGAATTGTACAGGTAGATTGAAGGCAACACTAAGAATAGTTGACAAGACAAAGCATGATAACTAGAGCTGGACTAGTTATTTCAGGTAAACTCTTTTTTTTTTTTTTGTGGGTACCGGGGGGTCGACCTCAGGACCTCGCGTGCCAGCAGGCGCCCGTGCCGCTGAGCGATATCACCGGCCCCTTTTTCGTATGTGGGTTCCGGGAGTCGAACTCGTGCCCTCGCGCTTGCCAGGCAGGCGCTTAAGCCGCTGAGCCATCTCATCAGCCCTCAGATAAACTCTTGGGGGTAGGGGAGGAGGAAAAATCCTGGCAGGTCCTCTTCTGAGGGCCGTGATCCCATCTTTAGGTCAATCTAAAGGCCTCAGGATTGTCAAGGTCCACAAGATTCACAGCCAGCCTTAAGAGTTGAACTATATTTGAAACACAGTCTCCTAATCTTACCCAAGCTTAAAGCTTCATGAGAAGGCCTGGATGGGGGACACTGGGGGTTTTCTAAGGGAGGAGGCCAGCTGGCCAAGAGGATGGATGCTGAGAGGTTTAGGATTTTCAGCAGGCAGTGAGGGAGAACTTGCTTCCTTCAGACCCTCTTCCTCCAGGGGCCATCTTTCTTATCAAAATGTGTACAAGAACATTCCTAGTTATCCCAAACCAGAAATCATCCAACTTCCACCAATAGCACAGTGGACACTCCTACATTATGATATATTCAGACAATGCCACATTCTACAGCAATGAGATTGTCCACATTACTGCTCTATGCAACACTGAAACCATTGTCAAACATGCTCCCATCAACGGCTGGGGTCAGGAGTGCGCCAGGTCACAACAGCCAGTCTGGAGTCAGGAGAGAAGAAATAATGGAATCACTGAGCCCAAAAGAATCTAGCTAAAGTCAGTTAGTCAAATTAGAGCCAGAAGTATGAAATGGCCTGTCCAGAAAACAAACGGGGACAGACAATAAAGGCTTTGGGACCTGAGGGGCACAGGAGGGCTGGCAGAGCCTGAAGCTCTTTGCCCAGTGTGCCTTTTGGGAGCGCAGGGAGGAGGTAGGGGACATGCCTGTTTTTAAAAGGGAAAAATCTATCTCTAGGAAAGGCTTCCAAGTTGCAAAGGCCCACACTCTAACATCAATCTGATTGCTATGTAAGCTGCATCTGCCTGCATGTCATGACTCTGGGAGAGAAGCTCTGAGAATTGATGAGTGCAGTCTTTCCATGGCCTCAGTGATTCCTGAGGTACATGTGGCCAGGCTAGGTTGTACGCTGTGTAACCTCAAGGGCCCACTCACCGAGCTGGCAATGGGGTGGTGCCCCCTGGAGCTGTATGTACACGTGACGTCCTGCCTGGGTGATCAAGCCTTCCTTGCAATGGTCACTCTCTCTCTAGCCTCTTCCCACACTGCTCTCCCACTCTGCACTCTGGCCACACTGGTTTTCTTTCAATCCCTTGTTTTTGCAGAGGGGGATTAAAAACCACTACAAGTTCTGAACACTCTTTCTTGAAGAGATGGGGCCCATGTTCCCTCCTTTTGAATCTAGTTGGGCTTTGCTATAGCTTGTGTCTCGATGCCGCGCCCCCCCCCCCCGCCAAAGCCTCATGCAGTCATACATGGGGCTTTTTCAAAGGTGGCTGGATCTAGAATGTGTGATGATGGATTAAGGGTGTGTGATTACCAAATCAGTCTGCTGATTGACTTGACACCTGCCCTAAGCCCGGTAGCCTAGATAGAATATAAAAGGGGCAGAAAGAATCTGCTAAGTTTCCTTAGACTTGCTTCTTTGCTGCTTTGGCTGTCTTCTGTCTGCCATGAATTGTTTCTCCTCTGCAATGCCCCTCTGCTATGCCACCCTCCCTGGGAGCCAGCCAACTATGGACTGAAACCTCTACAAACTGTAAGCCAAATAACTTTTCCTCTTTAACTTTGGGTGTGGGGTATTTGTCTCACCAACGAGGAAAGTAACTAAGACAGGCCTCATGACCACTCTGACCAGTAGAATTCAGTAGAAGCAATGCCGTGCATGTGTCTTCGTCCCACACTCTTGGAACACTCTCTGAGTCCACCACGCTGGGGCAGCCACACATAGGCTGGCCCTGCCTCCCTACCATCTGCACTAAGACACCGCACATGGGAATGATGCCAGCTTGACCCCTGGAGACAGCTCACTTGCCAACTGAATACCCTGAGCCTCAGCCAGGGCCACATGGAACAGATGCCTGGGCAATCACTGCCCACACTTCTGACCCACAAAATTGTAAGATTGATAAGGTGTTTTTTTGGGTTACAACGTTTTAGCAGGGGTTGCTGGGTAGGACTAATTATAGGAGCCCTGGCAGTGCTCTCTCTTGCTGCAAGACATTGAGATTTGCTGTTTCACTTTTTGGAGATGCCCTTTCCTCTCCCTTCATCTACTCAGTGCCTGTCTGTCGGTGCTCAGCCTACACATGGCTTCCTCAGTCCAGCCTCCTGTGGGGGACTGGCACTGCAGGCTCTTTTTCACTGTGCCTGTCAAAGCTGCATGTTTGTGAAAAGGAGTTTGTGATTACTTCATAAATGTCTGTTTCTCATACTAAACCATAAGCAGGGATCACAACATCCCTGGTACCTAGTGCAGCACCTGGCACATAATATACACTAGCAAGTACTTCATGAGTTAATGCACACGTGCAAGGATTTGTGATGCAAGTGTTTTCAGTAGAGCTATCCCAGGCGCCGCTGTGTGCCCAGGGCTGAAGCCATGGGGATCTAGAAGCCACACCTTCACAGCAGTTAGCAGCACTCCTTTTATATGCCTCATATATTGGTGTTCTTCATGGGATACCTTTGGGAAAAATATTCCAGCTACTGAAAGCAATGTGTTGGGAAATCGCTATCCGAGCCTGTACCCTCCCGAGCTATTCCTTGCTCCCTCCAATCTTCTTTCTTCCTTCCTCACAAAAACTTCCACAGAAATAAGGCCTGGTGGGGTTTAAAAATAGAAACCTCTCACCCTCCCTCTGTCCCTCTATTTCCTTTCCTTCGCACCACTCTATAATTTGTTGTAAAAAAGCAAGCTGTCTGGATGTGCTCCACGGAGAAGACACAGTCTTCCTGATAGATAAAACACCACGCTAGACTTCAGGGCAGCAGCTTGCTGCCCTCCCTGGCAAGTGAGGCCCAACAGTATGCACATGTGCACACACACAGACACACACACACACACACACACGGGGTGCCCTGTTCATTCAGGTTTCCATGTAGAACTCAGGCACACATGGGTGTGAGCCTGTGGGGGCCTTCCTAGGGTGCCGCCGATAGGAGCTCCTTCCACGTGGATCCCTGGGATCTCCTATGGGACTTGGCTACAAGGGAGGGAGGAGAGTGTAAGTCACACTGCTGTTCTTCCTGGGGGTCAGGCCTGGAGCCTGGTGGCAGCCTGCTGTGCTTTATCAGAAGCACAAGGTGTGTGTGTGTGTGTGTGTGTGTGTGTGTGAGAGAGAGAGAGAGAACAGGAGATAGGCAAGGCAAAATGTGCTAGACTATGGGATGTGTGTACAGCCAGTAAACACAGCATATTTATGAATGAAGCAAGACACACTGTGGTACAGTAGGAAAAAACACAAGCTTTCAATGCTTAAACTTCTCATTTTTAATTCTCAAGTCTACCCCATAGTTGCTACATAACATTGAGCAGCTGCACTTCTCCTAACCTCAATTTACTTATTTACCAAATGGGGACAATGATCCTCACCTGTGAGCATTTTTGTGTATTAGATAAGTTTACTTGATGCCCACATATACTAAGCAGTTAATAAAGGACCCTCACTGTTATGTGGCAGGTCATTTTGGTGATGTTCAGAAACCTTCAGTATGAGATAAAAGTGATAACAGCAAAAATGCCTTCAGTAAACTTTATGATTTATTAAAATCTAGCAGATTAGAGCTTCTTCAGCTCTGCAAACTTTGATGTAGAAAAAATTAGATTTGGGAGGATAGTAAAGTCACAGAACAAAGTCTTCAAATGACTGAGCCATAATTTGTAAATTTTGATGTGCATTATAAAGTGATCAACTATCCAGATGCAGTGGTTAATGCCTACTTTACTTATAAAATGACTTATCCCAATGAGAAATTTTAATAGAATAAATGAGAAAAATGGAAACAGCTTAACTTCTTTGTATTAAAAACTCAAAAATTAAATTGACTTAAGTCTCTTTGGAAAATGCCTTCTCAATGACAGTGTTTCAATGCAGTTACTGTTCTGATTAAAACTTTGCATGTGTAAATGCAGAACTTAAATGTCCTGGGAACCCAAATGGTGGAATCCAACAGTTTATTTGGTGATGAAAATGAAGATGATATGATGATGATGACCAGGACTATTACGAAAAATGTTTTGGTAGAAAGAAGAGTGGGTGTGGTTACATTGATGTGTTGAGATGTCCTGCCGAGGAAGGAGAATGTTTAGATACATGGCAAGCAAGATCAAATGCCTGTGGTGCTTTTGCCTCCTTATTCTTTGGTGTTTATTCTGTGTCATCCCTCTGTGGAGCTCAGGCAAAGGAGAAAGGGATGAGTATAGGGAGATGACTGTCAAAGACACTTAGCCCTTGAATCTTTTCATATGGCCAGGACTGCTCAGGACAGCTGCTGTCACAGATTGCCCCATTTCTCCATAGCCCTGTAACAATTCTTTCCAGTGCTGATCCTCTGTTTCAGGGCTCTGGGATGGGCACCAGTGGTTGGTGGTGCCATTTCCAGGTGACTTCATGAGGCTCATGAAGTTAACTCACTTCTGTTACAAAGAGTTCTTGCTTCTATGCATCCAAGTATAACTTCAAGCAATTCCTGGAATCTGGTATTGGGTTGTTTTTCATCAATGGAGTCTTTGCATCAATTTTCAAATCTTAAGAAGTCAGTAACTAGTAAAAATGATTAGTTCAACACCCCCTTTAACCAATGTATGTGCAGCAGCCCCAGTGAGGGAAGCAGATTCGCCCACGTGGCAGGGCCAGGAATGAAACCAAGGCGTTCACCCAATCTGCTCTTAGAGCTTCTTCCTCATGTCCCACACCATCAGCAATGCACCACTTTGAACATCAGTATTCTCCAGGGCCCCAATTTTGCCACACTAGGCCTCACTCCCAGTCAAGTCCATCAACCATTTCAGTACCTTGGGGACCTCACAGGCTCTTTCTCCACTGACATCTCCCCGCACTACCTATTCTAGAACCAGAAAATGTGAGAAAAATCATTGCTTTAAGAGCTGAGCTGATTTGTGCTGCTGATTACCAAGCAAGGCTGTCTCGCTCATTTTCCAAGCACTGATGGTCCAGTTGGGAAAGACTGGGCACAGGAGCCTGGACACTTGAGCATGATCTTCAAATCAGGTTTGGAGAGGATAGGCTTATTTCCTATAGTAGAAGGCCTGTGCTGGCTCCTGAGGGCATGAAACAATGCCAGCTTCCCTGGGCTCTTTTGCCTAAAGGTCAAGGACTTTCCTCTATTTGGTAGGAAATGAAGTTCTCACTGTATTAGAGAGGATTCTGGGCATTGGTCCCTTCTTTTATTCTGACTATTCTATTTTCATTCCTATGTTCTGAGCTTAAACTAGAAATAAGTTTTATTCCTCATGAAGTATGAATGGGGAAGGAAGCATTGAGAGGGAAAATAGAATTGAGGTATGCTTTCATATATTTATTATGTTTTGGTTACAACTTAGAAGTTTGTCATTTTAACTTTATAAATTATAGAAAAACATTTCTTTTTTTAGTAATTTTATTAGTTTTTATTAACTTCATAAAACATTAGATTCTGTTGTGTAAAATGTCATTTTCAATGGCTCCCCTTCATCAGTAAATTTGTGATGAACTTTCAATAAAAATTTGATAACAAAAATTACACAATAAAACAAAAGTGCTCAGTTGTTATAAATGATGGTTTATCATTTTGAGTTTTAAAGTATTAATGAAGTAGAGCTTCCTTGAAAATTCTGAATTTTCATCAAGATTTCATCTCACAAAATTGTTTTCTGAAACAGTAACTTTGCCTGGATATTTGTAATTATTCTCCCTGGCATATTGCCACTAGGTTTACTGTACCACCAGGTTGACGGAACCCAAGCGAGTGAATGATTAGGTCTACCCCCCCATACTTCACTAGAAGTGATCATGAAAACACAGCTTTTGAGTCTGTGCACTATTCTAAGCTCTTTACATTGCTTTATTCTTTCCAACAGTCCTATTACATAAGTACTACTGTTGCCTTCATTTTATTGATGAGGAAACTAAGGCACAAAGAAGTTAAATAACTTGCCTCACCATCTCCGTACGCATCATTGTACATTGATGCTAAAATCTTACACTATCTTGTTTATCATAGTCACATCTGTTGACCTTCATGTGTCATCCTTTGTTGTATGTGTTCCAAGAATTGCAATGGCAGAAAGAACACACACATTACCACAAGTTTTCCCTACACATTAACAAATTAATTTACTTTAGTGAAAATATATTAGCATCAATCTGAAACAATAGTGTAGGAATGCTGTGCCATCATTTCAGACCACGCAACAGACAAATGGACACACACACACACACACACACACATACACACATACCCTGGGAGGCTGAATTTCTATTTGGAGAGCTCGCTGAAGCAGAAGATTGGTTACACAAGTGACAATAACTATGCGGTGCTTTCTCGTGGAAGTCAGAGGAAGCACAGAGATGAGAAGGTTTACACGCATAGTACTCCTGTGCCGAACACCCCAAGTTCACTACATGAGAGGGTCCTTCAATCTGGCTGGACTCCAGCCCTGGAACTGGAGCTGCAGTGTTGCAGCCAGGACAGCTTCTAAATGGGCCGGTCTTGAAGCTTCAAGAAGCTTCTCTCACCTGCTTTGAGGAAGGAGGATCAACCCTTCTCTGCACCTCCTGCCATGATGCTTTCACAGCCAGTTATAATTCTATTCCATTCCCAGCAAGGGAGCTGGCAGCTTTGGGTCTCCCCAGCAGGACTGGCTGGCTGCAATTAATGTCTCTTCTACAGCCTGATTAGCTAAGGACAGGCCAGTACACTTATTCTATGCCCAAGGCCACATTTAGATTAGGAAATGGGGGTTTCCCATTTTGTTGCTTCTATTCAGAGTCCTCAGTTAATTCAGACATGTTAACCCTTTGCCTTTAGCTCTTGGTAGTGGAACTGGATCACAGAGGCAAGAGGTCATCTCCCAACTGGACAGCCCCAAGGACACAGGGAGAGGGGACCCCTTGACTTCTTTATTCTCCAAATTCCAGGTCACTGGGATAAACTGAGGGCCTACTTTAGCAGGCACAAGGCAAATGCTGGGGATTAAACTGAAGCCACAGACATAGTGTCTAGTGTTATGTTGGAGCTTTGAGTGTGTGCGTAAGAATGATTCATTTAATAAAAGGGAAAGTTCAAGTGAGAGAAAAGGAGGAGAGAAGGAAATTAATAGAAATGGAATGTTTATTATATGGCAGATGTTTTATATATAGTATAGCAAGGAACCCTTTAAAGAAATCCACACTTTTATAAATGATAGAACTAAAGCTAGGGTTAAGAAAACTGTCCAAAGCCACAAAATGAATGTAGCAGATGATTGTCTTAATTGACCTAGATCTTTATGCAGCCCTGTTGCTGATGCCCACTCACACTTATCTGGAGTAGCTGCATGATTTGCTTGGCCAGTGGGAGCTCAGCAAGCTTGATGCAAGAGGCATCTTAAAGTGCTCCTGCACTGGTACTTACCTTCTCTTGCTGGTGATAACTCTTCTGTCACTATGTGAACTAGCCTGGACAATCCTACTAGACAGGCGACACGTGAAGCAGAGCTGGGCCATCCCACCCCAGATCAGCCAGTTTTTAGCCCATTTACAGTTACCTGACTGAATTCAGCCAAGATCTACCAAACCAGGTCAGCAGAAGCTCAGCTAACTTGTAGACTTGTGAAAAATAATAAGTGGCTGTTTTTTGTTTTTTGTGGGTACCGGGGGTCGACCTCAGGACCTCGCGCGCCAGCAGGCACCCGTGCCGCTGAGCCATCTCACCGGCCCTAAGTGGCTGTTATTGTAAACCCTTAATTTGAGGTACATATGCAGGAGCACAGTTAGCAGCTGGAGTTAACTGATACAGCTAGTAAATGGCAGAGCCAGAAGTTGTCTGCTCTTAAAGTTGGTACATTGTTCTCCACTCACCAGGAAAAGATAGAAAAAGGCTGAAATTGCAGCAGGGGAAATACAGGTCAGATTAAGGTATTTTTTTTTTTCCATAAAGTCTCCTGGTCACACAGAGTCTTACTGAAGAAGAGCAAGGCACTTCCATATCTAGGTTCTTAAAGGGCAGTTCTGAGCAGTGCTCCGGGTAACAGGTCTTAAATGTTCAGTCCCAGATGGATTAGCCGGATAGTTGGCCATCTCAGGGTCCAAGCTATGCTGATTCTCTTGTCAGGAATTCCCCAAGTCACCCCTAACATCCATCAGTCCCTCACAGAAGAAAACACACACAGGTTAAGATCCTGCCTGCTCCCCTGGCCAAGTACTTCTTGGTTCTTCCATGGCTGAGGTGTTCCCCTGGGACGAGGTGGGTTGTATTGGTTGCATTGCTACTCATGCAACTCATTGCTACTCATTGCTTTATCTCTTCCCCAGTCCTGCAGCCACCCCGTGCTCCTTCCCTATAGTTTAAAGAAAACTAGAAAGAAACAGACTTTCTACGTTTTCCGAGCCTTTCTTCTGAGGGTTATAGCTTTGGTGCTATTGAGCATTGCTTATGAAAAAATGGAGAAAGGACAAGACCTTTAATATGGAATAATAGCACCAAATACTGACTCTAATTTTGTGGACAGAATTGGTGTCACCCTTCTGAAGGCCAATTTGTCAATATGTATCAACAGCCATAACAATATCTATACCCTTTGAATTAACAATTTCATTTCAGGACTGTCTTCTAAGGACGCTCATGGATAGGACCCATGAAATCAAGGGTCACCATGAGAATTTTTTCATAACAAAGTATGAATGGAATAGTACATGTTAGAAATAGGCTGTTTACTATGTCTCTGATTTGGGGGGAATTATGTGTATGGGAGGGGCTGCAATCATGAGAAAAATTTAATTTATAACTAATGTCTATATATTTTTAAAATATGGCCTCCACCACCACCACCACCCAGCCTCTGGGCAGGTACATGCTTGGCTGTCTTGGACATAGATGGAAAACTTACTTTAAAAACCTAAAATTCTGGTATAGATTTATAAAAAGTCTGAAATGATCAACAACATGAGAATAGGATCTAAAAATAGGACTTCTCAATGTGGATGGATGATGGCTGAGAGGAAAAACAAATAAAGCTTTAAACAATCATGAAGCCTAAGAAAAGGAAGAACATGGACTTGGGTCAGCAAATCTCAGAAAAAGTCTCAAATGCCTGCTTAATTACCTCATCATCTGACAGAGGTTCAAAGCAGATAACAGGGAAGTAATATTTTAGACAGTCACTTTTTTTTTTTTTGAGTCAGAGCCTCGCTACATAGCCCAGGGTGTCCTTGAACTTGCAGTCCTCATGCCTCAGCCTCCCCAGTGTTGGGATTACATGTGTTGCCACCACGCCTAACATTGGAAATAATGTTTTATATACCAGGCCGTACTTAAGTGAAATGCAAGCTAAAATCTATGGCTAACACTGAGACTCTGGATGGGTTTAGGAATACATGTCCCCTTGTGTGAATGTCTCATGGGCCAGGGCCATCTGGAGTTCTGAAAACTGGGGTTGATCACCAGCACTCTTTCCAGTGCTGCTGAATGGCTCCAAAAGGAATGGTGGCCAATGGTCTTGGTTCTCAGAAGGGAAACTGCCGGTTTGTAAAGATCCTCCCATCCCTGAGTATAGACGCTCAGGCTCTCCCATCAGTGTTGACTTTGTCCCACACTGGTTTTCATCTGTGATCTGAAAGGGAACTGGGAGCCACTAGTGAGCAAGGGGCTCCTTCCTTCTGTCAGAGTTGGCAGCAGGCAATCGGAGCCTGGGGGATGGGAAGGGGGACTTTGAAGTCTCCCACCCCCAATGCCTTCCAGCTCCAGAAGTAAGCAATACAGAATTCTTTGAAACAGAAAATAAAATTGCCAACATGACAGAAGCCACAGCCACTTGGAGCAGCTTAGCAGAATCTTGGAGCCAACAGACCGGAGTCTATTCGCACGCCAGAGTCATTCAAATTCAACTTAGCATGCTTTTTCCTGACAGGGAGCTGGAGCCAAGATTTCAAGAATAGTATGCTTCTATGAGAGGTGTGAAAAGAACTGGGCTGGCTTTGCAGCAGACTCTGGCTGGCATGGGTGTCCCCTGCCTGCAGGCACAAGGGACCCACCCTCATGGAGCTCTGAAGCTGGGGGCTGGGGTTAGGTCTGCATCTTTTCCTACTTCAGTGCTGCTTCTTTATATCAGTCCAGGAAAGGCAGTGCCCTCTCTGGGCTTCAGAGTTTTCAGTGTAAATGAAGTATAATGATCATAAGGCCGGTAATGCAGAAGAGAGGCGAGTCTCACATAGGAGAAGAACTGGAAAATAATACACATGTTTATCACAGTCTCTAAAAGGCAGGCAGAGGAAATCATAAGGCGAAAATCTTTTCCCCTTCTCCTGCTCTCCTCTTGTTGCTAAGCTCCTCGTTATGCAGATCATGTTAGTCTTGGCCCTGCTCTCTTCCCCTCTTGTGCTGTAGGCATCACAAAGCCTCACAAGGTCACAACTCCACCTGAAAGGGGGAGAGGAAACAAGAGGGGTACCTGGAAACACGCACCCTTCCTTTCTATCGTAGGAGGTAGAAATACACACATGAGAAGGCAGAAAGCTGGGGCATGGGTCCTCAGGAAGAGACACGGAGGCAGGCAGGTGATAGATGGGCTGGGACACCTGTCTTATTGTTCCCTTTTCATGAAACACGGGGGCAGGTGGCAGCACCTGGAGAAGCCTGGCTTTTCCCCAGTCATTAGCCAGTCCTGCCACCCTGGCTCCCAGGCAACTTAAGACTCACAAGCTCTACACTCACGAACTTCACTTACGAGACAGTGAGGTCAAGCGTGTGGTAAGGCAAGGAACTGCAGAGACCCCTGGTCTATAGTATGAGGGAGCAGCATCCGCTTCCTACCTCTGTGTTAGGGTGTGAAGACATTCAGTGAGGGTCGGTGGGGACATGAGAGACAACCAGTAAATGATGCCACCATGAGTACCCTGTATGTGTCAGTTGGGAACCTGAGCACTCCTCATTACGGACTACATTTCCTCCTCTTGAGAGCCTAGGAAGGCAGGAAGTATCTTTGATCCCCTTTATCCCCTGGGAAACTTGCCTGAAGTCACACAGGTAATACGGGGCAGAGCGAGTATTTAACTTAGCTAGCCTGGGCCCTTGGTCCACATTAACCATGCATTACAGCCTCATGCACGTCAGGTTCTTGGGACAATGCCTGGCCAAGCACATGCTCAACAGCAGGAGTGCTAGTGAAACAGTGTACGTGCAGGTGACAGGAGAGGGCTGAGAGAGAGGGACTTGCACAGAAGAGTCCCTCTTCAGTGAGTGAGAACTGGGAGGTGAACCCAGCAGTCAAAGCTTGCAGACAGGGCTTGGCACACACTAAGTCTTAGCTATTGGCACAATAAGTTTTAGCTACTGGAGCTCATTGTATATGCAAAAGGCTTAAAGCAATATAGGAGACAGAAGATTTGCTGAAGAATATCTGGTCTAGTGCTTCACAAAATTAGTCTTAGCCAACCCTGCTTCAAGAGATGAAGAGCTGGTCTTCATCTGGAGTGAATTCAGCATGGGAATTTGTGTGTGTGTATGTGTGTGTGTGTGTGTTTGTGTGTGTTACTAAGGATTGGACTCAGGGCCTTCACACTGAGCTACATCCCCAGATCTTTTTTATTTTTTATTTTTGAGACAGGGTCTCACTAAGTTGCCCAGGCTGGGCTCGAACTTGCAATCCTCCTGTTTCAACCTCCCAGAGTGGTGGGATTACAAGCATACAGCACCATAACCAGCTGGCATGGGAACTCTTAACATGCTTCCTAAGTGATACTACATGCATGCTACACTCAGAACCAGTGAATCAAGCCTCAGATCACTTAAACACAGGATCTGCAGCCAGAGGGTAGCAGAGCAGAGGTTGGCACCCAGGAAAGATCTTGATTTGTGCTCTGTAAGAGCCACCCACAGCCGTGGTCCTAGGTGCTCAGGGCAATGATCTGGAGCACTGTGAAGGAGAATACATCCTCACAGCTCATTTGCACCTGCAACATCTGTGGTATCCTCCAAACACTGTGGGTGATATATTAATTACTGTGAGCAAAAATTAATTTTTTGAGAATTTCACCACAACCCTTTCAAAGAGCACCATGAGAGTTTTGCATAGCTGAGGCTAGGCATTCCTCTGCCAGGTGCAGGGAATGTGGAAGGCTGACCCAATAGGGCAATTGAGAATTTGTCCCTTAACTTGCCAGATGATTTGTGCCCCAGCCTTGGCCTGATTTCTGGGACAGAAAGAGAACACAGTGACCTGGCATCCTGGAAACTTCAGCCTAGTGGCCTGGAACCTTGGAAAGAGGCCCAGCCCACTGTATGCACATAGCCTAGTTCTGGCCACTAAAGGTTTATTGAAATTATGCTTTTCTAATGAGCCAGGCAGATCACCCTTTAATTTTAGCTTTTGGTAATGATGGTGATGGTAATGATGAGTTATACAGAAAGATGAATGGACACTATATTGCATAGTTAGGTCATTAGAAATACAGATATGATTATGAATGTACACATTAAATATGACCTTCTTTCTTCCCATTGGCCCTCATATAGCATGTTTTGTTTACTTTGCAGATCATGCTTACCTTCATAGAATTGGACATTATTTAAATTCAATTATTGTGAGGTTAAATTCTTCTCTCTAGTACCAGTTGAGTAAATTTAGAGGCAGTTAAAGGGAATAGGTGCATTTGTCTTATATCAGTTAAATTATAGGGAGAAAAGCAGTTCAGGAATAAAATAATTATCATGAAAATGAAAATCCCAGTTTGGAGGGATGGTTTGGGTCTTTTTTCCTTGTCTCTTTTTGCATTTTCTTTCTTTCCTCCTTCCTTCCTCCTTCCCTCCTTCCCTTCTTTTCCTTCTTCCCCCCCCCTTCCTCCCTCCCTCTCTCTCTCTCTCTCGCTCTCTTTCTTTCTTCCTTTCTTTCTTTCTTGGAGATGATAAGTACACAGGGGAATTTTCCGTGAAGGAGATAGATTATTATATGTGCACTGGGGAGTGTGTGTGTGTGTGTATGTGTGTGTTGTGTGTGTGTAAAAGTAAGCTGCTGGTGTGAGAGTAAAACTAGAAATAATTATGTGGTTAATTGGATTTAGTGTAGATAACTACAGCTCATTAAGGCCTTACATCATTTTCCCCTTCTTAGTAATAGAGTTCTTTCTTTTTAAAATCAAATTATCTCACAACAATTTCTTATTTCCTTCTGCCAGTGTTGGCACACTGTTAGTCCCTTGGATCCAAGATTTGGCCTTGGTGCCATTGCGAAGGGCAGGAGGAAGGCTGGACGTGGCCTGGCTGCAGAGGGAACATGTCAGTGGCAAAGGTGGGTGACAGATCTAAAATATTGTCAGAAAAGGACTCCAACCAGAAAACAAAGAGCTGCCCATACACTCTCTAACACAGTATGTACGGAACTTAGAATGGTTTGTCTGTGAACAATAATGAATTCTCAGGTCATGGGGGATCTTTGGAGGTCATCTTGCCAACCAGCCTGCCTTCCACAGATAAGGAAGAGATTCCTTTGTCATACTATGTGGAAGCAGAATCATGCCCCCCCTTCATGTCTCTTCCACAATCTTTGCTGGCAAGAAAGTCTTTGTGATAGTCCCTTTTCTTGGATCCTGATACCAGGATACACTGGCCTCCCACAGATCTGGAGAACAAAGAAAGCATTGTCTGCTGTCCCAAAGGGAGAAAGCACTGGAATCTTCTAGGTTCTCCTAGCTCCCTCCTATTCACTGGTCCCATTTTGGCTCTTCCTTTGTTTCTTTCTTCCCCAACCCTCCTCTATCAAATCAGATCCCAGCTACACAAATAATTGATCAATATCATTGACTGGTTTGGTTGTGCCTAAAAAACTGGGCGGGTGTGCTACTGATAAGCCTTACTGTTAGCTGGTCCTCAAATATGGAGTCCAAGGAGTGAGAGAAAACAGTTCCTTGCTTTCTCTAGCAAGTCAACTACCTATCACCATAGCAACTACCTAGGGTAGACATTGAGAAGTCCCCACCATCTTTGACATCCTTATTTTTCTTCTCCACAATCACAATGAACTTTTTCTTCTCCTATGCTATTCTTCTCATACCGCAATGCATACAAGTTCTGACTTCACCTTTGGGAAGTAGAAATTCTTATTTTCGAGCTTTAAACCCTGTGGGTCTTCACAGTGGAACTTTACAAGGCAACTGGATCTTTCCTTGCTTACATACACCCGATCTCTGAGTAAATATCCGTGGATTACTATGCTCACAAAAATCTCTGTTTCTTAGCTTTGCCTAAATAAATGTCTTGTCCCCACCAAAGAGTGGGAAGAAGGAGTGAAGAGGAAGTAAAACTCCAGCCTGCCCCTCTCCACAGACATCAATTAATGTCCAAAGAATACTGCCTGGAACTGGCATCAGTGAAGGTGTGGAGGAAAGAATAGGGTTTCTGCCTTTGTACTGATATCTTAATGGGGAGCCAGCAAGGCCATCTCTAGTATCAAGTTGGGAAAGATAAGGATTTGATGGACAGGGTGCTGTGGGTAGGAGAAGAGACAAAAGGCAGGTGACAGCGGTGTGGATGGATGATTTGGTAAATTCAAGGCAGCTTGATGAACAGAACTGGTTTTGGAGCCCTACTATTCCATTTTCTTGAGCAAGTAACAATCTATCTGGGTATCTTTACCTGTAAAATGGGGGTAGTTGTTCTTAGTCTCATCGAGTTATTAAGGTAGCAGGTGGTCTAATGTCTGTGGCAGTGTTCTGTAGACCTGTAGAATGCTTTTACCATTAGGATTATTAATAGGAAAAGAATGATACGGAAAGGAGCAAGAAAGGAAGGAAGGATTTCTTTTGGTACTGGGGCTTCAGCGCAGGGCCTTTACACTGAGCTACATCCCCAGCACTTTCTTTTATTTTGAGACAGGATCTCACTAAGTTGCCAAGTTGCCCCGGCTGGGCTCAAATTTGTGATACCCCTGCTTCACCTTCCCAGAGTGTTGGGATTACACGTGTGAAGGAAGGAAACTGATCAGTATTCGAAGGAGGTGAGAAGGTGGGCTTGGAGACAAAGAGATCTGCTAACCTCTAACCTATTCGCCAGCTTGTATTGAGCACTTCCTGTGTGCCAGGCATGGAGTTAAATATAATCTATCACTACTCTCCTCCTCTAGTTTCATAAATGAGCTATTTTATTTCGATAAAAACTCTCCCAGATGACTATGTTATATGAATCTCAGATCTCCAATACCTCTTCCTACATCTTCACTCTCAGCTCATGACTTTTCTTCTGATTGCGCCTAGAAATAGAAGAAATCAGAAGTGATACTGGCCAAATCCATGGCGAATTCTGCGTTTTCATCCAACTTGACCCATCAACAGCATATGACAGGCTGATGGCTCCTTTTCTTGAAATACTTTGCCTTCTTCCTTTTGGAACATCATATTCTCACCTCACTGACTTCCCTTCTTAGTCTCTTCCGCTGATGTCTCCACATCTCCAGACCTCTAAACACTGGCACCCCAGGATCAGCCCAATGCTGCTTCCTTTTCTGATCAGCACACACTGCCTCCTTTATTTTATCCAAGGTAATGGATTAAACACCAGCTCTATACCGATGACTCTCAAGTGTATGGCTTGACCTCTCCTCTGCACTCCAAGCTAATGTGAGTTGCCGTGTTTATTTGACATCTCCACTTGGCTAGCTAGTGGGCATCTCAAAGCTGACACTTCCAAAACTGAGCTCTCAGTCTTTCCCCCCATACCTGTTCCTCCTGCCATATTCTCATCTCAACTAAGGGAACTTCTTCTCATTGCTTAGGTTAAAATTAGCATCATCTTTGATATTTCTGCTTCATGCATATGCCACATCAAATCCACGACCAAATCATAACATTTATTTCTAAAAAGATATCCAGATGCTGACCATTTCTCAGGATTCCCACTGCTACCCATTTGGTCTGAAACACGATCATCACTTACCTGGATTACTGCAACAGCCTCCTGTCTCTATGTTCTGCCTTTATTTTCCTCCAGTCCGTGCCCTACAGAGCAGCCAGTGTGATCCTGTCAGACACAGCCAGATCGTGCCACGTGAGGAAGGTGAGAAAGTGGACTCAGAGACTAGGAAATCTTTTGTAACACTCTGCTCAAACACTCCTCTTCATAAATTTGAGTCCTTAAGATGATCCACAAGACTTATCTGATCTGTACCCCCACTCTTAATTCCTGTTACGAACTCTTCTCTTCCCATTCCCCTCATTCACTCTAGGCCAGATACACCACCAGAATCACTGGGGTTTCTAGAATATGCCAGTCATGGCTCTGCTGCATGGCCTTTGCCCATGATGTTCCCTCGGTCCATAGTGTTTGGCCCCTGATATCTGCACGCCTGGCTCCTTTGGTTCCCTACATCTTTATTCATATATCTCCTTTTGATGAAAGCTTTCAGAGCCATCCTATTTAGAATTTCAATCAGCCTCCTCCCTCATAGTCCACCTTCCTTTTCCCTGCTTATTTTTCTCCATAGCACATGACAGCATCTTGGGTTCTGTCATGGTTTAGATTAAGAATGCCCCCCCCAATTCTCATGCTGTTGGAGGCAGGGCCTTTGGAAGGTGATTGGAACATGAGGTGCTATAGCTAAATGTGATGTGAGGAGATGGGGTCTGATCAGAAGAGGCAGGTCACTGGGGCATGACCTGTTTGGGTATATCTCCCTCCCTGTGTCTCTCTTCTCTCTCTGCTTCCTGGCTGCCATGACATGAGCCACTTTCCTTCACTATGCCATTCTGCCCTGCCATTTCTACCTTGGAGCAAACCACAGTATAACTGTGAGCAAAAACAACAACAACAACAAAAAAAAAACTTTTCTCCTTTAAACTTTGGATATCAGATATTTGTCCCAGCAATGAAAAAATGATTAAGGCAGGTGCTTACAACTTTAGTATTTATTGTCCTTCTCTAATAGAGAATACTAGCCAGTTCCATTCACTGTTATACGCCTGTCACCTAGAACAGAACCTGGAATACAGTAGGTAACTATTGGCTGAATAAAGGCAATTGACTGAACAAGGCCTGGATTGGTTAAACAACTTGCCTGGGATCACACAGATTGCAAAAGGTTGGCTATTCCTGTTTCTACAGAATTGAGTCAAGCTCTTAACCACCTCATTAGTCTCAAAAGGAATAGGTCCCTAACTGCACCACAAGACTGGCATTCTACTGTCCCCTTTGTTTGGATTTCCCAGAGCCACAAACTTCAGCAGGGTGTGGAGCTGACTTTGCTACACTGAACTGTATTTCTTTCCTTCTGCTCAGAGGCAGGGATGGCTGGCACCTGTGTGAGTGGAAAGGAAACTCTTTGGCTTACCTGCCACTGTCATGGCAACTAGGTAACGTAAGGATTCCAGAAGCAAGAGCTTCAGATTGAAAGAAGCAAAAAATGAAGCAACCCCCAAATAAACAAAGGAATCTGTGAACAGAGAAACAACAGGAAACTTGCACCTGCAGCTTGCTGCATCATTGACTGGGAGGAGAATCCAGCCTGTGCTCTCCTCCCTCCCAGATCAGTCACAAGAGAGGGCTGGAGAATCACTTTGTCCCCTGCAGCTTCTAGCACAACCTCAATCCAAGAGGCCCATGCTCCTTTCCAGTTCAGTATCCCCAAAGAAGTCCCCCAAAAGGTTCTCAGTGTCTTGTGATAACACAGAGGACAGTCCTGGGCTAGAAGTTGGAAGAACCAAATTCTGATCCCTTATCCCAGAAGGGCAGACTGTTGTAGAAAGTTCTTTACTCTTAACCTCACTCTGGGTTCCATTGACCCTTTAAGGCACTTGCTCCTCCCATACCTATCTGACCTATATTAAAATGACGGTGCAAATGGAAGATAGAGGCGTAGTTGAAAAAAACTATGAAATTAAAGTCCTTACAGAAATGTGCAAATTATAATCTTTTAACAAGAGGACTCACTGACGCATCATACCAGGCACTGTGTCAAGCACTTTGCATGCTGGATCTCATTTAATCCACCTTTGAGGAGGTAAGGGTGGTCTTCCCTGTACAGATGAAGAAATGGAGCCACAGAGAGGTTAAGAACCTTGCCTCAGTTTGCCCAGCCAGTAAGCAGTGAAGAAGATCTCATCCAAAGTGCCTATTTCCAAAACCCACGCCTAACCACTCCCCACATGGTGCCTTTTGGGAGCCAGGGGATTAGGGACCCCATTTTTCTTGTCTTGGTCACTCCCAGGTGGCCTCAGGCCCCAAGGCCCTGAGCAGATCACTGAGGAAGTGCCTGGTGCCCTTTACATTTCACAGGCCCCTTTGACCCTTGGAGTTTGCTGAGCTACAAAGACAAGATCATAGTAATCCTCCCAACCCAAAGGCTGGAGCCTCGGCAGCTGGGCTAGAGGAGCTTATCCTTCCCCACACCCTGAGTCCTGTCCTTTCTCATGTGTCTGCTACATGCCCTGTTCAATGGGGAACCGAGGAGCAGCCCACACTGCAGAGGGTTCGAAGATAATGAGGTGCCAAGCTGTGGGAGATGGCGCAGGGAGGGGACACTGGTGAATGGAGCTTGTGGTCTTCAGCCCTCAGTCATGGAACCTCTCCTGAGGGGACTGTGCTGGGCCCAGAATCAGGGGGGATCTGGAGAGAAAACAGAGAAGGGACTCATGGCACAGGCAGGGTTGAACAACAGGGACAGTGGCAGTGGTGTGGTAAAGCTCAGAGGCTGATGTCTACAGGGCTGAATTTCCATTATACCCATGCCACCAGCTGCCTCTATGACCTTGACTTAGTAATTTACCTTTCTCTTCAATAGGGATCTCTTTTATGTTGAGAGATGTTTTCCAGTGGTGGTGGTAGAGGGTATAGTATCCATCTCAGTTTCCATGTTACACCATCTTAGTTAGCTGTGTTAAGTGTTAAGTGTTTACTGCAAGGACCATCTTCATTAAGTCTAACTGGAATCCATTGCTGCCTATTTCTGCTTCTATTGTTCTTGAAGACACACAGATCTGATCAATAGAAGATGGTGAAGGGTCTAGGTTACGGCCTTTTAGAAGCCCTAAAAACTAAAAAGATTATAGCCCTCCTCTCAAATGCACATAAAGATATACTAAAAAAATAAGTACAAAACTTGTATAAAGTCCAAGGTTACAATAAGCTTTTTTTTCCCTGGATTTTTTTCCCCCTGAAATCCTGGATCAATTTTTTTCATCCAATATAAACTTACCTAATAGTTTTGGTCTCCACACTTTCTAATACTTGTAGTGCCAGAAGCAAGTCTCCATTCTGTCTTTCGGGTTATCCAGCCCCAAGGGAAAGTCACTGCAGAGGAGGCTGCTCTGCCCTGGCCTTGTGCTTTTAGCCAGGCGCTGGGACCAGGCCAAGTCACACTCCCACCTTCTTCAAGCCTGTATACAGAGGCTCCAGGCCCCAGTGGGCCCCGGTGGTCCCATCTCCAGAGCCAAGGTAGAGAGCCCAGGTCTTGTTATCCTTTGAGCCCCACACAGCAGCTCTTCCTGCCTTTTCTCACGACTGCTGCTAGGAAAGCCAGGAGTGCAGCCGTCGCTGTCACTTTGCACTGTTCCCAGGGACCGGAAGTAATGTCTTTTACCTGATCGGCAATTTGACATGG
Source organism: Erethizon dorsatum (assembly GCA_028451465.1). Lineage (NCBI taxonomy): Eukaryota > Metazoa > Chordata > Mammalia > Rodentia > Erethizontidae > Erethizon > Erethizon dorsatum. The sequence continues at coordinate 20,586,969 of CM051835.1, forward strand.
CTGCTTAACAACCCGATTAATCAAAGGCAGCTCATCCTGTTAGAATTAATGAGCCTAAGAAATGCTGCCATGAATAATGAGGGCTTTTGCCCCTCCCTCAGCACCTCGCTCCACTCTCTCCCTATTTCCTTCCCAAAGCCATAGCACAGCGACTCAAAACCAACAGCTGTGGGCCGGTGAGATGGCTCAGCGGCGTAAGCGCCTGCCTTGCAAGCGCGAGGGCCCGAGTTCGACTCCCGGAACCCACATACGGAAAAGGGGCCGGCGATATCGCTCAGTGGCACGGGTGCCTGTTGGCGCGCGAGGTCCTGATGTCGTCCCCCTGGTACCCACAAAAAAAAAAAAAAAAAAACCAACAGCTGTTAGGCCTTGCTGGGTGAGGTGCATGGCCAGCAATGTGAGCGCGTCCTTCCTCTTCTTCTCCTCCTCCAAGCACTACAGCTGCCCAACAGAAGCCAGAGGCTGGCTGTGTCCTACAGGAGAAAAACCTCTTGTTCATCTGTTGAACCTGGAATGAGTGTCTCACTGTACCAGGCACCACACTCAGAGTGAGACATGCAAAATGGGTAAAATATTGTCCCTGTGAGGGGACACAGTGAGGTGGTCACCATGTAGTGACCCAGAGACAAATGAGGGAGCGCCATGACAGAGGATGTGGGAAAGGCCTGTCTGGAAGAACACAGGGGAAACCGGGGAGGGTTTCCTGGGGCTGAGCCCTGAGTGTTTCTGCCACTGTGTTCGTTATCGCCCATACAGATGAAAGGCTGGGCACTGCAACAGGGTGAACATGGCTCCCATTCTTACAGAGTGGGCAGTGCAGAACACATGAACAGACACTATTTATTTTTTAGTTACTCATCCAAACATCAAAAGTTGTTGATGGACTTTTGGTCTAGGGTTTGGCACCAGGGGGAAGGGATGCAAAGATGTAAACCTAACCTGTACCTCCAAGGGGTACAGGGGTCCTTTGCAGGGTAGACAGGTGTACGTATAGACACTTCCAGTTATGTAGTAAGTGCTCTAACAGGGACAGGCCAAAGGCACTCAGCATAAGATGATTACAGATCAAAGCACTGAGCTCAACCTGGAAAAGTCAGGAAAGACACCCTGAAGATCACTTTAGAACCATTTCAAAGACAGAGAATAGCAGTTTCACAAATAGACTGGATGCAAAAAGACATTCTAGATCTCATCCAAGCCAAGGTGAGGGCTTTGAGTGACAGGAGTTGAAGTAGAAGGGAAAGATGATTCTAGAAATCTTGGAAAGAAATGGCAGCAGTGAAGAACATGCTTAATATATACAGATGCTTAAATATACAGATGAAGACCTGAAACTCAGAGGCCAGGAGCTCCTGGATTTACTTCTTCATGGTTGAGAACAAGGTGTTGTTTCATGAATGGTGAAATTCCCCAAAACAGCAGGGACATGGCTCAAATGACCATATTCCAAACACACCAGCACAAAGTTTAGGGATTGGGCTGTGTGTGGCATCACAAGTGTCCTTTGACCGGAGTGAGGCAGAAGAGCTGGGTCCAAAATAAATGAGCTGAGGGAGACACAGAGAGAAAGGAAGGAAGAGATGATGGCAAAGCCAGAGGAGCACAGGTCAGGGAGGTGGGTGGATCTAACTGCTAATGGCCCTAGGAAGGTATACAAAGGGCTGGGTAGATAAGGATTTCATGAGCAAACATGGTGGACCCTAAGCCTGGAGGGAGAAAGAGAACAGACAAGGGTAAGAGAACAAAGAAAGGGAGAGACAAGCCGTGGATGAGGCTCACAGAGACACTTTGGGGCCAACTTGTCAAGGGACACAGAGATACAGGCTTCAGTCATGGCTGCCTGACTTATCCCCAGGAGCTCTGGAGAATAAGCCCAACTGTATGGTCCACTCGAAAGGAGTTTCAAGTCCTGATACCATCTGCCTTGGCCAGCTCCTTTCCCTTCCTGCTTCTAGTGTCCACAGGCTGGGCTTTTGCTTTGTGCCCCGAGGCTGGCTGGAGAGATCCAGCCCTTTAACAAGAGCATTGGCCCAACCTCCGAGGTTCCAGATTCAGACTCATCCCATGTTTTCCTCACTCGGGGCCCTGGGATGGAGGCCTCCTGGAGAGAACCTAGGTCTCGGCACTGGCCTGCAGGAGACTGCAGAGGCGAGGACCATAGCTCTATATTCAGGTGAAGTAACCCTCACAACAGATTTTAAAATCGTTAACATTAGACTAAGGGAGGCTTTACATAAGGATTCCCTCTAGGGTTGGGGATGTGGCCCAGTGGCAGAGCACTTGCCTAGCATGAACAAGGCGCTGGTGTGATCGCCAGGAAAAAAGTTTCCCACATCTACGGCCCGCTGGAGCAAACCGCAGCTGTGCTTTTAGCCTGGGTCTGAGCCCTCGAATTCAACCCAGTCTCCACCAGGGAGCTTCCTTCACTTCCTTTGGACTGCAGGTGGCTCCCGCGGGAAACAGCCCACTCGCGTTCACGGAAACCCGAGGACCTCAGCAGCAAGAAGTGTTGGCCTGGGTCTTATCACAGCGTCTCCAAACTGACTGCAGTTGTTTGGCTCCCACGCTGAGGACGCAGGGCCACACCTCCTCTGTGGAGTCTGGTGTCTCCAGACAAAACCCCTCTCTGGTTGTGGTCGCGATCAGGCCTCAGGTTGTGACTCAAACCAGTGCTCCAGCCTCCACCCACCCCGCAAGAGTCCGACCCTCGGGCCTCACCGCTCTCTGCCTCTCTTCCTGCAGGGGGAGCTGCTGAGCCCGTGCCGCTGCGACGGCTCGGTTAAGTGCACGCACCAGCCGTGCCTCATCAAGTGGATCAGCGAGCGCGGCTGCTGGAGCTGCGAGCTGTGTTACTACAAGTACCACGTCATCGCCATAAGCACAAAGAATCCTCTGCAGGTGAACCCGGGGGCTGCCCGCCGGGGGTGCTGGGCCTGGGGCTCCCACGCCGCCTGCTCTGCGGCTGGAGAGTTGAGGGGCGCCTGCAGCCCAGGAGCGGCCGGTGGGCGGAAGGGGTGAAGGATTTGCTTTTTCTTAATCCCTGGCAAGAACAGGAGGAGGGCTGGGGCAAAAAAGTAGATATAAGAGGAGGGAAAGTGTGGAGAACCACAGGGAAGAGTAAGAGAAATGAAGAAAGGAAGAAGGAAGGAAAGAAGGAAAGGGGGAGAGGATGAGGGAAAAAAAAAAGAAGGGAAAGAAAAGAGTAAAGGAGGAAATTAAAGGAAAGACCAGTGGGAAGGAGCAAGCAGGACGTAGTAAAAAAGGTGGTGTGGGAAGGGTGAGAAGGACTGAGTTAAAGCCAAGAGCTGGAACAGAAGAAATACAGGCAAGAAGGCTCATTTTCCAAACCTTACGTGCATGAAATTCACGCGGAGACTTGTCAAAATGCAGACTAAGGTTCACTGGGTCTGGGACCGCGCTGAGAGTCTGCATTTCCTTTTTTTCTCCTCTCACCCCTCCTCCTCCTCCTCCTCCTCCTTCTCCTCCTCCTCCTCCTTCTCCTCCTCCTCCTTCTTCTCCTTCTCCTTCTCCTTCTCTTTCTTCTGAGACAGGGTCTTACTATGTAGTTCAGGCTGGCCTTGAACTCACTATGCAGCCCAGGTTGGCCTTGCACTTGCAGCAATCATCCTGCCTCAGCTCCCCTAGGATTACTGGGATTAGGGGCATTCGCCACCACACCCACCTCAAGAACCTGAATTTCTAACAAACTATGGGTGATATCAACATTGCCCGTGCACAGCCCACACTTCTGCAGGGGTCAGAGAGATAAATGGAGCAGAGACAGGAGAGGGAGGCAGAGAAAAAGGGGGAAGAGGGGCAATAAAAAAGAGAAGGGGACAGAGTAGAAAAAGGTTAGGGTGAGGGACAAGAGCAGGGCTGAGGTGGGGTCTGAAAGATTCCTACAGAACGTAGAGTTCCTCGTGCCTGCACTCTCCCTTCCCACCCTGCCTTGACATATCAGCCTTCCCCAAGGAGCTGCCAGGCCCCCAAGTCACGCAGCTCTCCATGCGAGGTGCACACACACATACAGAGCATTTTGCTTCTGAAAATACCTCCCTGTATGCATGATCGGCCAATTAAGCTGCCACATAATCAATTAGCCAGCGACAGTGAGGGTGGGACTCCAGCTGCCTGGCACCCTTTCCCTTCCTCTCTTAGGGGGAGGAAGAGGATCAACCCTGCAAGCCTGGGGCACTGGGGATTGGTGGTGATGGTGGGGGTGGGGTCTTTGCATGGAGGGCAGCTGGAAACATCTGGAGTTACAGTGTCCCAGGTGTTTTATTTTAGACCCTGTGGGGTTTTTTGTGGGGCACTGTCAGGAATGGGAATGTGTGTCTGTGTGCACATGTGGGCTGGGGTGGGGCATTTCTGGAAGGTGGCACTGAAGTCCCAGGCACCTCAGTCATCCTGATGGTGAGCCGAGGGGTCCACATCAGAGGGCCCTCTTCCTGCCGCTGCTTCCATCTACAGCCATTTGTTTCAAAATCTTGAAGTGTCTTAAAATAGCAGTGTCACCAGACAGCTGATTCCACGTCCTCTGAGTGCCGAGGGATGTCTGAGTGCGTTAACTTTCCCCTTCCTTTTCAGCCAGCTCAAGCCTCAAGAAAGCTCAGATCCCAAATCCACAAGCTGCTGCAAAGTCCCCCCAACCCCCGGCTCCACCTTGGCTCATACAATTAAAAAGTATTCAGGAATAATTTTTCCCAAGGGTAAAAATAAAAAAAATTTTTTTTAAATAAAAGAAAAGTTTATTCTAATCTTATAAATCAGATAAGCAAATGGCAGTGTTGGCAGTACTGATCTACTAGTTTATCCTTAACTTATTATAGGACTGTAATTGTGACACTGGGGACCTCACTGATTCTCTTAGTCCTCAAAAAGCAATGGTATATACTCAGTAAATGCCTTTCCACTCTTCCAGATAGCACTGGAAGTTTAGCTAGAAGCTGTGTTGTGTATCTGTGGCCCAAAGTGTCCCAATTGTGTGTCCTGGATTCCTCAGACCTAGCAAGTATGAGACAGCTTCCTGCTCAGCACAGCGGGCAGCCTCACCACAGTGGCCTGAGCACGAGCGAGCGGAGCAATGCGTGGGGATCTGCTATCAGAGGGAGGAGGTTCTTTCCAGTCTCTTGGATCTCTCTCTTCCTGGTTCATGTACTATACAAAGTTGTGAGAAATAGTGCAACTATTCACTATGGGACATCATCAGAGGGACCCTCTGGAAGCAATGTTTCTAGTCTAAAGAACCCTTGAGAAGAGAGTCACAGCACAGCCTTGTGGATCTCAAGGCTTCATGGTTGCTTCTTATCCTCCGCTACATCTGAACTGCAATTTTGATATACTCCTTTATACACCGTTTCCCTTTCCATGGTGTCAGTTAACCATGGTCAACTGCAGTCCAAAAATATTAAGTGGAAACTTCCAGAAATAAACAACTCATAAGTTTTAAATTGCATCTGTTCTAAGTAGCATAATAAAATCTCACACCTTCTTGCTCCATTCTGCCTGGTACATGAATCATACCTCTACCCAGCGTATCTGTATTGTATATGCTACCTGCCTGTTAGTTACTCAGTAACAATCTCTTGTTAGATCAACTGTTTCCATGTCCCGCATAGTACTTGTATATAGGATTCAGTACTATCCAAAGTTTCAGGCAGCCACTGGGGGTCGTGGAATAAATTCCCCTTGGATAAGGAGGAACTGTATTATATTAATTCATATTTAGTTAGTATTTATTAGGTTCAGTGTTCTAAATATTCACATATATTATTTAATTTGATCCTAAAGAAAATCTAATGAAGCGAGTACTATTATTATCATTTCCAATTTACAGATGACTGTGGAAGCACAGAGGGCTCTATAATTTGTCTGAAATTAGGTAACTATGACGTGGTAGAGTAAGGTTGCTGCCTGCAACAGGGACTCTGACTCCTGGGTCTGGGCTCTTACCTTCTACCTCATAGTGCCCGGGCACACTTAAGATTACTCCCACCTTGATGGGCTTATCCATATTTTTGCTGGAATACTGTAAAGAATACCCTTCAAGCACTGGCTTGACAGTTATTTCATCTAATCTTCACAATATTCTAGGAAATAGGAAGAACCAAATATTTCCTTTATTACAGAAGAAAAACTGACAGTCTTCATGATTTATTGGATTCTCCTCACACTCAGCAAATTGAGTCACATGACCCCCTCACTTGGTGCCCCTTCCTGGTATAAGGGATGAAGCGTCCAGTCTTCATGTTCTTCCCCTTTCTCTCTCCATTCACCAGTGCTGCAGAGAGGAGTTCAGGGTGTACAGAAGTCTCACAATAGTGGGGCCAGAATCTCACTTGGAATGAGGCACCAAAGTCCCAGGTGTCTGAGGGCAGCAGAACCTGGCCCATGGACACCCTTTTCCCCTCCCAGCCTTCCTGTGAGATCAGAGCTCTCTCATTCTCTGCCTTCCCCTTACAGCGTCTTCCCCACACCTCTGTGGAGCCTCACATGGATGAACAGGGGAGTTCTTGTCCACTTCACACAGTGTGTTAGGTTCTGCAGATGGTTTGGGGCAGACAGAGAGATGAATAGGGCTTTTCTGTGCCCCTGTATTTGGGTTTCTTGAAGTCTGGAGGAGGCAGAGGAGAAGGTGAGGGTCTTTGATACCGCAATGGTAGTCAAGAGCACTCCTTCTAGGCAGTGGGGCAAGCCCTGGAAAAATCATTAAGTCTGCATGACCAGACCATCTTCTGGAAAATTCCTTTGTTATGTGTAACTCTAGACTGGGAGAAGCATTGGAAAATGTAAAGGCCCAATTCCCTGTAATGCAATGCTATTTGTGTAATTAAATGTTAAGGACTGGCAGGTGAAATGTTTTCCAATGATTATGATTCCTTGGAGGTCACTGGCTGGTCCCAGCTACCCCTCAGGCCACTAAAGGCAGAGTGGGGCTCCCTAGTGTAATGTTGTCAGGTTGAAATGCTTCCTGGGGGTGTTCCTATCATCCAAATCAGAAGATGTCCTTCCCTCTACCTTCCCAACTCTGGTTCCTGTCAGTGCCCTGCTTAAAGCCAATCACAGCTCCACATTGCCTCTTAGGACAAGACCCTGCATCATCTCCCTTCTCACTTCTCCAGCTGTCTCGCCCCACACACTCTTTCGTTCACTCCACTCCACCCACTCTGGTCCCCTTCTAGGTCTTCAGACTTACCATGCTTTCTTCTGAGAGAGGGCCTTTGCACATGCTCTTCTCTCTGCCTGGGGTGCTCTTCCCTCTTCTCTTTGCTTAGTAAACTCCTACTCAGCTCAGGCATCACTTCCTGTGGGAAGCCAAATTGCCCTCTCACAAGATTTTACCATGTGCATCCCTTTCTAGCCCCTGTTGGATTGCAGTGGAAAATTCACAGGGTTGTCTATGGTCCTTAGGCTGCAAGATTCACAAAGGTGGGGACTTTGTCTGGTTGCACCTAGTGCTTCATTTCCATCAACTAGCACAGTGTCCAGGCGCACAGAATACTCAATACATACTTGTTGAATGACTGCATGAATAAACTCTGTACTAAAAATCCAACTCCTGGCCTATTTAGGCCAGTACTGCCTGGACTAGCTAGACTACCACTCCATTCCAGAGCTGAAACCTACACTCTAGCCTTCAATCTTTCCATCAATACTGCTGTTAAGTACAATGCTTTTTCTGTTTAAAAAAAAAAAAAAAGTACATGTTAATACATACTCAGTAAATTAGAAATTGTTTTCTTTATTTTCTTTCTTTCTTTCTTTCTTTTTTTTTTTGTGGGTACCAGGGGTCGAACTCAGGACCTGGCACTTGCCAGACAGGCGCTTATGCCACTGAGCTATCTCACCAGCCCAGAAATTGTTTTCTTATCTCTCTCCCACATCCCTTGTCCTCTCCTTGTCTGTTAAACTGGTAATCTCTGGCATGCATATTAAATGGCATGTGAAGTGTTGTTATTGTAGAAACAAAATAAAACAGACAAAAGAAAGACCTGTGCCCTCTCAGCACCTATTAGTGAGAAAATACACTGTGTTGTTCTGAAAAGAATAGTCTAGGCCCCTGTAACACAACCCACACAAGTTGTTTGTTTTCTCTTTCTCCTGATTTCTATCTTTTTCATAATCAAGTATAAGGATCTCTTTCTCAGCCATGCTGGCCAGAACCCTTCCTTACAATGACTTCTGATCATTTCATGTGATATAGGCTTCCTCTGATTTAAAAATACAATGTGAAACTGCAAAAATCTCCATTATACTACAAGCTGGGTGCCCTGGTTTAAATCCGATTTCAGAGGCGACTTATTGGGGCAGCAGAAGAGGGAAGGGAAAGGGTCGAGGGCATCCAAGCAACAGCTAATCTGCCCCTCTCTCCTCTCCAGTGGCAGGCCATCTCTCTGACAGTCATCGAGAAGGTTCAGATTGCAGCTGCCATCTTGGGTTCCCTCTTCCTCATCGCCAGTATCTCTTGGCTCATCTGGTCGACCTTCAGTCCCTCAGCAAAATGGCAGCGCCAAGACCTTCTCTTCCAGATCTGCTACGGGATGTACGGCTTCATGGACATGGTGTGCATAGGTGGGTCTGGGGGCTATATCTCCATGGGAAGTGGGAAGCTACATGCCAATGAGACAGATGTATCCATCAGGATCCCTTCCTCTGGGAGACCAAAGCAGAGATGACACCAAGCTTGAGACCTGGAAGCTCAGGGAGGGTACAGCTTAGGTAGGAGAGCCGGATGAATAGGTAGAGGATACAGGGCAAAAGAGGAAGCTCTAAATTGTTCCTAGGAAAATCTACTTTGTCCAGTTGAAGATGAGGATAAGAAGGCTTGCTTCTAAGATTTGAGAAAGGTTAGACAGTCCGTCTGTCTCAGGCAGGATGTGGAAGGCATCTTTTTCTTGTGTACCCTGTGGCTGCCAATCCATGACAAGCAATATCTGTACAGTTAATTCCACTCTATTCCCAGCAGAGTACCCAGAAACAGCCATGATGGTGTCTGCTTCTCACCTTTTTTTTTTTTTTTTTTTTTTGTGGGTACCAGGGATTGACCTCAGGACCTCGCGCGCCAGCAGGCGCCCGTGCCACTGAGCGATGTCACTGACCCTTTTTTTCATATGTGGGATCCGGGAGTTGAACTCGGGTCCTCGCGCTTGCCAGGCAGGCGCGTACGCCGCTGAGCCATCTCACCGGCCCTCACCTTTTATTTCTACAAGTCTATCCATTGATCCAAATTTCTCTAGCCCAGGGGTTTTCAAACTGTGTTCTACACATAGCTCCAGGAGGCACCTTTGGGAGTGGGAAACAGAACTGCACAGACAGGCTCTTCACAGACAGGATCCTCACCGCTGCTTCACTCCCAACTTCTGTGCTTTTATCTAGTTGCACATATTTCTGTTCCAGGTAAGATTTTGTGTAAAAGGCTACAATGTTTTAGAAAATTTGGGGATGTTTTGCTTTTGTCCCTACTTCTTTCCTTCCCCTATCCCCCAAAGTTACATTCTTCCTCTCTTCTACCATGGTTGGCAGAGGGTTGGGTCCTTTTTATTCCAAGAGACGATTGTGGCTGTTGACTCCAAAGGCTTGGTCCAAGCAACTGAGAAGGTAGGGAATGGTCCTGGTTTCTGAGTGCAATGAAGGTAGCAACCTTCATTGTTTATGGTATGTAAATATATAAGCATCAGCATAAGCACTGGCTAACCTGGAACCCCAGGGTACCCCATAAGCCACAGCAATGGAAGAATTAGAATTCCACAGCTGTCTTCCCTGGGCAGTAGTGTGTGTGTGTTGAATAAGATATGCTACGGTGCTCTGTTTGGCAGGAAAACATCTATTAGCTAGAATTTGGCTGGGATGATGTTTATGTGAATTTCTTTGGAGTCCTTTGATATTAGGGATCAGAAAGACCTGTAGATTTGCATACTGATACAGCAGTCACAGACCAGTGATGCTAGAACTTGTAAGTTTATCTAAGCCATCTTCCTGCCTCTCTATGCTAACTAAATCAATATATCAACCTTGAGCTCAAGAGCCTTTTAATTACAGCACCCAAGCAGTGGGAAAACAGACAGCTTAGATGTGGAAGACTGTAGCAAAGAGAGGACTGTGAGTAGGGAGAACTTTGACTTTGATTCATTCTAACCTACTTTCCCATCCCACCAAACTCACTTCCTACCCCAGCTGAGGCCTGGGTTGTTGATGCCAAAATCCAAGTGTGTCTCCATATGGAAGATTACAGCAGCTCTGGCATGGAAGGCTTCCTGTGGGTGCCCCTGCAGCTGCCCTTCATTCTCCTTCAGGCAGGCTAGACCATCCCCCGTGGTGTGCCTCTATGACTTTCTTGTCACATAGTGTATTAGTCAGCTTTGGCTGCAGTAACAAGGAGTTTCAAAAATCACAGTCCCTTACAACAAACATTTATTTCCCATTCATGGGTTTGCAAGATAGCTGAAGCTCTACTGGGCTGGACTGGGCTGGGCTTAGCTTTTGACTGTGCATTAATTTTGGGCTCGATCCCAGTGTCTCTTTCTGCTGTGACTCAGGCTAAAGCAGCAGGGCTACTGGGGTGAGCTCTTCTCCTAACAGAGTGCAGGTGCACAAGATGGTTGGATGAAGCTTGCAATGCTTCTCAAAGCTTCTGCTCAGAACTGGCACACTGTCCCTTCTGCCCACAGCCTCTTGGCCAGTGCAAGTCATCAATAAGCCCAACATCCATAGGGTGGTGGAACAAAATATATGTCTCCTTCCCTGGTGAAAGTGTGGGCAAGAGAGAGGAGCATAAATACAGTCTACTACTGATGGCCCCGCATATTTGAGGACTTAGTTGAACATAAAAGAGACCACGCAATCAGCCAGTCCAGCCCCTTGGTTCGAAGCTGAATGGGGGCTTGATCTGCTCAAGGTACTTGGCTCAGGTTAGAATTTCCCAGCTTGCAGTCCAGCGCTCTTTTCATTTGCCATCTTGCATCAGACAGCAGGAGTCCCACGGTGTCACTTAAGGGATATTTGCAGATGCCACCTGTGACTTCAAGTGCACCTGAGCCTACTTCTGGGCGAATCTTTATATTATGGTTTAGATCTGAGATATCCCTCAAGAGCCTCATGCATTCACAGGTGGGACTTGGGGAAGGTGGGCCTGGCTGGAAGAGGTGGATCACTGGGAGTGTTACCTGGTAGGGTGTATTTTCCTTCCCCACTCCTCCCTTCACTCTCTGCTTCCTGGCTGCCATGAGGTGAGCTGCTTTCCTCTGCCCAGGCCTTTCCACCGTGCCTTCCTGCCTTGGAGCCAGCCAACTATGGATTGAAAATGTGAGCCAAAATAACCCTTTCCTTCCCAGCACCAAGAAAAGTGACTAAGACACCTCATGAACAGGTTAGTTCTCTGTGGCTGTGAGCTACCTCACACTCCTGCTCTGGACTGTATGAAGTTCTGGCATCTCCTACTCCTAGTGCGTCTCTCTGAGAAGGGCTCCATGCCACCACCTCCTCCTCTGTCTCTTTGTTGGTTACTCTCTTCCTACTTGCCTTCCTCAACCCACTTCTGTCTCTCTATTCTTTCTCTTCTTATACACATGTGGCAGTCAATCCTTTAGTTTCTGAGAGAAATAGTATGGGCTAAATATGGAGAGCTTTCACTTTATTTTTCCTTTCTTCTTTGATTTTAGGAAAACATAATTTCTCAGAATGCAAAGCCACGCCATAATCTGTTCATTTTCTTGGGCAATACAGTGACAGCTTGGAGACAGACATTGGATGGGAGGGGAACACATAGGGACCCTAGTGGGTTTTGGTGCCATCTCCAAAAGTGATCAGATAGATTGACATGTAGAGTAACCTTAAAGATTTCAGACTGCTCTATCATTTTATCAGTTATGAGTGGAGTTAATTCCATTTTAGAACGTGTCCCCGGGGGGGGGGCAAGGATTATTCTTCCTATATTTCAGATCACAAAATGTTTAGAGTGAAGGATTTATCTTAAGCAGTTTTGGGCAGCAGAATAAGAGTCTCAGTATTTTCCTAGGAGAGGCTATCCAGAGAAAATGTTGGGAGATGAAACAGAAAGTGTCTATGTGGTCTAGAGAAGGGAGTGGGAGGTGATGGGCAGTGGTTGGAATCCACAAATGGACTCTACTGGTGATTGCAATGGTGAACTTTGATGATGGTGTTTATGATTAGTGATGAACATAGTGGTTTTAAGGGTGAAATTTAAGTATTTCTCCTCCTCTGCAGTGTTCTGATCACTAGAGGAAAAACACATAGCACTGCACAAAAGGATGTAAAAATATCCAGTTTGGGGGGGGGGCTTTCTGGAGAGAGAACCAGTAAACATAAAAGGGAAAGTTATGTGTATGTTTACACACATACACAATTTTTTTATTGGAGTGTTGTGCCAAGGGAGAGATCGTCACAGTGGGAGGGAATTTGTGATGGTGAAGGTGGACTGTCAACTTGGTTGGCTTGGGAGCCACTCAGAGGATTAGTAAAGCACACTTCTAGGTATGTCTGAGTGGATTGTGGAGGCACGACCTTGGTGTCTGTATCTGGTTCTCATACCTTCCTCTCTGGCACTGCTGCCCTGCTCTGCTTCCCAGCTGCCATGAACTGAGCAGCTTTGCTCCACCATGACCTTCTGCCATGAAGTTCCTTCCTTGGAACTATCCAACCATAGACTGAATCCCCTGAAACCATGAGCCAAATTAAATATCTCCTCCTTTAAGTCGTGAGTGTTAGGTATGTGATCCCAGCAATAAAATCTGATTAATGCGGACTCTGAGAAGAACTCCACTGGGACCCAATAGCGGATACTCTCTGCCCTGAAGCCAGGAAGGTACAGAGGATATGATGTAATCTGCTTGCTGCTTATGAAGCTACATCAGCCCCATTCATGGGTGGCCAGCTTGCATACAGGACCATCGGCGCTCAACAAGAAGACTCCAGAGCAATGTCTCTCCCAGAGAATGGATTTTAGTGCTTATCAAAGGGCTTTACCTAAAATGGTTGCCAGGAAGGCCTGGGTTCCCTGTTTGATGTAACACAGCTCTAAGGTTAAGGTCAGACTCTGGACTTGGTCATATCAAAAGGTTGTGTGTTTAGTGGTGCAAGCTGCCCTTATAGCCAAAGCATCTCCTGGTTTAGAGTCCTAAATTCTTAGACTAATGAATGCCACTGTGAAAGCCAAATGTAAGTTATTTAAGACAGAATAGACTACCTAATCCCTTCCAGGAATCATTGAAGGGTACAACAACCCTAAAAGATAAGCTGGGTAAATTCTATGATTCATATTTAACAGGTGATGAAAGGTTTCAAGCAATTTGTTCCAGGTCACACAGCTAAGCAAATGGAAGAGCTGAGAATGGTGTCAAAAAACTCTAGCTCCAATCCCAGGGTACTTTTTGCTGCCTATTTCACCTCTGATTGCTCTGTAAAATTGCATCCACCAATCGTGGGCTTCCTCTAACCCAAATAATGTTGTAACATGGCAGAATTTGGGTAAACACAGGTTATGGGGAAGTTAGCCCTCTCATAACCACTGGTAGCAATCAGAACTTCAGTGAGCCCCATTTATTCCTGTCTTGTGTTCAAGGTTCAGGGGGTTAGTTATTGTTGTACCTCCTTTTTTGACTGGTCCTATTTTGATATTGTATTATTCAGCTTTCTCATTGCTGCAACACAATGCCTGACACCCACAACTTAAAAAAGTAAAGGTTTAATTTGGCTCAACATTTTCAAGGATTCTGGCCATGGTTAGCTGGCTCCAGGGCAGAGACTTCATGGCAGAAGGGCATGACGGAGCAAAGCTATGTGGGCAGGAAGGAGAGCAGGGAAACAGAAACACAGAGGAAGTGGCTATGAACCACGTATAGTACCCAAGGTCACTCTTCCTTAACCCCACCCAAACACACCTAGAATTACATCCTTCAGTCAAGTTGACACAATCAAGCTTAAGCATCAGAGCGGCTTGAGAAATTGACATGAAATGTGGATGGCTTATCTCTCTGTGAGACACGATGGTGAAAGGTGCTCGGGGTTGGGAAAAGCTAAGTCTACTGATTAACATGAATATGGAAAAGCTATTCACTCATTCAAAAAGTATTTATTGAGAAGGCACTGGGTTTTGCATACTGAGAGAGTCACCTGCTCTAGAGGATCGTATATCTTGTGGGAGAGGCAGAGGAGGGAGTTGCTGATCCTGAGGTAACAAGACCTGTGAATGAGGGCTGGACATAGGATGAGCGAGCACCAGGATGAGGAACCTGAACTGGAGGGTATTGGAATAGTCATATCCATTCATTTAGGAGCAGGTAACTCTCTCAAGGAGTCCAAGGAGGCTGTGGAAGGAAGGAACCTTATCCTTGAGCTAGTTTCAGAAAAAAAATCAAAGTCTGTCCAAAAGAAGGACAATATTCTAGGCAGAGGGACTTGCCTGCATAGAAACACAGAGTAAGTGAAAAAAGTACCCTTAGGAAACTTTGGGCGAGTTTATAGGATTGAATGCAAAGAGCCAGGTGGGAGGTTGGCAAAAAGCAATGAGATTGGGGAGGTTGGCAGAGGGTAAATTTCAGAGGGTCATGAATCATGTGCTATGAACTCAGACTTTACCCTGCTGAAAAGGAAGAAGCATTGATGGAATTTTACAAAGGAAACAAGTTTGATCAGGTGTGGATTTTAAACCCATAATTCTAGCAACTTTGGGGAGGATGGGTCAGAGTCAGGCAGAATGTAGGTAGGGGAGACCAGCTAGGAAATGCTTGTAATAGTCCAAGCAGAAAGCAAAAAGATGCAGTGCAGTGGCAGTGGGCAAGAAGTGCAGGGGTGACCTTGAGGCGCATATAGGATGCAGACTTCACAGAATTGCCCGGACCCCTTCCAAAAAGGTGGGATTCCCCAGGGCTCTGGCTTTAGTGGGGATTGGGCACCAGAGCTGAGCATGAGAATGGAGGTGGCAGTGGGTGGAACAAAAGGGAACAAGGAGTATGTCCTCAAAAAAGGCACCAAAACAGAAGGACCATCTTACTCCTAACACCTGGGCAGAGAGGTAAGTGTCTGCAGTAGAGTTTGCAGTAGAGAGAAACAAGACACATGGGGGATATTACGGGCTACAGAGAGGGGAAGGCAGTGCCAGGAAGAGAGGCCTTTCACAGTACACCGATGGTACCCCCCTTTTGAGGGCACTGGGCCAGTCCTGGCAAGAGTTGGTGAGTGATTGGAAGGGGGGTAGTAAAATGATCTCCCATGTATGCCCATGTTTCTGGGGGTAGTTGGATAAAGCTTGAAGCAGATTTGTAGGTCAACATGAAGGGGTTGTTGAAGCTGTGGGGTTTGATGAGCTAATATTGGAGGATCGTTCAGAAAGGAAGTGGCTAAGGACAGAGCTCTGAGGAGCATTAAACATTGAAGGGATGGATAAGACAAAGAATTAGAAAAATAGGAGGAAATGAATGTCTACACTCAGAATGTGGGTTTCCAGAGAAGCAGGAGTGGTAGTGCCAGAATGGCCCAGGGCCAGGATCACATCTCACTCAGTTTCTTTTCCCTCATGATCATTGAGTGAGTGGTATAACTTCTCTTGGCTTCCCTTTCCTCACCTGTGAGATGGGGTTACATCCTTAAGGATTGTTGAGAGGACCAAGTAAAGCGACAGGCGTAAAGGGGTAGGCACCCAAAAGCACCAGTGACCAGGGTAGGAGGCGCTCATGCTACCCTGAGTGATTAGTCCAGCTAATCATGCTAGACTCCCCCGGAAGTGGACACTCAATGAATGTTTGCCAAAACTGTTACAGTCCTAATCCAGTCACAGCCTGGAGGTGGAGGCTGAGGTAGTCTGGCCTGTGTCCTCACATAATTAAGAGTCTGTTTTTTGAAGAAGCACCTTTTCTTGAAGGTTTTGTTTTCCTCCCTGCATTCTCTCACCAAGTAGACCTGATTACATCTAATGGGTTCCTTTCACCTCCTCCTCTTCTGTCATCTTTTTTTTTTTTTTTTGTGGGTACCGGGGGGTCGACCTCAGGACCTCGCGCGCCAGCAGGCACCCGTGCCGCTGAGCGATATCACCGGCCCCTTTTTCGTATGTGGGTTCCGGGAGTTGAACTCGCGCCCTCGCACTTGCCGGGCAGGCGCTTAAGCCGCTGAGCCATCTCACCGGCCCCTCTTCTGTCATCTTTAAGGACACTGTCCATAGTGGCCAAGGGGCTGACAGGGCCTTCCAGAAACAAATGGGGTATTCTCTGCTCAGTGGGTCAAGTTATTAGGATTTAGCAAGAGCAAATTAAGTAAAAGCTTTGGCACCAAAAGGCATTTTTTTTTTTACTCCACATACCTAAGAGATTGACCATCAAAAAGCTGATTCTGCAAAAATGTTGGCTCTTCACTTGTAAGTATGTAAAGTGAGGTGAAGGAAGGAAAGAGAGGAATGTTTCTGAGACTGCTTCTGGAACTGTAAAGCTGTGGAATATGGTAGTCAACAACATTACAGGAAATTTTCCGTTAAGGCTTCCTCCGTGTGTGGTCTCTTGAGGTTCTTTCTAGTGTTATAGAGATGCCTGATCCCTACCTGCAGCAATACAGGGACTAAAATCTCACTCAAAGGTCTGGGGACGGGGGTTAGGTAGAGCACATATCTAACGTTCATGAGGCCATGGGTTCAATCTCCAGCACCACACACACACACACACACACACACACACTTAGTTAAATTTCATTTTATAGCAAATAGGAGAGAAGGTATCAAGATTATAAAAACATTTATTTCAAACCTAAGTTTAATTCACATTAACTCAAACACAGAGATATGCTACAAAGATTCCTTCCTTTCTTCCCTCCTTTGACTAAAGATGACCTCACCTGTTAATCCTGTTGATTTCCTGAATAGGAAACTTTGAAACTATAGAAGAGGCAAGCTGGTGCAGTAGACATGGATGGGAAGACCAGATTAGCTACTAATGACCTCTGTGACCTTGGACAAGTTACTTCCTCTCTCTAGAACTACTTCCCTCATCTATAAAATGAGAAGGTTGCACCAATAACCTTCAGGGTCTTTCCAGGTCTGAGATCATTTAGAAGCTATTTCCACTGTGAGATGGCAGGACTCTGAGAGGCTGACAGCCACAGCTGATGGAAATCCCCAGTTGTGTGGGGCCGTCATGTCTGACTCCACTGTACGGGGCCAGGCCAGTAACCAACGTGAGAAGCATCTAACACGGAAATGAGCTAGAAGATGCTCAGTCCATGTTCTGTTCTCTGCCTTGTGGCTTACCGGGTTTCTGGATCGACTGTTAACTCGCATCCCACCCCCCAGGGCTTCCTGTGCAGGGCCACCTCTCTCCACAGCTGAGCTGCTGGATGCCCAGAGGATGGCTACAACTGATTTAGAAGCAGATGCACCAAGCTAGTACTGTCCATTTCAAAGGAGACCCCATGAGAGGCTCCTCACTTATTCCAGTTGTGCTGACAAAGCTCAAAATATTTTAGGAATACCTCTAGGAACTGTCCTTGGCACAGAACATATTTAGGAGTGGCATATCTCTCCATGGATGGTCTGTGGTTAAAAACAGGCTCCATCTGATAAATAAGGTAGCTCTCAAGCCCATCAGTACATTTGGAATATGGCATGAAGCGTGTCATTGAGCCCCCAAACTGCTCTTTTCTTGTGGACCCTAACCTAGCACTACAGGTATATTTGTTAGGGTAACATCAGCAAATACAGATATACATATAGATGATATAGCTGTAGATATAAGTATGTCATATGCTCCCAACCGTCTGTGGTTTAACCCAATAGAAAGAAGTTCCTGAGCAATGGGAAATTCTCCTCCACACAGTGACTCAGGGACCCAGGCTCCTTCCATCTGCAGTCCTCTAGGACTTTTAAGTCTTTCACCTCCAGGTAGTAGAAAGCAAGGGAGCATGAATAAGGCAGCCCCTACCCACCCATGCGCACACACAATTCCCCTCAATACCTATTTTGTAAACCTTGGCCTGACTCATGTTCGCCTTCAGTATTAGTCGTCTGGTCTCTCTGGGTACCAAGGGCTGGAATATGTTATTCCTCCTCAGTGGCAGCTCTGTACTAAGGAAGGACAGTGTGGATTTGGGGGGACAGTTAGTTATCTCTATCAGAGAGTCTATTCCATCAAGGAATTTCCAGAAATGTTCTTTGCTAGGACAGTCTGATAGGAGAAAATAAGATTACCCTGGTTCCCAAGGGTAATCTTTTAAAGTCTCAAGGATTTTGAAAGACAAAACTCTTTTAGGATGTAGAAGTTTTGGCATGTCTGCATACACAAACTACTTTTGCAACTTTATAATAATGTATATGAAGCACAGCCTGGCCACATCTATGAGAAGCGTGAAGATATCCCCTTGGAGACCATTCAGCAGGTGGTGGCATTGCCAATCTGGCATCTCCCAGCGGCACCAAAAATAGCTCTTATATTTACTTATTGTTTACATAAGATGAAATCATGTGATACTAATCTAATAATAATAATAAAATAACAACAAATATTTATTCAGTTCCAAGTACCATAGAAAATGCTTTTATATACTTAAAGCGCTTTATATTATTTATTCTCTACAACTCTATGATATAGTTATTATTACAAAGCCCATTTTCCTGATGACAAAGCTGAGGATGAGAGGTGAATCATCTAAGGTCTTCCAACTAGAACCCAAGGGCATTGATTCCAAAGCCTACATCCTTACCCACTTTGTTAAAACCACATGCCCTGGAGTGTTCAGTGTGCACCAGGCACAGCATGCAGGACTTCATCTAATCCCATCCGAGAAGGAGGAGATACCAACCCAATTCACTGATTGGAAAACCGAGGCCCCAAAAGAACAAATCACCTACCTAAAGCAACAAGGCTAGTAAGTGATAAATATTCCAGTGCTCAATTCATGCTCATTGGTGAATGAGTTGACTCTACAGTGTGGGGTCCAAAGATCTTTGGGTGTAGGAGAGAAAGGATCCATTTCTTCCGTTGCCCTACATTTTTGTAGGAGAGTATTTTTCAAATTTACTTAAAGCTTTTTTTTTTTTTTTTTTTTTTGGATTAAGAAAATATATAGAGCCTTCTGTCAAGCAGTGGGCAGGGGCTAAGGACTGTGTCCTAGGAGGTGCTGTTCAAGTGTGGCCCACCCGCAGGCAACATCAGCACCCTCTGAGGCTCCTTGGAAATGCAGATTCTCAGGCCTTGCCCCACACCTGCTGAGTCGGACTCTCCAGAGTGGGCACCAGTCATCTGTTTTACCAAACTCTGGAAGATTCTGATGCATGCTAAAAGTTCAAAAGCACTGTTAGAGCATTGCCAGCAATTTTTATGCTACTTAAACCAGGATTCTAGCAGGAGATGGGGAATTCTGACATCACTGAAGGAATGGGAATCTCTCCGGGCTTCTCAGTTAGCTGTGGCCTGTTGTTTCCATACATGTTGGGACTAGGGTTCCTTTCTATCCTAGATGCTCCTAGAAGCACACAGCAGGTACTCAGGAAAGACTAACTGGACTGAATTAAGCTATAGCTCACTGCTCTGGACACAGAAGAGCCAAAACGCAGCAGGGGAGGATTGAGATGCTTGGTGCAGAACTCCCTGATATCGTGATGTGTAGAGGAACAGGGAGCTGTGCAGCCAGAAGCCCCCACTCAGGGTCCCCCTTCTTCCTCTCATCCTCCTGGGCTAAGCAAAGGGCTATTTCAGCTGGAGACTGTGGATGGAATGGGGAGTACAACGACAGAGGAAGAGTTCTGACAATCCATGGAGCCTGCAGTTATGTGAGGAAGAAGAGACCTGAAAGGTAGAGAGATGTCAGGAAAGTGAAGTTGGCAATTCTTCTGAAACTGGATTTTCCTCAGGGTAGGGTGTATTGTATTTGGTTGCTATGAAAATAAATAGAAAATAGAAAATTCCAAAAAATAGTTGAATCAGAAATTAATGTTTCTGATTTCACCATGCACTTAACTTCCCATTTTCTTCTACTACTTTTCTATTCCCTTCACCAATTGCTGCCTTTCCTCCTCATCTAAATCCAGCTTCTCTTTCTCTACCCACTGCCATTTCCCACCCCTTACCCTTCTTTCCCAGGTTTTCAACCTTGCCTGAGTCACCTGCCTCTCTCAGATGAGCCCACCTCCTTGCTCATTTAAAAAAAAAAAAAAATCTGTCATCCAAGGAATCAGTAAGTAATTTGCAGGGCAAGAAGCAGAGGAAGAGCTGAGAGGAGTGGATCTGAATGAAATAGTTTGTGTTTTTCCAACTTTTGCCAAAAGAGTATTATCTAGAAAAACAGGTATGCATTCCTCCCCTTCAGCCACCTACCCATTAAAATGGTTTAATTACTTCTTGAATGCTAGACAGCTAGATAATTAAAAAGCAGCATTTATACCAAAGCTTTAAGCCACCCTCTTCAATCAGGGTAAAGTTGTCTGATCAAGAAGCTAATTCGAAATCAAGTGTAGTGACTCTCACTGCAGTGAGTTAGTTTGGAGCTTCAAAAGAGCCTGCTTCTCTCTGCTCAGGCCCCCAGGTCCTCCACCTCCACCAAGGATTCATTAGGCTCGCTGGGCTGTGATGGCTGCCAGAGCCACAGCCTCACCTGGCCCTGCTCTCCAGCAGCCTATGGTCCACAAGACAGCGAGTAGTGTTCAAACAAGCCCTGTGGTCTAACGGGACAAATGAACAACTTCAGTGCCAAGGCTGCACAAGTACAAGAGGTTGACAGAGAACATGGGGATTGGCACGTTTGAGAGAGGGTGAGAGCATGGGACAAAGAGGCAGTCTCCCCACACAGAACCTCAGACCAGATCAGGGGCTCGTGGGTCTTCAGGAGATTTATGTACCCTCTAAAACTATGTGGATGGGCCGATGAGATAGCTCAGCGGCATAAGCGCCTGCCCAGCAAGCGCGAGGTCCTGAGGTCGACTCCCGGTACCCACATAAAACTATGTGGACCATTTGGGTATCTAGTTTTTTGTTTTGTTTTGTTCCCCAGAAAAATAACCCTTATCTTTCATCTGATCTTGAAAGGGTTGTGACCCAAATAAAGAGCTAGAAACCTCCAAGACTCTGTCTCCCTCTCAGTGGATCCTTCAAGGCCTGAGGAGCACAGTGCTGGAATACCGGAGGACAAGTGGCGGCTGTGGGTAGCTGCTCCTGTCTCTAGAGGCTGCATGTGCTGGAGCATGGAGAGCTTTGAGCTTTTCCCATCCAGTCCCTCTGCTTTACCCTGGGAGGTGAGGCGACTCATCACTATTTGCTCCTGTGAGCCAGCTCCTCCCCTGGGTTGTCCCTCTCTACAGAAGTCCCATCATGCCTTGTGTCCCCAGTCATCTCACCACCACCACAGGAGCCGGCCTCCCAGCCACCCTCACCACGGGGACAATCATCCTTTTCCTGTTTGTTCATCTGTCTTCCCAGCCTTTCCATCCTGCCTCTGCAGCAGGACCAACTTCTCTGTGCGTTTCTTTCATCTTCTTTTGATGGAAACATAACTGTCTTTGAGGACACGGTTTCGCTCATGGCTGCCTCTGGTGGTAGCCGTTCTTTCTGCCACACATTTGTATTCTGGGGCCCGGAGGTGGGTCCATGTGTGTCTTCCTCCCCACCACCACTTCTGCTCCGCCTCTCCTCTTTATTCTTTGGAGCCCCAGCCCTTTGAAGTGCATGTCTTCTTTCTTTACCTCCTCTCTCCCCTTGATGCTGTTGGCCTCTGACCACCCACTCAGTCTTCGCTTTCCTTGATGCAGAAGGCCCATACACTGCCTACCAGCACCCCTGTCTCAGCATCTGTGTAGATTGGTGGTACTATTCCCTTGGAGGCAGTTTGAAAATGCATGGGGTTTGTTGGCTTATTTTCTAATGAAATTTTGCTTTAGCATTTATATTCAAATTCATGTCGTTTTGTTACCAATGACTTCCCCTTTGTTTACTTTATATTATTTATTAAGGCATTCTGCTATTCTTTTTAAAAAAAGAAACCCAAGTAGCTTATAATATCTTCTGAATTTCGTTTCAGAGTAGGAAAGAGGGTATTAAAATATGCTTGTTATAAAAAGGGAATATTTTGTCTGACAGCATGGGGGATGGCTAAAGCAGATAATCTACCAACTCCTTGGTCTCCCTGATTCTCCGAAGATCTTTTCCTCCAGCCCACCATAGCCCCAGTCAAGTGGGTACCCCCTAAACCAGTAACTATACCACTTCCAAAATCTGGATTTAAACATCCTACCCTCTGTCCGTAAT
This sequence comes from Erethizon dorsatum, assembly GCA_028451465.1. Classification (NCBI taxonomy): domain Eukaryota; kingdom Metazoa; phylum Chordata; class Mammalia; order Rodentia; family Erethizontidae; genus Erethizon; species Erethizon dorsatum. The sequence continues at coordinate 20,609,198 of CM051835.1, forward strand.
CCCCCAATCTTCACAGTTCGTTGCCTCCAGTCTCACGAGGGCCTCCTGGCCTTGATCCATCACCCTATCATCCAAAAGGTGGAGAAGGCTAAGAGAGAATGTTCTCTGTCCACTTTTCCTTATAAATTTTGTGTCCTCAGTTCCTTCCTCCCCCACACAAGTTCCATTGTCCAATGTCACTGCTCCCTTGCAAACTGACATAATTGTTATGTCTGCTTGCCCAGAAAAAGAGTTTAAACTTGTTAGACACAGCCTTCCTCTTATTCCACACATGCACCTGAGTAAGCAGTGGAAGGTGTAGAAAAAGTTACACACCCAACAATGGATTCTGCAGATTTATGGCCACAAAACTCACAAGGGCACACAACAAAATCAGATAATTCTACCACATTCTGTAAATATAATCTTATTTTAAAGATAATTATCTCTCCCTTCTCCACAAATGTTTAACAGATCCTCCCTCATGCCCTCCATCTTACCTAGTGACTTCATGGAAGACAGCAATGCACTTTATAAGAACTAATTTAATAACAAATTAAAAGAGTTATCACACTCTCTACACTCTCTTGAAACCTCCTCCTCCAGACTTCTGGTCTCCCCATTTGCTGGTCTTGCCTCTGCTTCATTGAGTGCTTCTTTACTGCCTCCTTTGCTGGCTCTCCCTCCACCAAACTGCTAAACCTCAGAAGCCCAGGGCTCTGTCATTGGCCCTCTTCCTTCCCCAAGACAATTCAGATATTCCCAAACTTCAAATTCTACCAGTCTTAGTTTGTCTTGTGCTGTTACAACACAATAAGCATGACTAGGTAATTTCTAAAAAGCAGAGATTTATATCTGTTCTGGAGTCTGGAAAGACTCCACAGTTCCTGAGCCTAGGAAGTTGAGGATCATCTGATGGGGAACTTCGTGCTACATCCTTACATGACAAAATGTGGAGAAGGTCAAGAGAGAACCGACTCTGTCAGGCTGCTTTATAAGGACACATAATCCTATATATGAGGAAGGAGCCCCTGTTATGATTTAGATCTAAGCCCCCAAAGCCTCATGTGTTTGGAAGGTGATTGGATTATGGGGGCGTGATAGCTGACTTGCAGTTAGGAGGTGGGGTCTGTTCAGAAGAGGGGTGTCACTGGGGGTGTGACCTGGAAGGATGTAGCTCCCTTCCAGGCTCTTTTTTCCTTTACTCTGTGCTTCCTGGCTCCTTGATGTGAGCAGCTTTCTTCCACCATGCCCCTCTGCCACAATGTTTCTTCTTGGGAGCCTGCTGACCATGTAAGCCAAAGTAAACCTCTTCTCCTTTAAACTGTGGGTGTTGCGTATTGTGTCTCAGTGAGGAGAATGTAACTAAGACAGCCCTCGTGTCCCAATCACTTCTTACAGACCTTACTTTTTAATACCGTTTCATTGGCTACATCTGATACTTGAAGAAGACACATTCAAACCACGGCTCCACCTCTACACCCAAGACTTCTATCTTCAGGCCAGCCTTTTCCTAAGCTTCCGACTCATATGTTTAATTCCCCTCCTGAACTTCCAGTTAGATTTTTATCAGGTGTCTTAAATTTACCATGACCAAAATAGAACTATTTATCACTCTAGTAGGCTGAAAGATGCCCCCCAAAGACATTCAGGTCCTAATCCTTCACCCATTAATATTACCTTAAAGGACTTTATAGATATGATTAATTCAAGCATCTAGAAATGGGGCAATTATCATAATTATTCAGTGGGGCCTACATGGAATGACAAGTGTTCTTATAAGAGGGAGCCAAAGACAGATGTGATGGCAGAAGAACATTAGGGGTTGTGACAAAGGAAAAAAAAATTGAAGTGATGCAAGAAAGAGGGTGAAATGCAGGCAACTTTTAGAAGCTAAAAAAGGCCAGGAGATAGATTCTCCCTCAAAACTTCCAAGAAGAACCAGCCCTGAGGACCCCTTCACTTTAGCCCAGTGACTCAATATAGCGAGCCATTCCCAGTCCTCATTGCGGTCCGGGAAGTTTGTATTTGTAATCCCATGGAAAATTTATTAGAATTTATTAGAATTTATTAGAATTCTACTGAGTTAATTCCAATCTACCACTTCCAGTGCAACCCACGATAAGAATAAAGACACTAAGGTATATTTATACCTTAGTATAAATACCTTAGTATTTATACCTTAGTTGTGGGGAGCCAAGGGGTCCTAAATCCAGCCAAGATGGTGGTTACTGGAACAAAGGCCTCGACCCAGGGCTGAACCCGGGTTTTATTAATTCTCGAGGAGGGGAGTGGCTCGGGGATAAGTGACTGTGAGAATGGCAGGAAGTCCGTGAGTAACGTGAGCTGGGCTAGGTAGGTGGCCTGAAGTCACCTTTGCAATATGCAGAGGGAAGGATATGCCGAAGGAATAATCTACATAACACAATTCAAGGTAGTATCTAATGTTTTGGGGTCAGTGCTTCAGCTCTGATATGTAATCTTCTTTTTTTTTTTTTAATGTGGGTACTGGGAGTCAAACTCAGGACCTCGCACTTGCCAGCAAGCGCTTGTGCCACTGAGTGATATCACTGGCCCTTTTTTTCCTTTATGTGGGTACCAGGAGTCGAACTCAGGACCTTGCACTTGCCAGGCAGGTGCTTATGCCGCTGAGCTATCTCACCGGCCCTGATGTGTAATTTTCTATGCCCTGGGAAGTCATAGCCTCTTTCTCCAGGCTCAATCCCAGCCGACAGCGTGGAGCACGGCTCTCCATCCCGCCAGGCTCAACCAGGTAGTGGGAGCAAAGGGGCAGGGAAACACAGGCCTGTCACCTTGCTTCAAAGACTACACTTCAGGACCTCAGCTAGACCGATTTGCGTTGCCTAAAGCCAATTGAAGAGAGAAGGAAAAGTCCTAGCCAGCTCTGTACATATCAGTACGTGGAAATAGGGCCAGGTTCAGCCGAGATGGAGATAATTGCTCTTCTTTCAAGGAGAGCCGTCCAGGTGGTCCTCCACAACTCTAATCTCCAGAACTGTAAGAAAATACTTTCGTGTTGTTTTAGGTCACTAAATGTGTAGCCAATTTTTACAGCAGCCATAGAAAACTAACACAGTCACTGCCACCATCACCACCCACCCTGGTGCCTTCCATACCTCAACAAATAGTACTGTTATCGGGGAGCCTCCTTCTAGAAATAGCTTGCTAAATAAATATTATTCCAAGTTCTTTCTGTCTCAAACAAAGAATTGAACAAGACAAGCAAAAATGGTGACAAGGTTTATTTGAGTGAAGGGTAAGGGAGACACTGGCTCTGTAGAGTGAACTTGGGGCAAACAAAATAGAGGAAAACTTAAAAACAAAAATAAAACAGAAGTACATCCTGGGAGACACTACTGTGAGGAAAGCCACAGCAGTGAGCTCTTCATGGCATCTGTGTCCTTTATCCCATCCACACCTCCTGGGTTCTCACAAGGAGTCTACATGGGGGGTCCTGAGAATTATTTGGTGCTTGTCTCCTGGAATCTGGTCATGCTTACGCCCCCAACCAGCCTTGCCACTCCATGTCTTCCTGCCTCAGCACCCCTCCTCATTTAGTTGCTGAAGTCAAAAGCTTCAGAGTTGCCCAGAGGTTTCTCTTTGCTCAAACCTTCCCTGTCAGCAAATCTGTCGGCCCTACCTCCATCATACATCCTGCCTGCAAAATGTCTCATTGCCGCCACTGCTACAACCCCAGTCTAAGCCACTGTCATTTCCAACTTCAATTTTTGGATCACTTCCTGCTTAGTTTTCCCCTCTTACTTTTTTTTTTCAGTCGTGGGGATTGAACCTATGACCTTCCCACAGAGATACATCCCCAGCCTCTTTTTAAACTTTGTTTTTAATTTTTGAGACAGGGTCTCACTAGATCATTAAATTGCCCAAGCTGGGCTCGAATTTGTGATTCTCCTGCCTCCGCTTCCCAGATACAGGTATGCCCCACCATGCCCAGCTTCCCCACACTCTTGTGCCCACCAGAGTCAGAGAACCTTGGAACTTTCTGAAAGGTAAATCAGATTGCATCATTCCCCCTGTTAAACCCCTTCAAGGGCTTCCCACTACTCTCAGTATAAAATACAGACCCCTGTCGTAGCCTACACGACCTGACTATAGACTGGCTTCTGTTTATTTTATCTCCCTCCACTTCCTCTCCATTCCCTGTAGTGAGCGTGCGGGCCTCCATCCTAACCCAGCCTCATTCCATTCCCACCTCCTTCCTTTTGCACTTGTATTTGCTACTATCAATGTGCTCTCGCTCCAGATCTTTGCATGGATGCCTCCGTCCTTCCTTCTCATCATGTAAGTCTCAAACAGTGCCTCCTCCAGAGGCCTTTCCCACACCCACGCAAAACAAGGCCCTCAAAGCCTGTAGGCGGTGGCTATTTAACCCTACTTTTCTTCCTCACGGCACTGGGCAGCACCTGAAATGATCTGGTTATCTTGTCCATGTGTCTATTGTGTGTCTGTCCACTTGAATATAGGCGCTGTAAGGACAACGCTCTGCCTGTCTCCATCACTGCTGTATCACCATGCCTGGCACACAGTGGGCAAGCAATTAATATTCAGTTGCCTTGTTGCCTGGTTTGGTTTGCTTCTACTCTACCACTGCCTCAGCCAGTATAACTGCACCAGCGTCCTCTTTTCCAGTGGTGTATTTCAGTAGCATTGGGATGTCTGTGCAAAGACCTAGTCAGTAAATTTTCATACATCATTTGGCAGGTATGAAATGACCACAGGGTTCCTTTTATGTTGTTTTTAAAGGCAGGCAATGCATTCGACATCTGCTAAATACTGGGTGCCACGGATATATAATACAAAGAAGAAAAGATATTTATATTACGCTTCAATGGCATAATTTGGATTGTGTCAAGTCAAGAAGGGGTGAATGGAGTAGAAGAGGTAGGCAAAGGCATTGTGTATAGATGCCCAGTGTTTCATGAGCTTGGCATAGGAGGCCCCTCCACCTTCTCCACACTGAAGACTTGTCGAGCCCCAGGAATCAAGGGATGGAGATCAAGTGACTCGGAGCTGGAAGGTAGATTTGAAGAGCACAAAATAAACCAATAATTATCTGTCTGTAAATGAAAGGAGACCATCACTTTCTCCTGGCAGTGACTTGTCCTCTCGTGCTTAGCCTTTGTTTTTTTTCCTCTCCCCGCTACCTCAGGTCTCATCATCCACGAGGGACCCTCTGTGTACCGCATCTTTAAACGGTGGCAGGCTGTCAACCAGCAGTGGAAAGTGCTGAACTATGACAAGGCAAAAGACCTGGAAGAGCAGAAGTCAGGAGGCAGGACAAACCTCCGGACCTCCTCGTCTGCCCAGGCCAATATCCCCTCCTCGGAAGAGGAGGCAGCTGGTACCCCTGTCCCCGAAGAAGGCCCTGCCCGGGCTGCCAGCCACCCCTCAGACCCTCTGTCCCATCACCACTGTGCTTATACCATCCTGCACATCCTGAGTCACTTGAGACCTCAAGAACAGCGGAACCCCCAGGGCAGCCACCGAGAGCTCGTCATGAGAGTCACCACGGTGTGACGGGGGAGACCTGGAGGAAGGCAGAGAGTATGCAGAGAGGCTGGGCCAGGAGGGCCAGGGAGCAGGTGTGGGGAGGCAGGGCAGCGCCTGAGCCAGAGTGGACAGCAAGTGGGTGGCGCTGGGCCTCAAGGGGAGCCAGGGCAGGGTGCAGCTGGAGGTGGCTGGCATCTGGAGCCGTGGATGATTTCCAGTCAGTCAGTATCACTCTCCAGTGGCAACAGCGACAAAAGCCAGTACAAACTCAGCAACAATGGGCCAGACAGGCGGAACGAAACCCAGCAAAATAACCACCAAGATGCACCCATATAAGCAAGACATCCAGGAGGAGAGGCTGCTGGAGGGGCAGAGCCAGAACAACGGGTGGTGGTGCCCATGGGCGCATGGGCAGCAAAGAGAAAAGAAGCAACCGGGGGGATAGTATTTGGAGCTGCTCCTTTCAACTTGAGCCTGTTTTTCTTTCTCCCTGGTGGTGTTCCCGGGCAGTCTTGGGAGGGCTTGGCAGCTTGGGCTGGTAGGGAAGACACACAGGCTCTGGAGCTCCTGAGGCTCCTAGGGCTCTGAGCATCTGGGCCCAAATGAGAGGCAGATTTCAGTGACTCAAATGGCTTTCGGGATCCTGGGGTGGTTGATGCTAGGAGGCAGGTGTTGGTGTAAGTGGCCAGAATGGGGTGTGTCTCCTCCCATCAAAACTTCCCCAGCTAGGACTCCCAGTTTCAGGTGGGATCAAAGAAAGCATGGGTTTGGAGATAGGTATTTTTCTGTGCCCTTGTTACTTTATTTTATGGTGATTTAGCTCAAAAGTTGTTTACAGGACATGGACACACACACACAGACACACAGACACACAGACACACACACACACACACACACACACACACACACACAGAGAAAAGTATGGCTTTCCAGTGGCTGTTTATCTCAAGAACAGTGCTGCTTCTGTGGCCTCAGCCTTCAAAGTTGTCAGTCCAGGAGTAACTTTCCCAACTACTCAGACCCACCCATGGCAGGGACAGCTCAGTGCTATGCCCCTATAGCCTTGGCTCAGGCATGGACCCAGACCCCCACACAGGGCCCCCCACTGCCAACCCCTGGGTCTCCCCGGAGGGCTGCTGCAGTGTGGACAGCTGGCCGATGAGCCCCAAGGAGTGGAGTGGAGACCAGTCTAAGTATTCCTCACTGACTGGGACCCTCCAAAGAAGCAGTTTGGTCACTGCTCAGTGCTAAGTGCTCCTGGTCCTTCCTGTGCAGCCAGGGGTCCTGGCAGGGAGCACTGTTTTTGGACCCCACCTGCTCGTTCCCGGGACCCTGCTGGGGAAGGCCATTGGGTAGTCACCTGCAGTTTCTTGTTGTCATTGCACCGTGGCCGTGTCATTCTTGGGTATTAAAGGGACACTGTCAAATACTTTTTTAAACTAGTTTTTAGGGTTTTTTAAAACTCCCTGTTGTTTGTAATATTCTCTTAAAAACTTGAAAATAAAATTTCTTTCCCTACCAGTAGTGTCTTTTTCCATACTGGGGTTTTTCCATCCTCCTTCCTGTTCCCTTGCCTTTTTTCCCTGTTCTATTCCCTCCACCCCTAGCGTATCCTTCTTAGCAAGAACTTGAGAGCATTTTCACTTCCCTTTCAGGGCATAGATGGTGTAGGGCAGACAGAGATGTTCACATCATGTGTGCATGTGTGTACAGGGTGTGTGTGTGTGTGTGCGTGTGTGCGTGTGTGCGTGTGTCTGTACTTGCAGAGACAGACCAGTACTCCTGGCCTCTTCTTAGCTTCCTACCTGGTGGATTCCTTCAGATCAAAAACAAGAACAATTACCAAACTCCCCCAAGGATACAGCCCCAAGAAGCCTAAATGAGACATTCATGCTTGGAGGAAGCTTGGGGAGCTCTCCTCCACTGGGTCATTTCACAGAAGCTGAAAGGGCCGTGAAAGAGGGGTGAGTAATCTCTTTCCCTGGCCATTTTCCTTCGTGTGTCAGAGAACAGCCCCAAGTCAGGGCCCCAGGAGAGAGCTCAGACAGATCACAGGGAGCAGACAAGATCTCCCCGGTCTTCATCTTGACCTGGCCCTCCTTCCTCGGGGCCGACAGGTGGTCAGGCAATACCATCAGCAGGATGTGCACAGGCCGTGGAAGCTTCCTCCCCAGTGAGGTGTGTGAAAAGATGCAACAACTGATGGGAGACCAGAAGACTCAAGGAAGACATAAAACAAATGAAAACCAACAACACTATACAAATAAACCAGGTTGGGGTCTAGGGACAGGCCATTTGGTCTAATTAAATATTTATGGAAACTCTGATTGTATTCCAGGGACTGTCTAATTTCAAAAAAAGTATTGGAATGTAACAAAATATGCACATCATCAGATCTATAGTGACTGTCAGGGCATTTTCTTTGGTGATTCCTAGGATACTTCAGATTCTTGAGGTCATTCAGGGCCACTATCCTGACTGAACATATGGTACTGAAGCAGAGATAATGAATGAAAAATATATAATGCTGGAGTTTGTGGGATTTGGATAATACCGCTCCAAGAGAGCAAGATGGATTTCTCTTGTTTACTGATATATAATCAGAAGCACGTCTGTGTCTGGCATAAAGTAGGTGCTCAGTAAATATTTTCAATGAATAAGACGCTCCCAGAAGAGTACAGGAGAATGTTCCTTCAGCATAAGGGAGGCAGGCCTCCTCTTCTCCAACTCACACTCTGGCTACTGCGGACCATCACAGAGCAGAAAAGAAAGGTCAACCACTCCACCCAACAGGATGGTCAGTTCCCTGTGCCTTGGGAAACAGAGCCTGTGGGTACCATGCATGGGACAAGATACTAGCTGACATCTGAAGTTCTTACTATGCACAAAGCACCAGATTAAATGCTTAATATGTATCAACTCACTTAATATCCCAATGACCTGATAAAATAGGTACCATTATTATCTTCATTTTACAGACATGGGCACTGGGGCAGAGGATAAATAACCTGTTCATGGTCACTGGCCAGGATTCCCTCTTAGGTAGTCTGGCTTTGATCATAACCACCACATTTTCTCATGACAGATTGTACCAATTTAAGGAAAACCTGGGTTAGGCCAATGCAGAGAGGTCCTGTGATAGAAGTTATACCAAAGTTTTGAAGGTTGGAGAAACTAGGGCTAAGTAAAACTAAACTTTCTGTCCCCCGTGGAAAAAAAAATGAGTTTATCTAAAAGTCACTTCCTGTTATCGAGATAATATCCTGGTTGAATGGGAGCTTGTATGACACAGACTTGGGTGTGCCTGACAACTGGGAGATTCTGAAAGTTAAAACACATTTTTTATGGGCAAATAGCCAGATTTTATAAAGGTTTACAGAAGCCTCTCCTTTTAGAAAAAAAAGTCAAAATTATCCTATTTGGGGACTAGAATTTTGATTCCAAGTAATATGTGCAGAGAAGCAGGCTCGGGATTCCAGTAACAGTGCAGACCTCACATATATGAGACCATGTCCCTATCTGTGGAATAAATCAGATTTGTCGCCATCCATCTCAAGGCACAGAAACTCCAAAATCATGGAGAAAATCATCTCATTAGTCTCTATGAGAAAATGTATTGCTATTCCTTTGTTTTGTCCATAAAATCTGTGTGCATAGCAGAGGGGAAGGGTAGCATTTGGTTTGAAATAACCAATTCTTAAGAGTCCTGATGTGCTTTGCAAACAGAATTTATTATATTGCGGAGCTGAGTGGGTAGAGGAGGAGGTGGAGGAAACACATTTTGCATTATTCCTCATCACATCTCCTTACATGACCCTGCTTATCAGTAATAAACAACCAAGGATGATTGTACCTGCAAGGGACTCTGTCTTAGTTACTTTTCTTTCTTTCTGAGACAAAATACCTGGCACCCAAAGCTAAAGGAGGAAAGGTTTATTTAGCTCACAGTTTGTAGAGGTTTCAGTCCATAGCCGCCTGGCTCCAAGGCAGGGTGGCACAGCCGACAGGCATCGCAGAAGAGAAACAGTTCATGGTGGGCAGAAGATAGCAAAGCAACTAGGGACAAGACAAGCCTCTTTCTGTCCCTTATATTGTATACAGACTACCAGGAATAGAGTGGTGCCAAACCAATCAGTGGACTGATTTAGTAATCACCCACCCTTAATCCTAGCATTTAACTATGAATCCATCACACACTCTAGATTCAGCCACCTCTGAAAAAGCCCCACTTATGACTGCATGGGGTTTGGGGGGACATCTAGACACAAACATAACAGGACTAATCCTATAGCAGAGGTGCAATAGTCTTACAATCTTCTCCTCATGCCTCCTTTCCCACCCTCACTGGTAGACTTGCATGTGGGAACTGGGAAGTGCTTAGGGTACTGTGCACAGTTGAGCGAGATTCTAGGATGGCTCTAAGAGGTGGGGATCTAGGACTGGCCTCCCCCAGTTCTGAGTTGGGATCTGGGCTTCATTGGCTGGCAGCCAGCTGTTAGCTAGGCATCTGCTTGTTCCACTATAGGTCCTTCTTCATTCTGCCCCCTCCCACATATCCTGTGTACTTCTTGCAGGGCCCATCACAGGAATGACAACCCACCAACACTCTCCTGACCCAGGCTCAGGAAATGGAGCACTATAGACTTCGATATCCTTCTGGTTCCCGAGCACTGGTTATTGAACTGAGTTCTGCCTCTTTAGATGGGTAACACATAGCCAGGTGTGGTGGCACATGCCTGTAATCCCAGCACTCTGAGAGGCTGAGGCAGGAGAATTGCAAATTTGAGCCTAGCTTGGGCAACTTAGTAAGATGCTGGGGATGTAGCTCAGTGCAAAGGCCCTGGATTCAATCCTCGGTACCAAGAAAGAAAGGAAGAAAGGAAGGAAGAAAGGGAGAAAGGAAGGAAGGAAGGAAGAAAAGAAAGAAAGAAAAAGAAAGAAAGAAAAAAAGAAGGAAAGAAAGAAAGAAAGAAAGAAAGAAAGAAAGAAAGAAAGAAAGAAAGGAAGGAAGGAAGGAAGGAAAGAGAGAAAGGGAAAGTGTCACCCATAACCATGTGCCAAATACCTCACCATCACATTCCATTCCAACCAAAAGCTTAGAAGCTGTTTAGCAAAGAGGAAGAATTGTGGCTGAGGCGGGCTTAGGATTATGGAAGAAAAGAGAAGCAGGCTCACCCTGTGCCTGTGACCATTTTGTTTTTGAGAGGGAAAAATCCTAAACACAGAGAACCTTGGTGCCTTTGGTGCTGGCCACAGCCTGGTGCTCTGCTAAGGCCAAACAGTGAGGCAGGTGTGGCACATGGAATAGTCAATGTTACAGCGCAGAGCAGCTCCCCGGGTCTGCACTCCTGAGGGGCCCTCTCCAACATAGAGGGGACAATCTGTTGCCACATCTGTTACACAAGAATGTAGGATGCTTAGGATCTGCTTCTAATAATATTGTCCTTTCCACAACCACCGTGACAAAATAATAAAAGTAGCTAGACATACAATGCTTTCCATCTGCCAAGCCCTGTCTGTAACCTTCTACTACATCCTAACTCATTTAACTCTCCAAGTCAGCTGCACAAGTCAGGAATTACTGTTATTTCCACTTCTCAAGTGGGAAAAGTGAGGCACAGAGAGGGTAAGCCAATGGCCAAGGCCATGCAGCTATACGTGGCAGCACTACAATGTACACCTCAGCAGTCTGGTGCCATATGCTGGGCTGTTAACCACTGCACCACAATGCCACTCAGAAAAGTGGAAAGGCATTTAAAAGATGTATCCTGATTCACAAGCAATAAGGGAAAGAAATGAGCCTCTCGCCAGATGGATATAATCCAGATGCCATCTACATCACATGCCATCAAGGTCTGCTGAGGTCAGCTCCGACTATCCCATCCCTCACCCTACAGGAAGGTTGATCAGGACCTCTACTAATTTAGACCCTAAAAATGTCCCCAGTTGCCTCCTGCTCCAATATCCAGAATCTTCTGAACTCTGGGTTTCCATTATCTTACAGCAATTCCTTTATTTGTATCTTATGTTTACCCAAATGTCGGACACTGTGCTTCCACCTTGATCCTCCCTCCCACCCCAAATATTACCATTTTCAGTGTGTTTAACAGTTTTACTGGAATTTGAAGGTAACTTGAGGCTTATTCATATCGAAACCTGAGGTGAGAAAATGCTGTGTGGAAGGTTCTTGCCAGGTGGATATCTCATGTATAAAGGAGATATAGCCACCTTCCAGAATCCCATTGCCTGGGTAATAGACTCTAGGAGGAAGCTCAGCATTTCTTGTCAAAAGCTTTTCTCACAAAAGAGCCTGCCTGGCAATCTTACTCTTACTAACTGTAAATAAGTAAGCTAACAGCATTCCTCTCCTGGGAAATTTGCATTTTTAGGAGGAGATAATGTGGGAGCAGAGGACTCACTCTGTAAGTGGCGGAACTTCAATCATCCCCAGGCAAGTGGAGAGCTGTGTTGCATTCTCTTAACCAGGAGGATCGCAGCCGTGTATGGGCATCTGACACACAGATACACATGAAGGATATGCAGAGAGGGTGAGTGATGAAAGCATGTTCTAGAGGCTCTTCAGTATTCCTTAGGAGTTCAAGACCCCCAGGCAACAGGTGGAGAGAGGCAAGAAGCCCCTCTGAGTTCTGTAACACCACTTGGTTTGAGCAGCCTCATTCCCTAGATGTTGGATTTGGGATATCGCCTCTTCTGTCCCAGCCAAGGGGTGACTTATTGAGGGGGACCCTCTGCACCCTCTAACACAGGCTGCTGTATTTCTTCCAAGAAAAGGTGTAGAAATTCTGAAGCTGCCACTGTCCTGAGTATGCTGAGTCCATGCCTGTCCAGCAAATCATAGTGACACTGTTGTGAAGCCCTCATCCTTCTTCGAAAAGCCTCACAGCTGAGCATTATTTCATATCTCCCATCACTCTTCAAATCATTTCAGTGAACACCTGTTGCTTTTGTCTATCCAGCATATAGACACTCCCTTTCCCAAGGGAAGCCCATCCTATGTGGTTTTGGTAGGTCTGAACACTTACGACCACTCCAACCATAGAAGTGGGATGTGATCCTGGCTTGAATAATTAAAATATCTTATTTCTCTGTCTTTAGGGATTAGTTCAGAAATGGGTATGTGAATAAAGCCAACCCATTTTCTCCCTGGGACTTATCCATCAGGGCTGCGAGGAAACACTGTTTCCCTCTACAAGAAATCTTGGCTGAGATTTCTTGAGTCCAGGAAAATGAAAAACCCTATTTTCTGCCATATAGAAAACACTTGTCTTCAAAATAAAGTCAAGTAGAAATATGCAGAGCAAAGAACAGGAAAGAGATGGTCCTATCTCTCCTGGACCCCTCACGACTGAGCCAGTTCCACCATTCGAATTCCCATGGCATAAGTCAATAAATTCCACTTTTGCTCATGTAGGTCTATACTGGATTTATATAATTTGCAACCAAAAAACTATTATGCATACAGAGGTTTCCAAATATACACAGTGCTTTGCATTAAACTCATGGTGTGTTACTTGCAGGGCCAAAGAAAATGTGACGAGTTGCCTCCCTCTCCTATGGAGGAGACACCTAAGCTTCTGAATGTACACCTGGTGTTTCATATTTATTTCCTCTATCAATCTTCTCAGTTACCAAATAAAGAGAAAGATATGCACAGACATACTCACACTTCTTAAAAATACCTTTTATTGCAAGTTTGAGCCCAGCCTGGATGACCTAGTGACTTAGTGAGCCCCTGTCTCAATAATTAAGTAAACAAATAAACAAATAAATAAAAATTTGAAGAGGTCTAGTGAGGTAGATCAGTGCAAAGGATCTGTGTTCAGTCCCCAGTACAAACCAAACCAAACCAAAACAAACTAAACAGCAGTTTTCAAAATTACATCAGGGGAGACAGAAAAAGGACCTAAGGCAAAAAGCAGGCAGATCTATCTATGATCATAACTCTTATTTAAGGGTTCAGGAAGGGACAGGATCCAATTGTGAGGCCATAGGACAGAAGCCAGGATTCTGAGCAGAAGGTAAGAGGCAAAGCTGGGAGTAACAACTTGATCCATTCACAAAGCCCAAAGAGTTCGCCTTTATTCCTGGTACTGATCATGGCATAGCCCTACACATTGGTCCCAGATCATATTATTTAGATGAGATCAGGCACATTCAGGGTGGTACGGCCGTAGATCCAAACCATATTGTTTATTGAAAAATGTAACCTACAGGATAATATGCACAGTGAGCACATATTTGTAGAATAACAATTTTAAAACCTACACCCATATTGTTATACTTCAAAATGCCATAGGTCACCTTACTGTTACTAGTATTATTCTTATGAGATTAAGTAAGCCACCATGAGTTCCTGACTTGAAGAAAGGGGACACCTGGAAGCCACCACAACTAAGTCAGAATCCTTTATGAATGTAGGCAATTAACAGCATTTTTGGTCTCTGGTTTCCATCTTTAAAACAATCAATTTTCTACCCTTGGCCTCTGTAATATCAGAAATAATTCATACAGAGTAGGTAGCGAATAAATGATTGCTATTATCTTTTTATTTTATCACTATCATAGCATATAAAAGATTAAATCAAAGCAAAAGTGGGAACCTGGCATCAATATTCTCACTGAAATTTCACTCAGCTACAAGTAACAGATAACCAACTAGAAGGAGCTTAAACAAGTGCTTAGTTTTCTTTTATAAGGAGGTGTCCAGTGGGGCATGGTGGCACACACCTGTAATCCCAGCACTCAGGAGGCCAAGGCAGGAGGACCGCTGTGAGTTCAAGGCCAGCCTGAGCTACATAGTGAGTTCAAGTTCAGCCTGATAAAAATTTTTAAATTATAAAAATCTATATTAAAAAATATATAGAGAGGCGTCCAGAGTAGGTGGCTGCTGGCATTGTTCCAGCTGCTTGGCTATGCCACTGGCACCCCAGGCTCTGTCTGTCTGTCCTGACATCTTCAGCATGTTAATTTGTCACCTGTGGCTGTAACCTCATAGTCTCAATTGGGCTACTAGAGCTCAAAGCAGGTAAGAAAGAAGGGGTGGCCCACTCATTTTTCTCTTTTATTTCAGGAAAAATGAGAGCTTTCCCAGAACCATGCTTTGATGCCTAGATGCTCCTATGTGTAACATTTTGGCCAGAAATATGTCACATAGGCACCATAGCTGTGGGAAGGAGAGGGAAAGGCAATTATTTACCCTATTCAGTTCTTATTATGGAATACATCAAGGAAAAATATATGGGATTGGATGCTGGGTAGGCCAGCTGGAGGCATCTTCCCCACATTGAGAGTAGGAGGATAAATCAGTGTACTGTATTTGAGGGCCATTTGGTAGCATTCTATTAAATTTAAAGTGCACATATTCTTCAGCCCAGGAATCCCATTCCTTTGGAACTCTCCTAGAGAGATAGTGGCAGATGTTACATTTGCAAAGAGCTTGGGAAATAAGAATGTCTTTCAACATGGGGTGATGAAGTATGAGATACTGAGACCCTGGAACACCATCAGCATGTGAGATAATGTCACAGACCTGGAAAGGCCAAAAGGGAAAGATCTCAAAATTGTGTCATTAATGAGGGAAAAACACAACTGTAGGACAATATATACAATGATCACATATTTGTAGAACAACAACAAAGAGAACACCTACCTTTTATGTTTCAGAATGCCATACTTAGCCTGGCATGATGCCACATCGCTGTAATCCCAGCATTCAGGGAGGCTGAGGCAGGAGATGGCAAGGTCTATACTAGCCTGAGCAATTTAGTTACTTAGCAAGACCTTGCCTCACAGTTAAAAAATTTTTTAAAGATCTGGAGAAGTAGCTCAGTGCAAAATCTTGGATTCAGTCCCAAGTATTGGGGGGTAAAAAGGCCATATTCCAAAAGATACGGAAATATACCGAACTGATTAAACACATTTATTTTGGGGAGAGGATGGGTTGGGGAAAGGAGAACTTTCTGTTTGTGTTGTTTGTGTTACCATTTTAATAATAAAAATAAATGCATGTAATATTTGTGGAATGTTTTATACTATGGTACACATGTATGGTGGAGTAGTAAGTACTGTAATTATTAAAAATGATAATTAAGCTCTTTTTAGGAAATAGTAACCTTGTACTTTGAGGGAGTTCTTGCTCATCTTTCCTGAGAACTTGTTTTGGAGGGGCTTTACTGAGGGGTCTGGAGTAAAGAATTCCTGGACTTCCAATTTTCTGTGGTAAGGAAAGTCTGAGAGCAAGGAAACTTGAAACTGGGTATTTATTTATTTTCTGATCTCATGGACGTTTGGGGCAGGAAAGAGGGTCTCACGCTGGATTACTTGCGTGATCTCCTCACCCTCACTTCAGGCCTGAAAACTTCCAGATCAGAGGTTTTTAAGAGCAACTAAGGATCTGGCATTTTTGCTGCCAGCACATCCTCAGAGGAAGAGCCCGCCTGGGGGAAAGGCATGGAGCACACTGCCGCCAGGCATCTTTGAGAGTGGCCACCTGCTAGCCCTGCTCTGTCTGGGCCCCAAAGAGGCTGCAGGCAAAGCTGGCAAACGCAGATGCAGGACCATCCAGACTACAGGCAGCTGGGTCTCTTCCCTCTCTTTTTTCCCACCTTCCAAGTACTCCTTAGGCTACGGTTTCCATCCAACAGCAGATGACAGGAGCCAGGTGTATGATGCCAGTGCCCTTGCCCCATGCCCACTCCAGCCTACCACCCACAGGACCCACTGGGAGCTGACAACAGAAGCCCATCAGTCCCCCACCTGCCCGGGGCCATGTCAGCTGGAGACAGTCATTGAAGGCTCTGTTTGTCCAGCCAGGTGCCAGAAGGCTCCCAGGCACTGGTCCTGGCCTCAGAGCCTGCCAGATGTGACTGGGGAAAGTCAGTCAAGGAGATTGACAGTCAGAGCTGCTGAAAACAAGGCAAAAGCTGCTTCTGAGCTGGAGGCAGATGGAGACCCTAGGGAATCAGGCAGAGTAAACACACAAACAGCAAGTAAAGAAAGCCTTCTTTAGCTAAAACAACAAAAGAGGAAAGTAAAACAAGCAAAGTACCTTCTTTTTCTGCATGTGAAATATCTCATAGTAGAAGTTAACATGACATCCCTCGTTGCATCGCCCTTATGTGCCCTTGTTCATGCAGCTCTGGCTGGAAGAGAAGGACTTTCCCCTCCTCCTCCTCCTCCTCCTCCTCCTCCTTCTCCTCCTCATATAAATCCTACAGATCCTGCACACTACAATCCAAATGCCACATTCTTTGGGTAGACTTCTCTCATTCCTCTTCTCTCTCCCGTCATCCAGTATGAACATTATACTTTCCTCTAGGACAGTGATGGCAACACTTTTAGAGACCAAGTGCCCAAACTGCAACCCAAAACCCACTTATTTATCATAAAGTGCCAACACTGCAATTAAATCTGAAAACTGAGGTTTTAGTTTAGAAAAAACAACTCATACATTAACATCTTTTGTCTTAAAAGAAAAACAAATAACATGCGTGCTGTAGGTTCGCCACCACTGCTTTAGGCCATCACTTCATTTTGCTTATACCATTTTGATAGAAGTCATTCCATTCTCACTGAGAAAGTACTTATCTGCATGCTAATCCTACTAACCAGCCTAAGAATATATTAAAGGCCGGGATTCTGGTTCATTAGTCTATTTTCAGTACCTAACATATATTTGAAGACAATGAGAACAGATAAATGAATAAATAGGTCAATTGTTTATCCATTTCATACACATTTATGGTGCACCTGAATATGACAGCCACTGTACAGTGTAATGATGTTAACAAGATGAATAAGACAGTAAACTCTTTGGCTCCATGGAGTCTACAGTCTGAGAGATGGAGATAGTCAAATAAAAAGATGATCGCAAGAAGTAGCTCTTGGTGCTATCATGCAAATGTGTACACAGTAGAGGAAATGGTGTGGAGAAAACGTTCAGTTTTACCAAAGGGTGGAAAGTCTTCAAGAAGGACTGATGCTAATTTAGTACATTAGTTCAGGTCCATGGAAAAGCAGACACAAAGAAAGTGTGATATGGATTGAAAGTGTTCTCCGAAGTTCATGGGCTAGAAATTAATCGCCAGTGCAGTGGTGTTGTGAGATGAGGCCTAATGGAGGTCCTGGGTACCACCCTCATGAGGGGACTAATGCTGTTACAGTGGGAGTGAGTTCCTTATAAAAGAACAAGTGTGGCTTTACCCTCCCCACCCCACCCTTCCACTATATGATGTCTTCTTCCATGTTGTGACCTAGAAAGGAGGCCCGCACCAGATGCTGGTGACTTGATCTTGGAATTTCCAGCCTCAAGAACTGCGAGAAAATAAATTTCTATTTTCTATAAATTACCAGTCTGTGGTATCCTGTTGTAACAGCACAAAATGGGCTAAGACATGGGATTGGACATACATTCATTGTAAGAGGGAACAGGAAAAGCCAGAAAGAGCCCTCCAGCCACAGCACAAGTTGACATCCATGGAGGGAAAGAGAGGAAAAGGAGGCTAGGGAGAGTCTTAGATTAGACAGCATTTCCAAGAAAGTGTTGACCAGACCAATGGAGAATGCTTGAGTCAAAGTGGTCCTTTGGGGGAATCTCATACTTGTTGGTTGGGGCTGCATTAGTATCCTGCTGTGCTCAGCCATTGGTTAGGGTCGGCTCATAGGAATTAGTGCCTTGGTGTGATCATAGTGGCAAAACCAGAAGGGCAGCAGCTGTGAGAATCATCAATTATCCTCTCTGCAGCAGGAAGCTCAAGTGGCACATTTTCAAGGCTGCTACACTTGGTCTTTAAATTTAAATAAGGCATATAAGGGAATGTGGGGGGCTACAAAAAGAAAAAATATTCCAGGATGAGGGACCTGTATAAGCAAATACACCAAAGCATGAAACAATGGTGCCCATTAGAGGGCCTGCAAGTACTTCGGCATGTAGTAAAAGCTGGGGTGTATGCAGGTGGGAGGTTGGTAACAGCTTGATTGTGGTGAGTACTGCATGTGAGCAGTGGGAGACATGGAAGAGCTGAATTTAGGGAGGATTAGAGCAGATTTGACCCTGTAAAGATGTTTGGCAACTATGTGGATGAAGGCTCCCAGGTTGGATAGGAGGCCCCAGCAAGCATTTGAGAGGGAGGTACTGAGGGGTGGGCTAGAAGAATACTGGAGGGAAAGGAGAGGAAGAGAAGAATGAATGAAAAGGATGGACTGAGTGTAGGATGGAAAGAGAAAATGCAAGTGGTCAGATGCAAACCAGTTGTGCCTCTTTCATGGAGATCTCTGCAGAAAAGCATCAACTTGCCCCGAACCCAGGCTAGTCTCAGGCTGGCATGAATGCAACTCTGCACCCTGTTGTAGCACAACTTCCCAGGAGGTATGGCTGTCCTTTTGTGCTCTATTCAGTTTCAGGACCAGATGGTGTTTGCCTCATTGACTTTCATTGCTGATTTTGTCTTGTATGCTGTTTTTTTCATAGGTTGTTTTATTTCCTTTATTTCAATTCAGTCTTCTACGTGTCCCACTTTTGTGCTTTGCACCATGTTCATCACGATGGCAGAAAAACAACTGCAGCTCTCAGCAGGTGGAAGTTTTCAGGGAGCAGATAAAACCCAGTTCCCACAGCTCAGTCCTCCAGCTCTGGGAAAACAGTGTGCAGTGGGAGCCCTGAAAATAAACAGTAAACACAGTTTCATTGCAAAACACTGTTGAGTAAGCAAGATAGTGAGGCCAGCAATAACAACCATGACCAAGAGGATGAATTTCTGGTCCAGATTACTGCCTTCTTCCCAGCCTCTCTGTTACCAGCTTGCATAAGTACTAAGTCTAAAGAGCAACTTCAAGGACGTTTGCCATCCAGGTGCTCTGGTACCGTTGCACTCCTGTTTAGTCACCGGGAAAGACAATCAGTTTATCCATTTGCTCACACTATGCTCCAGGCCTCAAGTGCCTCCCCAGATCAAAAGCTCCATTTTTCCTAATCAAACAACATCCCCTTCCACCTATAGAATTCAACTCTACTTTCTGCCAGAACCAAGATCTCCATCATTCTTCTTACTTACTCTGCAGCCCTGTCTAGTTTGTTTCAGTCAGTTTCCTTGAACATCAGGAGTTTCTATTCTATCTTCTCCAGACTCTTAGATCCTCAAGCGTGGGAATGAAGTCTCCTCCCTCTCTTCGAATCTCCAATCTCTGGGAATGGCGTGCTATTGTTGTATAATCGAGCAACATATGCATCTGTGACTTGCTTCTTATTTCACTCTAGCTGTGCTGTAAGTCTCAGGCAAGCACTCGGTGGAAAGAGAAGCTTCTGCTCACCCACTCTGATGATCAGGGTTTGGGTACGATGAGAATGACCTGCAAAGTGCTCTGAGGTCCTAAGAAACAGGACAGAGGGAATCATGGCTCTTTCCAGAAAGTGCACAACACTAGAGGGAAATTTTGCCTAATATTTTTCTTAAATTTTCACCACTCTTAAGTTCCCTGGGTCTTCTTATTTGGCTCTGTGATTTCTCCACCTCCTTCTTGCATGTATGTATTTGTGATATTATGCAACTGTCACATTTGGATTTAATTGATTCTAAAGGTGTTGTTTCAAAATCTTTTACTGACTGTACATGGTTCCCTGGGTACTGGCTCTGCACTTGTGTGGTGATGGTTATGTGTGTTTGTGTGTGAATTAGTGGAACTGAGAGAAAGAAAGTAACCCATCCAGTACCAGCTGGCAGCCTCTCTAGATCAATAATATTAACAATTTCAGAGACAGAAGAGCTCCTGCCAACTCTCTTGGCTTTTTCAATACTATTATCACTATTACAAGGGCACCCCAAGGCTTTTACTTAAAGACACAACAGAATGTCATACTGTTGCTTTCTGTCTTCAAGGACTGCAACCCCAATTCTTCCCTCAAGGTTGGGTGGTAAAAGTTAGGCTCGCTTGACCTTAATCTTGGGGTCAAGGGTTCAGGAGGAGGGATGACATGATTTCTTGAGAACTCATTTTGCAACTGGTACACACATGACCATTTATGCTGCCTTATCCTGAGAATTTCGACTTGCCTTTATGAAGACATGTTTATAAAAATCTGGGGCTTGACTGGCTAAATAATGCCGTATGTAAGTGCCTAGGCTTGGAGATAGACATTCTGGTTCCACCCTCTGCTATCATCTCTTCTGACACGTGGTCTCAAAGGCCACATCTTGTGGGGCCTCCATCCCCTCTTATGTGGAGTGTGGGACTGAGAGGTTGACTATGGTGCCAGCTGAGACTCTGTAATGGCTTTCCCTGTAGGGAAGAGAGCTGGAGAGAGGCCTCAGGAGAGAAGACAAAGGCCTGGAATCTATGGAAGTCTTCTATTCATTCATGTACTCAACATCTGTTTCTCAAGGGCTTAGCCTCTGTCAGGCAAGGCTCTAGGTTTTAGGCCAGTGCTGTCCAACAGAAATTTAATGCAAGCCACATATGGAATTTTAAACTTTCTAGTAGCCATATTAAAAAAGAGGAAACAGGTGAAATTAATTTTAATGATAGATTTTATTTAACCCAATATATCTAAAATATTATTGTCAATCTATAAAGAACTAGTGAGATATTTTATGCTGTTTTTCATGCTAAGATGTTGAAATTGCCTGTGTATTTTACACTACCAGCACATCTCAGTTCTAGTCACACACCGAGTGCTCAACAGCCCCATGTAGATAGCAGCAATCATATTGGACCATATAGTTCCAGAATGTTTCCTGTTGGGAGCAATGTGGATGAGCGAGCCTGTCTGAAAGACCACATGGGTAATGAGGATGATGGTGATAAACACAGGCCTTAACACAGAGCTCAAATAGTGGCTGCCTAGGCTTTGACAATCAACAACTCGGGTAACAGTGATGATGCCTAGTATTTACGGAGTATCACTGGGAGAGAAGCATTGTACTAATAAGTACTTTTCATAGGTTAAATAATTTCAGCCTACAACACAACTAATAGGTATGACTTTTACCTTTATTTTATGAGGGAAAATAGAGGCCTAGAAACTATAAGTTGCTCCACACCATATGGCTGCTGAGTGGTAAGCCAAGGAGCCCAGTCTGCCCAATTCTGAGCACTTGGGCACGTATTTACTATTCCATTTACTGTGTTCCTGTGCGGGTGTTAGGCCATCTGAATCTGTTAACAACATGTGGTGGTCTCCTAGCAGTTAGGGTTCTTGCAAGGGATAAAATGCAAATGTTGTAAGTGTATGAATTGCTTGCTCTAAATCACTTAGGGTGCTAAGAATGGTCATATCCTTTTGATTCCTCTAATTTGGATGAAAGCCACCCATAAGTTAACTTGTAGGCATTCTGCTTCATATTTTTGGGATCCTCCTTGTTCCTGGGACTTTCAGAATCCTAAAGGTGATCTGCCTGGCTTCACAACCACTTGCTACTGTCCCTACATGCCATTCAGGACCACATGGGCCCAGGGCCTCTCCCAGCTAGAGTTGCTGGTTCACACAGAAGTTGACTGCAAGTGGCATCACAGGACACCACCCTCCCACAGTAGGTTCTTGGAGGTTATAACACATTAAACTTAAAATGTCCACATTAAAAAAAGACATTTCATATAAAAATCTGGATTTAAGGTTTCTCTCAAAAACATTGTTAAAAACCTGATGCTGTTAAGTTCATGTTCCCACATGGTTACCAAGAGCTGGTACTGAGCGCCAGCTGGAAAGAAGCATGGAGGTTGCAGGATCCGCAGATGGTGGCCAGAGCAGGTGGGTCTGTGAGGAGAATGGCTGTGTGTGGAGCTAAAGGACTGGACATGATGGCTGAGCAAGTGTTGCAGGGTACCAGGTAAGCAGACAGCACAGCTGCTGCCTTAGGAAACAGGTATCTGTGTGTGGTCTTTCCTGTGGAGGCACGCATACAGAGAGACGGGTGCACTCTCTGTTAGGGGGGTACACATTGCAGTTGGCCACAGTCCTCACCACTCCCTACTGCATCTCAGGCACTTGAGATTATAGTTTCCACGTTGGCCATTGCTTCTAACTGGAGAAACCCATCTCTTTCCAGTGCTGAAGAAACTTTGAAATATTGAGTGTTCATTCTACTCCACGACAGCACAGGTTGAGTGTATGAGCATGGTTCTGAGGAGGCAAACCTTAAAAACCCCAGGAGTCCATTTCGCCTTTGCTGGGGGTTGAAAAAACAGCACATTGTCTTCCTAAGATGACCATGCAGTAAAATGGCAAGAAGCACAGACCCAGAAGCCAGACTGTCTAAGTTTGAATCTGGCTTCCACCATTAGCACTACTTGTGTGAACTTGGGAAGGCTCCTTGGTATCCCTATGTCTCATTTTCCCGAAGTATATAAGGTACTTCTTTGAATTCCTGATGCAGTTAGTGCTGTGTGACAATTGCCTTCATTCTGACAAAAACACAAACCAAGTTTTCAGCAGGTCATGCACTCTACTACTTAATCTGACTGGTACTTAGTAGGCATAGATAAATTGGTAGCAGTTTTCTCTCTTAGTACCATGGCCGCAGCTATGGTGGAGGCATGCATACAGAGAGCTGTGTGCACCCCTGTTAGAGGGGGTATACATTGCAGGTGGCCACAGTCCAACTGCATACCTCTAACAGTGCTGTTAGAGGTATACGGCAATCCCCCAAAGTAAGAACTGTGGTGCCATAAGATCCAGGTGCCTATATCAAACACTGCTCGGACTCAAAGACCCAAATAATGTTCACTAAAAGATTTTGTTGCATGGACATGGCTTCATGCTGGGTACTCTATGCTTATGCATTCATCCACCCATTCTTTCATTAATTCAGCACCATTTAAAACACAGTGTTAGCACTAAAGAGAATGAAATGACCCAGGAACATAAAATCCAGCAACTTCTCCATAAGGCAGGAGACTTGACCAGAGAACTGAGGTGAAAACATGCTACCAGACTCCCATCTAAGAATACATATCACAGCTTACCCTCTGTCATCTTCATCAGTCAGGTGGATCCAAGGAGTACCAGCAAGCAGGGCCATTCCTAGCTCTAGCTAAGGTATCATGTTATCAAGACCTCTTCCTCCAAGGGTTGGGGGTGCAGCTCAGTGGTAGAGTGCTTGACCAATATGTGAAAGGCCATGGGTTTGATCCTCAGCACTATAAAAATAAAAATACCTGAGCCATAATCCCATTCCTCACCATACCTTCCCTTTTGAAGTGTTAGCGGAAGGTCTGAAATCAAGGTATTTCTTGATATTTTTTCCCAAACTGCACAGATCCAGAGCTCTGGCATCAGAAGTGTCTCTTCCTTTTCCCAGAAGCTTCGATGGCCTCCCACTGACAGAGCTGGATAATAAATGAGTTCATTACCCTGGCTGCCAGGGCCCATGACAGCCCATCTGCTGGCATGATTAATTAAAACTTTGACTGGCAATAGAGGTGCCATCTCAGGGCTGGAAAGCAATTAATTGGAGCTTCTTCCACATCTTCATTTCCGCTGAATCTTAGAGACCTCTGCCAGAGAGGGCAGGGTCTTCATAGGTTGGTCCCCTTGCCTCACTCTCCTTTATATTCCCTACTTGTTCTCCTTCCCCAGGCGAGCTCACCCTATTTCAGCGGAAGCAGAGTGCTAAGAACCAGATCCTCAAATCCTTTCAATGGGGCAGGGGAACATTTCCATAGAGGATGATTTTCCACTCCTCTCAGGAGCAGGGAGTGTTGTAGCACAGTGAACTCCCCACTTTCCACCTCTGTATTTTTCAAAGGAAGGAAGGAAGGAAGGAAGGAAGGAAGGAAGGAAGGAAGGAAGGAAGGAAGGAAGGAAGAGAGAGAGAGAGAGAAAGAAAGAAAGAAAGAGAAAGAGAGAGAAAGAAAGAAAGAAAGAAAGAAACAAAAGAAAGAAACAAAAGAAAGAAAGAAAAGAAAAGAAAAGGAAAGGAAAGGAAAGGAAAGAAAGAAAGAAAGAAATCATAGACTACACACACATACAAACACACACACACACACACACAGAGGTGTTCTTCAACTCAGGATGGGATTATGTCCTGATAAGTCCATGCTAAGTTGAAAATATCATAAACTGAAACTGCATTTAATAACCTATTGCTATGGATTGGGTAAGTGTCCCCTAAAGGCCCGTGTGTTAAAGGCTTTATCGCAAGCCTGCGATGCTAGTGGGAGGTGGTGGAACCTTTAAGTTGTGGGGCATAGAGGAAGGAACTTAGGTTACAGAGGGGCTACCCTAGGCATCCTAGTCCCTTCTTCTCTCTCTTTTCTTCTCAGCTGCCATGAGGGGAACTTCCTCCACCAAATGCTTGCACCACGACAAACTGCCTTGCCACAGGGCCACAAGCAATTAGCCAAACAGCCATGGACTGAAACATTCAAAACTGTGAGCTAAAATAAGTGCTTTACTCATTTTAAGTTATCTCAGGCATTTTGTTATAGTAACACAAAGTTGACTAATGTACCTATTGAACATTATAGCTTAGCAAAACAATAGACTATTAATTATTTACCCCGTGATCATATGGCTGGTGGCTCGACAGCACTGAGACAGAGTATCATAATACACATACTTAGCCCAAGAAAAGATCAAAATTCAAATTACAATTTCTACTGAATGAGTATTGCTTTTGCACCATTGTAATTGAGACATTTCAAGTTGAACCATTTTAAGTCAGGGAGCCACTTAAGTTGAAGAGACTCTTTATAACAATTGGCTCACACAATTACGGAGGCTAAGAAGTTCCACAATCTGCCATCTGCAAGCTGGTAGGAAAGCCAGTGGTTTAATTCCCCAAAGTCCTAGAACCAGGAATGCAGATGTTCAAGGGCGAGAGAAGATGGATGTCACAGCTCCAGCAGGACAGAGAACAAATCCACCCCTCCACCTTATTGTTCTCTCCAGGCTTCCAATGGAATAGACAATGTCCATCCACACTGACGAGGGCAGATCTCCTTTACTCAGTCTGCCAAATCAAACACTAATCTCTTCCACACCCGCACAGACACACTCAAACACAATGTTTAACCAGCTATCTGGACATCCTTTAGTTCAGTCAAGTTGACACATAAAATTATAACCATTGCAGCTCTCCATGTAGATAAAGACTCTCTCTCCTCCACCCATCCCCATCCCCCAGTCATAGCTGTATAAAGTTGCTAGGTAAATAAAGCCTTAGGCCCAAACTGTGCTGTTAAGCCCAGGGTACTGGAAACCCTGTTTGAGGGAAAGTTGAGTGTTTTCCTGGCCATAAATAAGGCTGCCACATGGGTCCCCAACTGGTTTTGATAATGGTCTACTTATATCTACTTATTTCTGTGGTCAGAACCTAGTGTGCAAGGAAGGTCTTAAACTGTGAGAATGAACCCGAACACCTCCAGGAAGACAGGACAGGCACATTTCTGGGTGTGTGTGTGTGTGTGTGTGTGTGTGTGTGTGTGTGTGTGTGTGCAGTCATAGATCCTAGGACATCACAGTGTGATTTAACATGAGTTTCTCACTTGAATGGAAGCACAGTAAATGACTAGGTGTCTCACTGTGCCCTCACGGTTTAGAAAGCCGCTAAGTACGCTCTGATGTACAGCAATGCGTGTTTCTGTATTGTCTCTTGCCTCGCATCTCAGCCTCAATGCTCTTTTACTATTCATAAAATAAAACTTAGTCTACAGCAAGGCCTCACATCAAGACACAAAGAGCTGTTACCAGTTTAAACTATTACCTTTATTCAGAGAACCTTCATTTTAACAAGGACCCAAACCTGAAGCAATGGTAAAGAAATAGGTAAAAGTTATGGTTTGAATGTGTCCCCCGAAGTTCTTGTGTTGGTGACTTAGGCCCAATGCAACCACATTGACCTCACATGGCCTCTGCCCTTACAAATGGATTATGCCATTATGGTGAAAGTGGATGCGTTATCACAGGAGTGGCGTCCTTAGAAAGGATGAGTTGGCCCTCTTCCTCTCTCTCATACACTGTCATGCCATATGAAGACTTCAACCACGTCATAATACAGCAAGGTCTTTACCAGATGCAGTCTTTGATTTTGAACTTCACTGCCCCCAGAATGGTAAGCAAAATACACTTTTATTGTTTTTAAATTACCTACTTTGTGGTATTGTTTTAGCAGCACAAAATGGACCAAGACAGTGCATTTTCAAAGCAAGGAGTTGGGGAGGGAGCTTTGGGGCCTTTGTGATCCCCTAGAAATGACCTTTTATATTAACACATTAGACCATCCCTTCTCTTTTTTTGTATCCCCAACACTACCCCTTGTTGGAGTTAGCACCATTTCACCATATTATTGCCAGGAAGAAATGGGGTGTAGAGTTCCTCTTTTGGCTGGGCTTGTCATGTGAGACTTAAAATTCACAGGAAGAAAGATGGAGATGTCTTCATCAGATTGAGTAGGACCTTAAATTAACCCATCTATATATTCTAGCAGGTTTTTGTGCTCTTTGGTTCCATGAAATGAATAGGAGAGGGCTCAGAGAGAGAACAGGAGTCAGGCTAAAGGCTACTGAACAAATATAGCCAAGAGGGAAGAGGGCAGGCAGGAAACGGGTCATTCTTGCAGGACACTTTGACTTACACCAAGAGATCGTGTAAGAGTTCCATTTCAAAGGGAGACTAAAGAAGAACCCCTGCCTTGTTCCCTCTAGCTTTGACAGAGTCCAAATGCCTCCATATATACAGGAAGGTGCAACTAGACTCACTTCTCACCAGTATTTAGAGTTACATGGTACCCAGAAGTACCAGGACACAGTTCCCAAAGTTGGCTGTATGTGGAATCAGCTGGGGCTCTTTAACCATTACTGCTACTTAATATGAGCTGGGCCTGTGGCTGGCTGTTGGGAGGTGTCAAAGCTCTCCAGCAAAGATGTGCATGCAGCAAAGACAGGGAGCCTCTGCCCAGGAGCCAGTCTGCAGCCTGCCTGGGCCTCCCAACAGCCAGTCTCTGTGTTTCTTACCCTGCTTCTCCTGAAGTGTGTGGCCCATGGACAGGAGCCCAGAGCCAGGCAGGACAGAGTGCAGGGGGTTCAGTAAATGCTCAAGTGTACAAGGTCAGGGCCAGCAGCCCTGGGAAGACAGTGTCTTGTTCTGATTTCCTCCTCCCCAAGGGATATAGGCGAAGGTGACAGAAGTGAGAACTTTGCAGAAGGAGGCTGCAGAAAACAGAAGGTGGCAAAGTGTAAGCACTTTGCTGAAAAAAGGGAAAAGTCAGGGAAGGATGTGGCTGAGGCCAGTGGGGGACAGATATGTCGAGGAGGAGCAGTGACCATGGCAAGTGGCTTGCTCTGAGAAGACAGGGGAGAGGCTGGGACACTAACTCAGCCCAACGGGTGGCTTGAGACTCATGGGCACATGTCATTGATAACGGGCCGCCTTTTCCCAAGGATCTCATGCTGCAAGGGGAAGGGGAGACCGATTCCTACCATAGAGTCACCATCAGGCCATTCTGAGTCAGCTCCCTCAGGGGCTGCCCTGGTTTGGACCCTCATCTCCCTCTGAGGCTGTTTCAGCAGTCTCTGCATGGCTTTCCTGCATCCCTCCTCTTGCAAGCCTTCCCCTCCTCCTACGTGCACCCTGCTGTCAGTGTAACCTTACCGAAGTGCCCATCTGATTGCTTTTCTCTTCAGAAGCAGGGGTTCTCTCTTGATAATTACCCTATCTTTGTCATCTAACTGGTCTCCACTTTCCATCATGCACCTCACCTCTGGGTAAACCACACCACTTACCCTTTCCTGAGCCTGCCTGACCTCTGCTGTGTCCTCTATTTGAATGATCTGCTCCTCTCCTCTTGATTAAATTACTTTTTGATTCATGGTTATCTTAAATGCCACCAACACCAGAAAGCGTCCCCAATCAGCAAGACTGAAATGAATGCTTCTGAAACTTCTTCTCATGTCCCTTTTACAGCCCTCTCCACTTGTGGAGTCTGGCTATTTGTGAACTCTTCCTACTGGGCCATGAACTTCTGGAAGACAAGCAATGTATGAGCTTTAAACTCTATCTTCTGGAGTGCCCAGGAGGATTTTGGATGCAACAGGTGCTCCATCTGGGCTTATTAAATTGAATTTTATAGGATGAGAATGGGTAGGCACAAGAACCTGTGTGTGGGCAGCTGGGATATCAATAGAGGCAACCCTTCCTGCCATGCTTGGTGGTGGAGGAGATCCCAGGAGCCCACGTAATACCGCAAAGGACAAACATCAAAGAACAAGGCCACATGCCGGGACAGGTAAGATACTAACCATGTGCTCTCTCCTCACAGCATACACGAATTCATGAATAAAAGGATGCAGGCACATACATATCAATAGCAACTAACACTGATGGAACACTCAAGTTTGTTTACGATCACAGTCTCAATAAATGCAGACACACAGAGACTATTTCCTCACCATTTACCAGTCTGACATTTTCTACTCACACAAGATGGACAAGTGTTCATCACCTCCTCACAGCAAGAACATCTAACACACACTTGTACTTAGAAAAGGACTAAAATTATTGAGCTCCATATTTCAAATGCTGCCTTTGGTATCTGTCAGATACAAAATCACTCCCCAGAGGAGGCCTGTTTTTGTGTTTCCAGCTCAATCTACTTCCCCTTCACATACACACACTGCTGTAGTCAGGGTTTACAAGGGGATTGATTTAATACAGGACACATAATTTATAGTATTATTATATAATATTCACCCAAAGAGTCAAATGCAAAAGAGTGCAGGAGATCTGTACACATACTAGAGACCCAAAGAATCCAGCTGAGGGGCTGGATCCCATGGCAATGTCCTGCACGAGTCCAGCTGAAGACCTAGAGTCCATGGCAATGTCCTGCACGAGTCCAGCTGAAGACCTAGAGTCCACGGCAATGTCCTGCACGAGTCCAACTGGAGGCCTAGAGCCCACGACAATGTCTCATGCAAGTCTCTATCAACGATCTGCACTGGGAAGACCCAAAGGTAAGTGTGGAAGCTGGAAAGTCTGTGCCAGCGGGATGAAGGATCTGTGCCCCAGGCTGAGGGATCTGCACAGGAGCCAAGAAGCAATGCTCAAGGTAAGGACCAGAGCTCCCTGGAAGAGAACCGCAGCCATCCTCAGCAACAGTGAGGATCGGAGCTCCTTCGACGATGAGAACAGCCGAGTTCGTATCAGGAAAGCCAGAGTGACAAACTTCTCCAGGAGGATCAACAGTGCACCGTCTTCCCTTCTAGTTCTCTTTTTATGCTGTTGGCAACAATCCTCAGGTGGGCCTTCCACACCCAGAACCATGCTGATTCAGTTCAGCTGGGTGTTACAAGTTGACCATTAGCTAATCCACCACAATCCACCCCTGGTCAACTTGATAACCAAACACATTTCCTTAAACCATAGTCTCCAGTTGCAGATTTGTGAAAAGTTAGCATGTCTTGGTCTATTCAGATTTACATTAATATAACAATTACATATATACAATTCTTGTTGCACTCATTTCCACACCAAAAGCAAAATATTCAAAGGGTGATCAAAATTCAAGGTTAAAGTCACAATACTTTGACTGATTAACCTGATTACAAACATGTACCTAAAAACTACATTAAAATCATTTTAAGAGAGCTATTACCATCACAATCCTTGCTTCCCATTAACTTTTTTTTCTGTGGGTACCGGGAGTTGAACTCAGGACCTCGCTCGCCAGGCAGGCGCTTATGCCACTAAGCTATCTCACTGGCTCCCCCATTAACTTTTAACACGGCATGGCAACACTAACAAATGCCCAAAAGCATCTCCTCCATTTCAAACACACTTCCCTTCTGGTGAAAGACCTTAGGTCATCTTTCCATTGTCCTGTTTTATCCTTGCAACCCACAGCTCCACTGGAGCCTTCCCTCTGGCCAAATGCTTCAAACCACCCTGCTGGCTCTTCACTCTTAAATTCAAGCATAGATCTGGCCCAAATCTCTCAACAGTAACCATGCCACTGTCCCAACAATAGACTACATTGAAATTTTTCTGCCACCCAGGCAGTATCTGTAAACACAAGCAAAATACAGCCCAGCTTCCTACCAAAGCACAACACACACCATCTGAGATCCAGCAGCCAATGTCGTCCTCTCAGTAGAAGCCTCCTGAGCCTCATCCTAACCGGCAGCATTTCCATCAGCGCTAATTTTCCAGGCTCTGACCAGTGCCTCCCATATAGTTTACAGTATATGGGGGCTGCCTCTTCGGCCAGTCACTCAAAACCTTTCCAAATTATTTCCCAAAGCTCTTAAGCCACATGACCAGGCAATGTCACAGCAATGACCCTACCCTCCTGCTACCAATTTTGTTGTAGTCAGGGCTTACGAGGCAAAAGATTTAATACAGCACACATAATTTATGGGATTATAATATTCACCCAAAGAGTCAAATGCAAAAAAGTGCAGGAAATCTGTCCACACACTACAGACCCACAGAATCTAGCTGAGGGCCTGGATCCCACAGCAATGTCCTGCAAGAGTCCAGCTGAAGACCTAGAGTCCACGGCAATGTCCTCCATGAGTCCAACTGGAGGCCTAGAGCCCACGACAATGTCTCATGCAAGTCTCTATCAATGATCTGCACTGGGAAGGCCCAAAGGTCAGTGTGGAAGCTGGAAAGTCTGCCCCAGCTGGATGAAGGATCTGTGCCCCAGGCTGAAGAATCTGCACTAGAGCCAGGAAGCGACACTCAAGGTAAGGACCAGAGCTCACCCAAAGAGAACCATAACCATACTCAGCAACAGCGAGGACCTGAGCTCCTCTGCTGACGAGAACAGCCCAGTTCATATCAGTAAAGCCTGTGTGACAAGCTTCTCCAGGAGAATCAACAGCACACCTCTTCCTCTCCAGTTCTACTTTTATGATGTTGGCAACAATCCTCAGGTGGGCCCTCCGCACCCGGAACCACGCTGATTCAGTTCAGCTGGGTGTTACAAGTTACTCCACCACACACACCCATGTGTTGACTTATGTCCCACTCACAAAAGTCATATTGTTGACGTCCTAACCCCCTTACCCTACTTAGAATGTGACACTAGGAATTATTATTAGTCTTTGCTGATGTAATTAAGATGGGATCACATAGGAATAGGATGGGCTTCTAATCCAATATGACTCATGTTCTTGTAAGATAGATGACCCTGGAAACAAAGTGTCCCAGGGAGAAAAATGTGTGCACGTATGCAGGTCACAGAGATCATCCCTTGTGTGTGGAATGACAGTGTATCTGTGTGTACGTGTATTAAGAGGGTTTGAGTCTGTGCATGCACATATATTATGCACATGAAGCCAACGAATTAAATTTGTCCCTCTACCATCACAATTTACATGCTTGAGAGACCCCGTCCCCCGCCTTCACTATACCCTTCAGCCTAAACTTCAAGTGTCCTCTCTGCTTGCAGTATTAATTAAACCATGTACTTCCCCTGCCTCCTTTTGCCAGTGAGCGATGGCAGTTTATGAGTGGTAATTAAGGCTCTATCAGGGGGCCGGTGAGATGGCTCAGCGGCGTAAGCGCCTGCCTTGCAAGCGCGAGGGCCCGAGTTCGACTCCCGGAACCCACATACGAAAAAGGGGCCGGTGATATCGCTCAGCGGCACGGGTGCCTGTTGGCGCGCGAGGTCCTGAGGTCGACCCCCCGGTACCCACAAAAAAAAAAAAGGCTCTATCAGGACACTAATCAAAGTTGCTCATAAAAGGCATCTAACCCTGACACTGTTGGAGGATTCAGGTCCAGGGACTTGGAATGAAGGCAGGAAAATCTTTCAACAAAGGAGCCAGGTGAAGAGGTACACTGTGACTTATCTGCTGAGATTCCACCTCACACCCAGAGCTCCTTCCATCTACAACTCAAGCTGTCTTTTAGTTCTGAGTTTCCAATTCCTCTTTTGCCTCCAACCAAGCCTAAGAGGCAGCTGTCCATTTTGTAGGAGAAAATAGCTGGCCTATGTGAGAAATGCACATGGTTCGCAGAACAGGTTATAGACAAATTCGGAGTTATTACTCTGAGTGTCATTACTTACTAGCTAATCTAGATAGGGTAAGGGGTGCCTATTCTTATAAGGCAGATCAGGTTATTTTAAAGTCAAACAGGTGCTGGAGTAGATAAATAATAATATACAACGAAGAAAGGCCATTAATAATGGAAAATATATACTGTGCACCATGTACCAAGTATTTTATGTGGTTCACATCCTCATTTCATCCTACAACCCTGG
Source organism: Erethizon dorsatum (assembly GCA_028451465.1). Lineage (NCBI taxonomy): Eukaryota > Metazoa > Chordata > Mammalia > Rodentia > Erethizontidae > Erethizon > Erethizon dorsatum. The sequence continues at coordinate 20,641,927 of CM051835.1, forward strand.
AAGGTAGGTCAACATAAACTGTTTGTGACAGTCTGCAGAAAGAGAGGCTAAGAATGATTAACACAGCCAGGATATGGTAGAGGCTGTGTATTAGTCCATTTTTCATTACTGTAACAAAACACGGCAGGCAGTGTTTTAAAAAGTTATTCTGCTACATGGTTTTAGAGGTACAAGATCCAGGGGCAGCATCTGGTGATAATCTTCTGGGTGCAGAGTCCTGAGGTGGCACTGAGGACCACATGGCAAGGGACAGGGAGCATGTGTGTCTGTGTGTCTATGTCTGGCCTCTCTCTCTCTTCTTACAAAATCAACAGGATTCACTTACAGGGGCTCCACTATAATGATCTTATCTAATCCTAATCATTTCCCACAGTCCCACCTCTAAAACCTATGGTTAGATTGTTTCCATTCTCCTTTTAAGTTTTTTAAGGTTTCCTTTTAATGCCTCAGTGGGGATTAAACTTCAGCATGAGAATGGGAGGCACGGGGGAACAAACCATACTCCATCCATAGCAGGTAGGATTTGAAATATATGCAGATTTCAGGCTGGTCTTATATTCATGATATTTGGGGATATTAAAAAACCAGGATTCTAGGAAAAGACAGATGGAAAAGGACTTATAGAATCACTAAATGGCATTAAAGCTCTAGATTACAGAACTAAAATTCCACGTTCCTATTCCTCCTGCTTCTCCACCTCTCAATTGCCGGGGGTGCACTATCCTGGGGCCACTGGTGACAACGGGCAGGACAGCTCCACTTCTCAAAGCACCTAAATTTTTGTGTAGGGAGAACGAAAAAGGCCATAGGAGGGACCTAGTAAGCCTTTCCATGTCCCTTCTGGGAAGCCAGTGCCTTTTGACAGATGGCAGGAACTGTTTCAGCTCTATGTCTACAGAATCTCTGGCAATGACAAGGATGTGAGGAAAGACAGGTGTTACAGCAAAGTTTGATACTGGCTCACTCCATGGGAAACGTTGCTTCAACGAACTGATTTTAATGCTCAAACAAACCTACCGATTACCATACGTACAGCCGAAGTCTAGAAATCTAGAGGGCCAATGCGACTTCTCTGAGTGCAGTGATCCTGTGGTTTCAATGTGTTCCCCAAAGTCCATGTGTTAGAAGCTTGACCCCAACATGACCATGTTGACAGATGGGGCCTATGAGAAGTGACCAGGTACCGAGAGCTCTGCTCTCAGGATGGGTTAATGGGCGGGACAGTTACTGAGGCAGTGAGGTCCTGACAAATGCATGAGTCTAGTCTCCCTCCCACCCTTGCCCTTTTGCCTTCTGCCATGGGATGACACCAGAAGGTCCCTGCCAGAAGCATTTTTCTTGGCTTTCCAGCCTCCAGAACTATTAAGAAATGAATCTCTCTTTATAAATTACTCAGTCTTGGGTATTCTGTTATAGGAACACAAAAGTGACACATAGTAAGTGAAGGAACTGGGTAACAGAGGCTGGCAGTTGGCTAACTCAATACCCATTCTCTCCTCACTTCTTGAACAGTCTAAAGTGCAATGGCCAAGGTAATATTGACTTTTCCACTTTCCCAGCCACACTTGATGCTAGGAATGGATACACAGCAAATTTCTGCCCAGAGAGCTCTGCTGAATTAGGACCACTGCTGGGCCTGAGACAGGGGGCTGCCACAGATCATATCGCCCTTTCCTCCTCTCCTGTGAGAGGGAAAAGGATGAGGAGAAGGCCAAAAGAATTGCACAGTCTTCATTTATGACATTATCGATCCATTCTATTGCCACCAGCTGCCTATGCCAGATTTCTTGAGCTGTGGAGAAAATAAGGCCTTATTTACAACATTAGGTGGCAGTCCTATTATTTATAACCAAAGTTCTCCTGGCTGATCTCTGACTGCAGACACCACATTCATGCCACGACACCAGTGAGGGACAGCAAGTAGTCACTTTATTTCATTCCTTCTAAGAACAGGTTTTATAGCATTTTAACATTTAAAAAGTTACGATGCAAATTTAAATGGTCACCAGCTTTTTAACCCATTTATGCCAAGTGTCCCATTGGAATACCAAGAACAATGGAACACAATAAAAAATTCTTTGAATTCTTATTCCTTGAATTTTTCTAGGTAACATATATGAATTTCATGCAAAATAAAAAAATTAAAAAGTTGCAACCTTTGGCATAAATGGGTTAATCTTAACATAATTAATGAAACAGCCTATGAAACAGACTGCTAGACCTGTTAGATTGTGGTTTTTCCAAAAGTCATGCGGTCCTTCACACCGCCTCCTGTGTCCATGCAAATGGAGAGAGGGGAGGGTGAGCCTTCATCTCCGGGACAGAAGTCCACAGATCTGCTTAAATAAGCGAGCCCTAGACCTCCTACTGTTAAAGAAAAACATCTCTTTGAAATGGAAACTTACGTCATTCTACCCAAACATATTTATGCTGCTATTGAGTAAAACTTTCTTTCAAATTGTCTTTGGGACCCATGATACGTCCTTTTGGTTATCTGCAGTGGTCTCCAAGTTACGAGAGCACATTTGAAGTTTGAAAATAGTGTAAGGTCACCTCTGGTCAAACCTCATGAATAATGGTCAAAACGATGCATATGGTTTGCTGTAAAAGGATGACTAAAGCAAGCGTCTTGACTCCCAAGATTACTGTGAAAAACATCAAGACGTCTAGCCACTGATTCCTCTACCTCCCATCAGCTCTGGGTGACCTGCATGTGGAATGTTCCCAACGGCTGGAGTCCCCCAGCCCCCATTCTCCAACTCCACCTGACAGGGAGGGGAGACAGCCTGTCTCAGTTCTGTCCATTTGATTTGTAAACGTTTAAAAAGCCAAGAGTGGCCTGGTATTTCTGTAACTCTGCACAGATCTCATCCTTCTTCAGCTTTTTATCTGGCCGAAGATAAACTCCAATCTTCTCTGAGGTGAATACATTCCCAAACCTCAGGGTGGTGGCAAACACCACTCTTCTCGTCTGACAAGCACTGGGACACAGGCTACAGGAACTCTGCATTGATGAAGATGGTTTATGGATGCTGCTAACACTGTAGAAACCACAGAACAAGCTCAGGAGACTTTCTGCTGGGTTTTTCCAACCCCTCTTTGAGATCCCCAGGCGGGGTTGGGGAACTGAAACCATCTGGCTTCAAAAATATCCTCTGACTGCCTCTTTCCTCCACCTTTTACCAACTTCTGTCAATGCAAATTGATAAGAAATAGAACATGTTTTGCAATCTTTTATTCTTACTAGGACAGAGATAGAGAAAAGCCACGCATGAATTATTAAGATTATCTTGATCTGCCAGGAATTCACTATGCCTAATCCCTCTGCCTCTGGGCAGGACAACTGTTTCTAACTCCAGTAGGAAGACTACCAGGGAAGGTAGAAAAAAATCTGTTTCAAAATAACCAGAGGAGGGCTGGTGATATAGCTCAGTGGCACAAGCGCCTGCCTGGCAAGTGCAAGGTCCTGAGTTCGACTCCCAGTACCCACATTAAAAAAAACAACAACAACAAAACCCAGAGGCAATCCCTTAGCAGGGTAATCTTAACACTAATGACAGATCCAGCATCCTTGAAGTAAACAACAAAAACAATATGGCCACATGGAATATATGTATGATTTAGTAGAGAATTTGATCTTCCCCCAGTCTGTGCTCACAGAATCAAATTCAAATCAACAGCTTGGGATGCGATTTTAAAATTCTGAGCAAGGACAAATGTCCCACACATGCTACCTTTTGTGCTTTCCTGGCTGAGCTGTTACCTGCAGTTACCTTCACAGAGTTCATTTTTGATCTTAACTGTGAAAGGCAAGTTACACAGACGCTTGATTCCAGCTGTAGGTGCAAGCACAGGGGCTTCTAAGGGAAAGCAGAGTTCAAATACATTTGATCAATTTCAGGTTCAAACAGCAAAGCATCCACGTAATACAGAGATGGGTGAACTCCCCCATGCAGCCTGTTTTTACCCTTGGCCTCCTTGAAACAGGTCTCAATTCCCAGCACTGACACGCATACCCTAAAATACCAATTCCAAACATATTGTTGAGAAATGGATGTTGTGCTGAATATTCAGTGGGGAGAGGAAGATTCATATCCCACCCTGGACAAATTCAGAATAGAAGGCCCATCAATACCTGGGCTTCCCTGCTCTCCAAAGATGTTCTCCCCTACCATTATCCCATCACTCTTCTTTCTCTTCACCTACCTTCAGCTCTGCCCCCATTTATGATATAACCTCCATCAACACGAGGCGGAAACCAGCCAGACCACCACTGGGGCCACCTTGTTTCTCCTGCTCTCTCTAGGTGCCTCTTTCTTTCCATATCCCTCTCCCTACCTTGCCGCCTCCCCCACCTTCCAAGTAGTTCGTCAAAGTATTTACCCTAAAATCCAGACCTATTCTTAAGGAGGAATTCTGCTGCAAAGTAAGCTTTATTTACCATCCTGGTTTGCCAACAAACTATATGCTGTTAAAAATATGCACTCATTAATCTTAATGATAACCCTTGTGAGGATGGTTACAATCTTCAGCAATCTGAAAAGGTAACAGGTAGGGGCTCAGAGAAATCCAGGCATTCACCCATGCTAAGATCCCATCTCAGTTCTGCTAGAGCCCCCATCAGTGCCCTCAACTGCCCTCCAGTGCTGTAGTGCAAGGCAGGTGGGCCTGGGAAATGTGCAATGTGAGCTGAGGATGGGGCATGTGTCTGGGGCTGCTTCTTTTACAAGCAGCACCTGTTCTAATTATCCAAGCAGCTCCTGGAAAACCATCTATGAATCACCTTTGAGAAGATTCTGTCCTCTCCCAAGCCACTGTATTCACAGACAAAATACAAGAGATTTCACTATTTTGTTGCTTACAGAGGTTAAGTGACTTGCTAAGGCCATGCAGTTGTCAAGTGCTACTGACAGTGGGATTTAATAAAGGCTGGAGTATCTAACATCCAGGTGGTGCTATGAAACACTATGCCTCTTTAAAGTCTAGTCTTGGATGATGTTTAGACGGAGAAAAGAACATTTCCTTTCTTTCTAAAATGACTGCGGGAAGCCAACACTAAGCAGGGATTAGTGACTGTTCTTGTGATTAGGTACACATATGGAGGTGAAGTGTGGGCTAGGGGAAGCCCTTCTCCCCAGCCCCTCCTAATACTCCCCACCTGCTACAAGAACTTACAAATGTGACAGGTGATTGGGCCAGGTTAGGTTGCATGTGTGTCATATATGCATTTCCACTTCTGCTCCATGGTTCTAGCCAGGCAAGAAGCCAGAGTCCACTCCTTCTGAAGGCTCAGTAAGAACTCTTTGCTGTCTCAGGCTTGGCAGCCGGTTTGTGGTAAGGTCTGGATGTAGGAGGCAGACTCAAAATCTAAGCCATAGCTACAATCTAGTTGCTCCAAAGATCTTTACAACAGGCTAATATGAGAGCAGGATGATGATTTCTATTTTGTTGTTTGATGAGTGTTTAGCTCTACAGAGTTGCCAAGAGAGAGGCATGGTAGCATATAGCCATTTCTTGAGTCCCAGTTGAGATGTTTACAATATACTCAAAACCTAGAGTGATCATATAATGTGTAACCCACACAAGGATATTTCTGAGAGTGAAAGAGCAATATTAATTTAATTACGCCAGGACAAATTCCCTGGTAAGCAGGGCTGCATCGTCACCCTACCAAAACCACCAAAACCAACTCTAGGTCCTAACCCTTTCCTTTGATCATACCGAGACTTTAGTTTTTTCATGTAATAACTAGATAAGAAAACCTAAGTCCAACAGCAATAGGTAATTATGAAAACTGACACTGGAAGACTCAAAGTTCTAAAAGGGAGAAGAGGGAAATAAAGGTACTGTAGAAAACAGACCTATTTAAAAAGTTTGTCGTTCTGCCTATACTTTCTATTTGTAGCGTTCATAAAACCAGCTTATCGGTGAAAAGCATCTTAAGAGTTTACAGGGTACTTCAGGCTGTGCTTGGCTTAATAAGCCTATGACACTGCTGGGTAGGTGCATCATCCTCACAGAGGCCACGTGGCAACCTGAGCCTGGAATCTGGACTAGCCCAACACCCCACCCCCACACCCCCACACCCCCAACTCCTGCCCACAATGCGTCCCCACAGGGCATCTACTCTGATGGGCCAGAGTCTGCATTCTGAACCTAGAATACCTGGGGGACAGAAGCGGAAAAGAAGGGGGAAGGATGTGAAACCAAACAGAGTATCTGCCACCTGAATCAAAATGGGCTGCAAAGATCGATTAGCATTGTGCATGTTCAAAATACAAGTATTGATCTGTGCCCATTTATTTCTAAAATGATCCTGGAATTGGAAAACAACAACAACAAAAAAACAAAAACAAAAAATTGCCTAACCCCAACATGGTTTTCTAAATTATTTTCTAAGATTGTAAATTTTATTTGTAAATTAACTGGTAAAGGATTAAAATCCAATATTTAAAGCAGTGGTTCTTTTTGTTGTTGTTGGCAGTCCTGGGAATTGAACCCAGGGCCCTGCACATGCTAGGCAGGCACTTTATCACTGGGGTTCATCCCTAGCCCTTTTAAAAATTATTTTGAGACAGGGTCTGGCTAAGTTCCCAGGCGGCCTCAAACTTGCAGTTCTCCTGCCACTGCCTCCCCCAGTAGCTGGGATTGTAGGTATGCACCACCGCACCCAGTTAACAGAGTGGTTAACAATGAGGCAGCCCATACCCTCAAGGAGGAAATGCATAGGGTCCTTTGCCTTATGATTGGGAGGTGAGTCACCCCTTTTTATCTATGTCTTCCAAGTCAATAAATTTCAATAGGAAACCAAAGGGGACAAAGACTGGAGTCTGTCTACATACAAACTTATGTGTGAGCCTACCAGGCTTCTAAGGAGTAACCTGCAGCTGACCAATGATGGCTCAGGGATTGCTGCTCTCTAAGGCGAGATATCAGCAGGATATCTGGCACTTCTGTAGATCTGCAAATCTCATTTCAGGGAAATGGGGCCCTGATAGTCACTCAAAACATGATATTCCTACATCAACATTATGCTACGATGAAGTCTACACAGCACATATCCTGGGTCTACAGGCAATGGATTTGGAAATTATATGGCTAACTAGTCTTTTCTCTTCCTCAATTCTTCCTGCTGTATACAACCTAAATCAGGAAGTATCAGAAGGACTAACCTGACTTTTTAAAAAGATTCATGCTTTGGGCCGGGGATATAGCTCAGCGACACAGTGCCTGCCTGGCAAAGGCGAGGTCCTGAGTTCAATTCCCAGTACAAAAAAAAATCAATGCTTCCAGAGAGAATTCCATAAACTGTCAAAGACGGGGTGTTTGTTGTGGCCATACTTACTGAGCTGATACATACTGCCAGGAGGATCTGACAAGAATAAGGCACAATCTCAGAATGCCTTAGTTTTGTTCAAGTCACAAATATCCCCTGGGCTTTAGCTATCCAACTGGACAGCGGGACATGGCATCCTTTGTTGGGGTTACTTTAACTGGATGCTGTATGTCGAGTTTAATTCAAGAGTACAGAGCATCGAGGGGAAGATCTTAGAGGTCCAAAGTAAACTGCTCATCTCCCCTCAGCAGAAATGATGCTCCATCTTGGAGATCCATTTTCAATCACTGCAAGGAGGGCCTTTAATTCCTTGCACACACTGAAAGCTTTTTTTTTTTTTTTAAGACAGTCAACAGCAATTCACAGAGGAAGGAATTATTTATGCTTTTAACATGACATTTGCAAGATTATGTCAAGTCTCTCTGTGACCGCTTATGGGGATGTTGAGGATATAGGTGATTGGGCATCAGTAAGTTTGTGATACCAAGGAATGAGGAGTAAGAGCCTGGGGCAGGAATAGAACAGAAAAAAAAAGAAAATAAGGACTTTACTGTTTCCTTATTTTCAGAAAGCAAGCATTATCAAGAGAGATATGAAATCTAACTTAGGTAGAGATGGGAAAGACTGGAAGATTAAGGAAGAAACATTCAACATTACCAAACTGTCTGAGGTCTGTATATAGAGAACAGTAAGATGATACAATCGTAACCACTATTAGTGAATTTCTGTTTTTAGTTTTTTCTCCAAGGTACACTGGTATGGTAGAGGTTGGGCCAAAAGAGGACCTTTTCTTCATTAAAATATTATCACTACTTCCTGAGCAGTACAAACTACTAGGAAACTGTTCCCCTTCCTACTCTGGTGAAGGAAAATCACCTGTATACAGACAACTGTAATGTGGTGATTCAAAGACTTAACTAAAAAGAGAAATGGGTCAGTTCTTACCCATGATTTTCCTAACTCAGCTAAACTACTGGTAGGAAACAAACATTACTGCTCCATCAGCATAAACTGGGATTGTCGCTGGAGGATTGGACAAAGGGCTCCTGGGAAGGAGTAAGAAACTCACCAATGACCATGCCCTGGCTCCAGATGAGACGCTAATCACTTCACAAGGGCTGCAATCCTCACCAACACAGCAGGTCAGGATGAAATCTATTTTCTAGAAATTTCAAATCACGTGTATATTATACAAAGAAGAATAAGACCAAAAAGAAACAACATGCCAATCAGAAAATAACAATGACTTTATAAACTTGTACACGGTCTAAACATATGTGAGTCCACTCCCCAGAGACTCAGGGCGATTCACTTCTGAGTAACTTGTTGGGATGATCTCCAAAGCTCTGGTTCCTGGGACAGCTTCCTCCAGGTTTTTCTATCAGAGCTCTCAGCAGCAAGGGAATAGCAACTCTGATTCGCCACATGTCCATGACCTACATCATGTCCAGCTGCAAACAAGAACAAGATATTTAGAAAGGAACCAGGGCACCTGCAGACCCCTGATGCTCTGATGCAAGAGAGTGCACTGAAAAGCAAGTATGTGTGGATTTGCACACTACTCACTGTTAACTACTGTACGAGTTAAATACCAAATATTTCCTCATTTCAGTACTGAGAACTTCTCCACAAAAAGGCTAAAAGCATAGCATGTAGTTTTTGCTGGCCAGTTATCAGCCTTAAAGGCAAGAAGTTTCCAAACAGAAAGATGGATGCAAAAGCTAACATTTACACAGTTTCCCAGGCACTTACAATATGGTATAACAAACCAGAAATCCTCAAATGCCTATCAGTCTAGTTTGTTTATATTAATTGAGAACATTTAAGAAATTGGCTTTTTAAAAGCTGTTTTTATTTGCCAACCCACACAAATTACATGATGCATTGCTTATTTTTGGTTAAGAGCAGTTTCAGTAAATTATAACATTTTGCTACTAGCCTTCTCAGCTTTTTTTAGCCCTTCAATGGTGGGGATTAATCTGAATGAACAATGTAGTTGAAATCACAGAACACAGGAATTTTCATTACAAAATTACCTGTCTGGTTAAATTTGTAATGGCAATAAATAATAGTGTAAGAAGCTTCTAGTGTGTTAGAAATTAAAACACAAATAAGAAACAAGTCTATGATAAGCAGCGTTTGTGGCTGCATGTGCCGTCTTTAGAATAGCTGATATACATGAAAAGTACTTACTAAATCCTCCACATCACCTCCTTCTTCCAATACAGCTGCTGAATCTTCATCTGGTTTTTCGTTGGGAGCCAGAAACTGTGAATAGAAAGTCAGTCATGGTACTAAACTATGTTTGTGCCTCTTCTGGAGGAACAGCCTGTTAACATTGCCAAAGGCAAACCTAGGAGGGCCTGCTTAGCAAAGCCTCACTGCGAATGGCCCAAGGACACATCATCTTGGCACATTCTCCTTCCCTGGGCTCTGGACAAAAGGATCAATTCTGAGGTTCAAGAGTCCAGTTTAATTAGTCAACGGAGAAAGTTCTTCTGAAAAGGGAGGAAATGACAGGGCTTGTCAAGATGGTAACTTTGAGAAGGGTCCCACATCAGCACAACAGACACCTGACACAGTATTTCATTTCTGATTCCACTGGGAATATAAACTGGTATATTACGGTTAACAAAGTAACCAAGCACCCCAAGCCAGTATGTCTTAGATTCTTTTGAAAAGAGCTTAAGAATGAAGATTATAATTATCTATTCCTGAACCTCACTGAGGACAAAAGAGGTAAAAAGAGGACTTCTTGTGAGAGATGTGAAACACAAAAAAGAGTACAAGCTTGGGAGGTTGTTTAATCCCTTTTATGGAAATCCTTCCATTTATGTTGGAAATTCTTTGAAAGCAGGCTGATGAGAAAAGGATGAGAACACTTCTGTTTAGCACCAGTGTTCTAGACCTGGAACTTCTAAAAGACAGAGACATAGAAAAGCAAGGGCCCTGAAGTCAAGTGTACAGGGATCTAGGATGAATTCAGATCTTTAAAAAGTAATGAATGACCCTGAAAATTATTTCAACACTTTTCCCAACCCATTCCTCCAAGAGATAATAGCGGGGAGTTTTTTCAAACTTCAAGGCATACGGCTGTATGTAAGAACTAGGTGTGAATGATACAGTTCTATTCTAACATGCAGTGATTTCCTGGTAACATCAGCACCACAGCTGGCGCAGAGACGATAGTGGAGAAATGTTTTAAAGGGGGTGGTGGAAGGTGAGGCAGGGCTCTCTCAGCATTCCTCTGCCTGTCCTTCCAACCTCACACACAACTCACACACAGGTAACATGATGGTGACAGAAAAGGCCACTCCTGTCTAAGTGGGCAGTGCCTCATCAACACCACGGACACGACCACAATGGTTTGCTGACTCAGCCTCTCCCCTGACTTTCCCTCTCACTATTCACTGACCTCCATTTTGACTGAATGATTAAGGAATATAGCCCTTTTTGAGCCCAAACTGGACCACGAACAGGGCCGGGAATCAACACTATAAGAAAGAGAAAATCCTGATGATGGGGGCAGACAATCTGGAATAGAACTGTAATGCAGCTTCTGTATCATTAATTCTATTTACTCCAGGTGATTATTAATAAAGATATCTGAGGGCCAATTACAGATAAATGAGTAAGAACTACATACAGTTGCTCACGGTTTATGTCTAAAGTTAAATAAACTGCTCTACCCTAGATTCCCAAATTAATCTCTATGGTTCTCCTGATTATTATTACTACTAAAAATAATTTTTATTCTGTACCTTGCTACTCCTACTTGTTATCATTAACCACTGCATGATTTTTCCTGTATCATGAACACGGCTAATGGATGATTTATCCAGTCAGGGTGAGGGCCAGAGATGTAACTCTTAGCCTGCATGAGGCCCTGGGTTCACTCCCCCCGACCCCAACCCTGCCCCACTACCCGACCCAGAAAAGACGCAGTTAGGGTGAAAAGCATAAAAGATACAACTATATGCTGCCATAAATTTCTATGGGGCCACAAATGACCAGCACCTCCCAAATGACAAACACCACCGGCTCAGTGGTGCAACAGTCACGACACTGTTCACCCTGGCAGCCTGAAACATGGGTGATACTTACTGATGAATCTAGAAAATCCTTAATATTTTGTGGCATTCCTCCTGTAAAAGCTCCAATTCTTATTCCTCCCCAACCTGCAAAGCCCTTTCCATAGTACAATTAAAGGGAAAAGTAGGATAGCACTGTGTCCACAATGTGCCCATGGTATATATAATTAAACACAGATGGCTCATCTCTAATACGAGGCCACCTTCCTAGGACGAGAGGAGCAGCAGAAGAAAGAGCCTTGCATTTTCATCAAGTGCTAAACATCTGCAGCTGATTTCCCTGACAGATCTGCTTCACATTTCTGTGTAAGCAAATTATGGGTAAGAGTTGGGCTGCCATCCATTATCCTCCCTAAAGCTCCAGGCCACGCTGATCTCTTACACATATCACTCCTCCTCATCAGAGTTTTTAACTGCTAGTAATTTCCAGGCTGTGCAGTGACAGGGAAGCTAGAGGCAGAGAATTCAAGGATTGGCCTGCTTTCTCAATAAAAGGAAAAGATTCTCTGCATGCAGCAGAAAGGGTCAGGAGTCAACTCTCATCTTTTCTGATTCTCTCCCTCTGCAATGTGCTGAAAAGGCAGAGAATAAATAAAAAGGACACTTCTGTGACACACTTTTCCTTCCTCAAACCATCATTTACTTGGGGTTACCACAAAGAGCCTCCTCACCTGAAGATCTTTATGAAATGAATATACTCCTTTTTAAGTACAATGAAATATAATCCTGCCACATGCAGGGAAGTGGAATCAATAAATTCTATGTAGGAACTGCCATTGTTATCTCACCAGAAGACTAAAAACTAACGGGCTTGTGCTCAGACCCTTATCACTCCTAGATTAAAAACACACAGCTTCCACCAAGCTGGTTCCAACACTATCAGGTGAGTCCAGATGTATAACACTTTAAGACAAACAAAAGTTTACATAAAATGGCATAAATGTGGGTTTCATTAATGTCGTTTGTAGTTTATATCATGCAACAAAGGCAGTAAGAGTGCAGCAGAGAAATTCTGCAGGCTAGTGTGGAAAACACAACCATAACCTTAGCTCTGTTAGTTTCTCAGGGACTCTGGACAACTCACCTGACCATTTTACAACCAATCTTCCTCAAAAATAAAATGGAGGGCTGGTGATATGGCTCAGCGGCACAAGTGCCTGTCTGGCAAGTGCAAGGTCCTGAGTTCGACTCCTGGTACCCACATAAAAAATAAAATAAGACTGGTGAGATGGCTCAGCGGCATAAGCGCCTGCCTGGCAAGCGCGAGGGCCCGAGTTCAACTCCCAGAACCCACATACGAAGAAAGGGCCGGTGATATTGCTCAGCAGCATGGGCACCTACTGGTGCACGAGGTCCTGAGGTCGACCCCTGGTACTCACACACAAAAAAATAAATAAATAAATAAAAATGGAAACACCACTGTTTACCCTATCTCATGGAGTCCTGGTGAGTTTCAGATGAAATAAAGCCTGTAAAAATGCTTTCAAATACTGTAAGCCTTATATATTAATTATTAGAAAAACACCCCATATATGTCCACCAAGTGATATGTACAAGAATATCTATCATATCTTTATTCATAATTGCCAAAGTTTGGAAACAAATGTCTATCATCACCACAATGGATAAGTAAATATAATTATAAAAGGGATACTACACAGCTATAACAAATAATTTATAACATGGATGGATCACAAAAGGCATGATTCCAATTATCTGAATGATCAATAACCAGCAACACTACTTTCCTAACTCCAACCCTAACCCTACCATAATCCTAAATCATTAGACATTACCTAGGGGGACAAGAGGGTTCTGCCTAGGAAGTTACCAGAGACCCTCTTGAATATTAGGCACCCAGGAATATGAATGTGTAAAAATCCAGCATGTTGTACACCATGTGATGTGTGTATTTACTGTATGTATGTTCTATCTTAATTCAAACTTTAAAATTGTATCTTAAAATTATTAAGTTCTAAACAAATAGGTAACACTGTGATATCTACTACTGCTTTTCTTATGCTAGCATACAGAAAAGCTACAGAGATTTAAAGCGGAAAATATCACAGGGTGCAATAGGGGCCAGCAGCTAGCAAAATAACTATGTATTAAACTTTGTCTCAGAATTCCTCCCAAGGCATTAGCAATCTCTTACACAATCACGTACACAAAACCAGGTGTACTCTTGAAAGAGAGAACATGCCTGTCTCCTCTCTAGGTACGCTTGGCTGTGGAGCCAGTGAGGTGGCGCAGTGGTGTGATGGGAGGGTGGCTGAAGAAAAGCCCAGCGGTCTAGCTTCCGGTCAATTCTGTTAGGCACTAGCTTGCTGGGAGACACTGAGCTAGTCAACTTTTCCTCTCTAGAGGTGTTGTAGGTGAAATAACCAAATCACTAAGCTCTGAGCCTCTGTGATGCTAAAGCAGAAAATCAATAATTAACAACAAGAAGGAAGGCCAGATGAGGCAGTTATAAGGAAACCAAGTGCTAAAACTCTCCCCTAACCTCGCAAAACTTGTATCCAATGGTTACTTACACAGCTCAGCCTTTTGGACACATAAAAAATATCATTCCAATGCCATGGGGATAAATCCTCCTTCTTGTGTTCTTAAAGTAAGGTAAAAAGGACGAGAACTGGGTGTCAGTCCTAGAACTAGATTTCTGGCCAGTGACTTCCTGCGACATCTCGGACACATCACTTTACCTCTCCTACCCACAACAAAGGGTGGCGGTGATGGGTGAAGGCACATGGCTACACAATGACTCTACCCAACATCAAATGCTAATAGCATGTCTAACACAACCAACAGGAAACAGAAAAAGTCAGGTGAAAGAACTGACAGGTTCTAATGACAGTAAAAATTAGTTATAAAAGAAGGGCAATATTCATGCCTGGGTTTCAGTGAAATGAGAAGTACCAAGAACTTAACAAAAGGGATTATCCAAAGTTATGGAAGACTCATCTGTCTGCTGTAGGGCTTACCTCCACATCGTTTTCTAAAACACGATGGAGAAAAATGGCTCTCCTTCAGATGTTGTATACGTGTAAAGTTATAACTTGATTTTCACTTGAAACTGACACCCCTGGATAATTATTTCCTTTCAAATGTCAACATTTAGGGGCCGGTGAGATAGCTCAGCAGCATAAGCGCCTGCCTGGCAAGCACGAGGCCCTGAGTTCGACTCCCAGAACCCACATACGAAAAAAGGGCCAGTGATATTGCTCAGCAGCATGGGCGCCTGCTGGCGTGCGAGGTCCTGAGGTCGACCCCCAGTACCCACAAAAAAAAAAAGTCAACGTTTAATAACAAGAACTCAAAAGCTTGTTAACTTTAAACTACATATAGTAAATACTTTGAAAGAATTTAAATGGACTGTGAAGACTGTTGTTCTATCTCCCTGACTACAGTCAAGTTTCCTAAAGTGAGTATTTGAGAAGTGCCCAAACTCAACACGTGAACACGATGTAAACGAATACTTCAGTGCATGGTCAGAAGTGATTGCACTTTCCTAACCTGGCTAAGAGAAACAGCTGAAGCATGGACGTCTCTCCTATTAGAACCACAAGGAATCAGCTTTCTTGAGCCCAATTCTTAGTCCTCAGTTCTTCCTATTATCAAGTATGTGTACTTCCCCTTTCACACTTCTAAAAACTAACAGATGCCATTCAAAAACATTTTTAATAAAAGGATCAAGACTTCACTCGGAAAATCAAAATAAAGGAGTCATGTGCTGGGGGGGTACTGCAGACTGAACCCACAGCCTCTGTCTGCACTGAGCTGTGTACATCCCCAGCCTTTTTTCTTTTTTTTTTTTTTTTGACACAGGGTCTTGCTAAATTGCTAATTCCCCAGGTTAAGTTTGAACTTGCAATCCTCCTGCCATGGCCTCCCAGAGTCCTGGGATTACAGGCATGTACTACATAATTATGAGACCAGGCATGGTCTCAAGTGATATTAAAGCAGACACAAAAGCATAATTTTTGCAATCCGGACAGGATGGAGTATATGCTGCAGGTGAGTCAGAATTCAAGCTCTACTCTGTGGTCCTCAGACCTTCTAATCACCACCACCTATGGCCACAAGGTCACTTGTTGAGATGAAGGAGGGAGCAACTACTGTATTTTAGAGACTGTTGGTTAAGGTTCCACTTGTAAGAGAACCCACTTAGGAATGAAGGTCCAGTAGTGTAAAAGTGACGGTATTCTGCTCCTGCCAATTCTTAGCAGGTCACTGCAAGGATCAGAGAGATGGTACAGGGTACTTTGGTTCTGGAGTGAGATACATGCAAAATTTTATTATCATTATTTTCTATCATTATCCAGGATATATAAATATATTATATATGTATATATATATTTAGGTGAACATTAGATAATGTAAATGGCAAAATGTTATGTAAACATTTGGTAAAAACATTAAATAGGGCTGAAGCACTGGTAAACGTGAAGAAAAAAAAGAAAATGGCATTTTCTAAGACATAAAAAGAGAGTCTGCACAGCTGCATGGTTACTGTGCAATCAACTTTTTCAGAGACCAGCGAGATACTATATATCAAACTGCCTAGCATAAAGCTGGCATTGTGTATACTTGAAGTGAATTTCCCCATTTCTCATCTCCCATGACAGGGAAATGTTGCTGGTTTACTGGAAGCCTGCTTACTGTGTCTGGACTGAAAACACTGTCCCCAAAGGAAGAAGATGCCAACCAGGAGTGGGAGAGAAGATTCGTTCCACTGGTTTTTTACTATGTTCTCTCTATTCAAACATGGTGAAGTTCCCAGAGTTGTCTTAAACTACAACTGAAGTCTGTTGTGGTGATACTGGAAACAGCTAAGGATACACCTCATATCTAGCAATTAACTGAAATTTCTCTCTCTAGCTTAATTATCAGACATTAAAATTCCTGATGCCGGGCCGGTGAGATGGCTCAGCGGCTTAAGCGCCTGCCCTGCAAGCGCGAGGGCCCGAGTTCGACTCCTGGAACCCACATACGAAAAAGGGGCCGGTGATATCGCTCAGCGGCACGGGCGCCTGCTGGCGCGCGAGGTCCTGAGGTTGACCCCCTGGTACCCACAAAAAAAAAAAAAAAAAAAAAAAAAAAAAATTCCTGATGCCTAGGCTCTGTGCCCCTAAATTCCAAAGAAGATATCACATTTGTAATATAGAACAAGCCTCACACAATATGAAAGCACATTATCCTTTTTCAGATGTTTTTTCTCTCCAATATTCTGGATTCACTGAGCTGTGACACTTTTGGTTAAGATGTACTGCTGGGGGGAAACATTACCTTTTACAGATCAGCACTCCCCACTTTCTCCAAAAACTATAAGAAGTACCCAACTCTAACCTGGATGACAGATTTTGGTAGGTAATAATGACTAAAATTAAATTATATGCCTTGACTTATTTTTCTTGTTTAAGAAAACTAATTGATAAGCCTTCACTGTATGTGATGGTTAATATCATGTGTCAGTCTGGTTAATCTATGGAACTCAGCTGTTTATCATCCAAGTACCCAGCACTTGAGAGGCTGAGGCAGGAAGGCTGCAAGTTCAAGTTTGCCTGGGCAATAGTATCTGAAAATAAAAAATAAAAAGCTGGGCATGCAGCTCAGTGTGAAGACCCTAGGTTCATTCCCTAATACCACCAAAAACAAAAACAAAAATCACTACTCTAGATGTTGCTGTAGGTGAGAATAACATGTACGATCCACTGTCTTAAGATGACTACCCTTGAAAATGTTAGCAGGCCTCATCCCACTTATTGAAGGTCATGAGAGGAAAAAACCTGAGGTGTCCTGAAGAAGGAATTCTGCATCAAGACTGTAACACAGAAATCCTGTCAGCCTGCCCTATAAATTTCAGACCTGCCAGCCCCCACAATAACATGAGTCAACTCCTTAAAGTCAGTCAAATGAGCTGTGTGTGTGTGTGTGTGTGTGCGCGCGCGCGTGCACACTATTGGTTCTAGTTCTCTGGAAAACACTGACTGATACACTTCGGGGGGGGGGTGCTTACAACATTGTATGAAGTGACAAACAGAAATAAAACCAAACAGTTAAGTGCCACGCTGAAGCCATGGCACTCGGTACTGGCAAAAGAGAGTACAGACACTGTGGAACCCCCAGAGACAACAGTCAGCACCTTCAAGTATGCTTCTAAAATTCCAGAATCTTACTCTCTAAAGTAGGGACCATAGCTTTTCTTTAACAATTGTTAGGCCTTGACTAGCAAAAAACACTTGAGTGACCCTTACGCTACACTGTGAGTGTTTTGGCTACTTGCTGCACATTACAATGCCTGAGGAGCTCAGCAGCTTTAAAAATTCAAACAAATTGTGTCCAGGACCCATCTCAGACCCACAGAATAGACTCTCTAGGGTGATTCTGATTGGGGGGGCAGGTACTGGGGACCTTAGAACTGAGGTATGTCCCCAGCTCTCTAAATTTTTTATTTTGAGGCACGGTCTTGCTAAATCCATAAGTTCTCTCAGTTGGACTTGAACTTTTGATCATCTTTCCTCAGCTTCCCAGAGCGCTGGGATTACTGGCATGTGCCACACCCAGCTGGTTCTGACTTCTAATGAGGGTGGTGGGGAGAAAGAGATAGAGAAAGCAACCTTCTCAGGTGACTAATGTGTGGCTAGGAGGGGAATCATTGGGCTAGAAGGATTTCATAGCCTTTACCAGGGTCCAGGATAAGCTTGGTATGCACTGCGGAGTTTAGTAGCACCAGTAAACTGGGATTACAAATGAGTTCTAGAAATATAACCATGGCCTACAGGAAACAGAGTAGATTACAATGTCTGCTATGAGGAAGATACAGTTGCGGAAAATAGTTTGTTGGCTGAATAAAGGAAGGGTGCACACTTTAGTTACTCTTAAAATTTACTTTCTGTGAGGACATCAAGGAAAATAATATCCAATGTACTAATTCATCTAAAGACAGGGAGTCCTCTCTCCATACCTTTTTGGCTTCCTCAGATGTGACAGAGCTTCCAGAGGCTTCATCTTTGGTGATCAGAGTAATTCCATCTAAAAATGAATTCACAGAATAAAATCCAACACAGAGTCAATCTCAGCCCCTTTCCTTTCCACACCTCCATCCATCTTTGCTCTGGAGATCGGTACAACTATAACGGTGCTCCATCCTAGAAATAATACAAAACTGTAATAGCAATTAATGTACATTTTTTGTTTCACCTTATGTTGTTATCCTTTCTTCCATTTTTGCTAGTATAATAAGAAATAAAGGCCACATTTCAAGCTCTAGCCACTTCATGATGGCTTTCTTGCTCTACTCTAGAAAGAAAATCTCCCCCTTTTTAGAACTCTCAGATCACTTTGTCTCTCCCTTTCAAATAACTCTTATCACATCTTATATAACTGTCTGTATATGTTATATGTCCTCATGGACTATATTTTCCTCAAGGGCAGGGACTAAGTCTTACTCATCTTCATATTCCCCTCCATGCAGTACACATGAAAAGCTCAATAAATAAATGCCTGAATGACTGTATACTTCTGTCCAAACCCATCAGGTATGCAATGCTGGACTCTGCATGCATTTTGACTTATAGTAGTATTACTGGCCATAAAAATAAAATAAAAATAAAATGGCCAGTAGACAGTTCAGGGGAAAACATGCTTTTACAATTGCCATGTTTATCATTCAACAAAGCACATCACTTTTATCTCAGTGAGGGCAAATCAAGGATAGAAGATATGCCTTTAGTTTTTTCTTCTTGATAATGAGATTTTTTTTCCTATCTGAAATGGCTAGTGCATGATGTACTTTCAGAAAAGCACATGTATTTAACATACATTTGTACCTAGAAATAGCATAGGTTGTATATTCTCAATAGCATGCAAACTCTCAGAAAATATGTGTACTGTTTATGTCCTGTAAGATTTCTTTTCAGCAAATAATATGTTATATAGGCATTCAATGAATATCCAAATCAACCTCTTTCATTTACTGGATCAGCAGGAGAGACACAAAAGTGACTGAATAAGCCCCATTCACCAGACATCCTAATTACTTTTGCTCCTCAGCATAAAGGTTAAAGGGCTGAAAAAATAGCTGTCAGGGAAACAGTTTGCCTATGTGGTAAAACACTGTTAGAGGGTATGCAACTCCTTTTGTAAAAATTTACATAAAAGATGGATTGAAAATAATTTTGTCCCCTATTTTAAGTGGAAAAGCTTCATACCATCTCTTAAATGTATTTTGATAATATGCATTTTTAATAAATAATATCTCACACTTGGGTTCTGAAAGAAAATTGGATCAAGTTTTAAAAACTGGGAAAAGGGCATGAAGGAAATCAAAATCAAGCCTGATAATATTGAAAGAATATGTGTTCCCTTCCCTCTGGGTTTAAAGCTCATAAGTTACTATGAGTAAGTGAGAAATGGAGTGGTTCTGGCACATGACAGTGCTGGGCTGCTGATCTGGACAGCCCAAGAGCATGGTCATGGCAGGTAACAGGGAGCAAACGTGGGGGTCAGTCCAAGAGGACCCAGCAGAACTGAAATGGCCTAGGAATCCAAGGAAGGGTCAGTGTTTGCTCACACAGTAGCTTCAGACAACAAACAGTGAGGCACAGTCTCAGAAACAGGTTATGCGGTGTATACTGTAAGACAGGATGTCTATGTATACTTGTTATTTATCACTCTGCATTTACGCTAATTAAGCAAGATTTTAAGTTCAACAAATCCCAGGCATTTCCCAAGGCCAAACGGAAAGTCATCAGGTCCCATGTAAGACATCACACAATATAATTTATATTTAGAGGCTATGTGTATATTTTTAAAAATAGGATAAACACTTGAAGAAAAATGATCCTTTACCTTGAACAACAATTTCCCAGAAATGATTTAACTGTTTAATTTCCACTTTTTCTCGAAGGGCTTTCAGGAAACTGTTAAAGCGCTGTTCTTCTGAAAACTGGGGGCCAAGAGGGGAAGAGGAAGTGGCATTCAGAGCAAATACAAAAACAAATTCTTCCCTAGACCAAAGTACTACATATTTTGAATCTACCATATTTATAAAGAAATTAACTGTCCTTTGGTAAATTGCGGCTGGCAATTCAAATTGAGCTTGGTTTGTTGAGAACCAGAACCAGAAGGCACAGCGCTTCCCACAGCCACACACTGTTTTTAGCAGCCTGAAGCGTTACTTTTAACTTTTAATACAAACAATTTCAAACAAAATCAGAATAATTTAGCGAATGCTCATATACTGGTCACTCAGCTTCAGTAATCATGAATGCAACCAACTTTGTTTCAACTATATCCTTACCTTCTCGCAGAACTCTTGGTTGTTTTAAAGCAAATTTAAAAAATTTTATTTCATTTACAAGTTTCAGTATTCAATATCTAAAATACATATTCTTTTTTTTTTTTTTTTTGTGGGTACCAGGGGTCGAACTCAGGACCTCGCATGCCAGCAGGCGCCTGTGCCGCTGAGCAGTATCACCGGCTCTTTTTTTTGTATGTGGGTACCAGGAGTTGAACTCAGGACCTCGTGCTTGCCAGACAGGCGCTTACACCGCTGAGCTATCTCACCGGCCCCTAAAATACATATTCTTTATACATAATATATTTATGTATATTTACATATTACATATATGAGGGTGAGAAAACATACGCAAGTGTCATTACATATCACATAAAAATTACTCATTCCTTAGTAGGAGCAAATAACCAGCTAGTATTCATATTGTCTTAATTATTCTATAAAAGTTTCTTCCATTTTAAAAAAAAATTTTACAGTTAAAAAATGATCTACATGCGATGGCTCAGCAGCATAAGCACCTGCCCGGCAAGCACGAGGTCCTGAGTTCGACTCCCGGTACCCACATATGAAAAAAGGGCCGGTGATACTGCTCAGCGGCATGGATGCCTGCTGGCAGGTGTGCAAGGTCCTGAGTTCGACCCCCGGTACCCACAAAAAAAAAAAAAAGATGTACAGTTTTTAAAATGATGTACATTAAGCTTCACTGATACATCTCTAAAATTTGTTTTGTTCCTCCCCCGTCTGTTTTTTTAATTTATTTATTTATTTATTTATTTATTTATTTATTTATTACGGTGCTGGGGATTGAACCCAAGGTCTTCACACACGCAAGCCAAGCGCTCTCACAGACCTATAGCTATAGCCCCAGCTCCTTCTCTTTTTATAAAACCCAGTGACCTGGTACATCTAAAGACATGCAGTAGCTATAGTGTACTATGTTATCAGATACCCTATGCAGCTTGGGACAGTGTTTTGTTTTTTAAAAAGCAACATGTTTTATGACCTTTTCCCACCTAACCATGTCTTTCTCTACTCAACTGAATCACCCACAGTCTTGATTCTACTTTTCTAAAATTTTATCTTTTATCTGTAGGGTATTTGGGGCATCTCCTTCTGAAACTTTTATTCTAATCTAATTTTAACTATTTTCTCATTGTCTTGTCATTCTTTATAAGTACTTAAATTATTCAAGCATTGATTTGTTCATTTATTCAGCAAATATTTAATAAGCACCTACACAAAAATGTACAACTGTGCCTACTTTAAAAATACATTTTCTGGGCCGGTGATATAGCTCAGTGGCACAAGCGCCTGCCTGGCAAGCACGAGGTCCTGAGTTCGGTTCCTGGTACCCACATAAAAATACGTTTTCTAAACTGAAACTTGCTCACTCTTGCCTAGCAGTTTAAAGACATAGATAATTTGGTAGATTTTTAGAAGTGTTTTCTAAAAATTCCTAATAAAACAAACAAAAAAACCGTAACAAATAGCGAGGGGAAGCTGAGTAACTACTAAAGAACAATGGAACAGTGTTCTTTTTTTCCTGCACTTACACCTCTACTCCGGTCTTTATAAAATCCTCAGTAATTACACTGATATATATTTTTCCATCAGTTTCCTTAATATAGCCCAAAATAAGAGTTCCAATATAATAGTTAGCTTTTACAACAACAATAGGGCTGCCAGAGGTTACAATGGAAATTTCCTTGGTCCCCTAAGCAGAAACAGAAAGCCAGGGCTTTGGTGTCATAAAAAGCTAGAGATAAGACATCCCTCCCACCTGCCCACCTAAATTCTTCCTCAGAAATGACAATACTATGAGTTTCATCATTGCCACTTCTCTTGGCATACATTGCTATTCCATGTGAAAATAATGATTTCTGAAGCCCAGGCTTATTTGTGGAAAGCTGTGTGCCACTCCTTGTAATGGCCACCAGCTGTTTGGGAAGAAAGACAGGTAAGGCCAGAGTTACCTTAATGGCTTCTTCCCTGAAGGCTTTGATGCAGTCCAAGCTCTTCATAAAATAGGGTGCTTCGTTCGTATCCAAAAACTGCTCAATGTGGCTTATTAGCTGATGACTTGCTAGAACATAAAAGAATAAATTTATTTTCCTACTGTGAGTGATGCTTATCAGGTGCTGAGTATGTTTCCTGGTGTGTGCCTAGAGTGAGGTATGGTTGAAGAGCTCATGATCAGTATACACAATAGCAAGACGTGGGGGGATGAGATATAAAATTCTGATTTCAAAAGTATGTATTTGAGAAACTTGGATAATACAGTTATTTGTCAAGAAATAAAACTAACTTTCTATAATGCTTAATGCTAAATATTCCTTGGGGATGTTCAACACTAAATTATATTAGTTGTTTTTTTAAAATCCTGTCGTCTTTTATTCCGCGCCCCCCACATTCAGGCACCATTTGAACAATTCAAAACTTCCTTTTCTAATATATTCATAGGAAACAGATCATCCAGTCCCTCCCCAACTCCTCTCAGGATAACTGTCAAACAGTACAAAGCACTGAAAAGTAATGAACCAGGGGTACCCCATCTTTACCACCCCAGATTATATTAGAAAAAAACAGCCCCAGTCTTCACACAGCATCCCACAAGATGAGAAATCATTACTCCATGTCCCACGCTCTTAGCTGGACCTAAATATT
Source organism: Erethizon dorsatum (assembly GCA_028451465.1). Lineage (NCBI taxonomy): Eukaryota > Metazoa > Chordata > Mammalia > Rodentia > Erethizontidae > Erethizon > Erethizon dorsatum. Next base: position 20,665,316 of record CM051835.1, read on the forward strand.
CCCCATGTTGCTCAGCACTCGCCAAGTGCTATGAGCTATGAATACTTAATAAACACAGTCAACAAGGAATGTCAAAAATGTTAGAGAACGAAGAAGTACATTAACAGGTTGCAACTTGAGGCTGTCTCACAAAGAAACAAAGCAAAGGAAAATAGAAACGTGAAAGTCAAGGGAACTTAATCTGCTCAGCAGATCAAAATTGACCCTTTGCTCTGTGGTGAAGAACAAATCAAGGAGATAGGAACATTCATGGCCTAAAGGCTCACTCTGCTTTGTCCCCTGAAACTCATTAGCTGACTATTTGACAATTCATGCTGAATGGTCAAGATCCTCTGAAAGTGCCAAGATTCCCAAATTCATGACCTCATTTGAGCTTCTAGTAGTCAAAAACGTGTGGGGAGCACAATACTAAGGCCAACCACCTTCACTGTTCACCTGTAAAGGCTCAAGGCCACTAATTCTATGAATCGGTGACCTTAAACATTGTTCAGTGCCTTATGAAAGACATGAAATGGGTGTCATCTACTTATTTGCTAAGGACCTTACAGCATGTGGAAAGGATTTAAAGAAAAAAAAAAAAAAAAAAACTAGATGAAGCATTTTCTAATACAGCAATTTTACAGGATGGGAAAACTATCCCCAGCAATTATTTCTCTTCTACCAACTAGGAGATTATGATCTCCGTTATAATAAAGCATTTAACAAACTTGAAGGATTAAAGAAACACTTCCTTGCAATTTCAGAAATCTTTACCAATATATCCTCTAGCAGTGAAGTAATATCCAACTACAATTCAAAGGACAGAATGTTCAGATGGTCTTTTTTAACAAGGCAAACAATATTACCCTGATTAGTAGGCAGAGCAGAAAACCATCAATAAGAAGCTCAAAGCAAATAGAAGCAATCTTCCATTTTTCAGCTTAGAAGGGCAAAGTAACACAAATGTTTGATATTTCTCATACCCCTGAGAAAGCAGCCTACTTTCTCGGATAGTCTGATACAAAATTCACTCAGCATTATATATCTGGGCATAAATAAAAACCTTTACAGGCCAAGAGCAATAAAACCAGAGACTCCATGGCCCCCACTGCTTTTGAAATGTGAATGAAGAAACTTTGGAAGCTATAATGGAAATGTTTCTCCTTCCTTGATTTAGTGTTTTCATTAATTAATCCTACTGAGCATTTATTATGTAATTACTATAAGATACTACGCTATACACTGTGGTAGATACAATTATGTTGAAGCTAAGATGCTTGCCTTTGAGGAATTTATTGCCTACTAAGGTATATGACACATACACACGAAACAACAGGAGGTAAATGTAAAGAGCTATGTGTGATACGAAAACATTAATTTGTCTGATTTTTTTATGTATTGGTCTGAATTTTTAAAAAATTTTGGTGGTTATAGAAACCTTCATGAACTAACATGGCTTTTTAGCTGGACCATGACAAACAGACTTTAGCCATCATCCAGCTGGAAACAGAATAAACAACAGAATAAAGAACAGAGTATGTTTAGGGAAAAAAGCAGATGGCCCAATATCTGAATAAGAGTTGAGGAAGAAAAAGGAGTAAGAGTTAGACATAAAAATGTTGCAGGGAAGATCCTCCAAAAAGAGAGAATACTATTAGTGTGGTTCCTGAAGCAGGGTCCAGATTGGCTCCTTAGAAAGTATAGGAGAAAAAAAAGAGATTCAGGACCAAGTCTTTTAAGAACTGCAACATTTAAAGGCTGGATAGATGAACAGGAGCTTAACAAAAATTGTTAGATAGAAAAGCAGATATGAAGAGACCGTTTAAAGAAAACAGTAGTCTAGTATGTTCAAACTTTATTTTTATTTTGAACAGAAAAAACAGAACAAAATTTCAAAACAACATAATAGGAGGGTAACAATGGTTAATACATTGCATATTGTTATCTTTAAATTAGTTAATCAGAGTACAGGATATAGGCATTCAATTGTCCAAACAATATTAGCACAAAACTTTCTTTTCAATATATATATATATATATATATATATATTTTTTTTTTTTGCTTTTCCATTCCTTTTCTCCATTCCCCCATCCCAGTTTCTCTTTCCTTTTGAACAGTTTCTTCCCATTTTACAATATATTATACATTTTGGATCTTATTTACTCTTTCAGCTTCTCACACTAGGGAGACAACACGATGTTTACACATGTGCATCTGGTCTATTTCACTTATGAGTATGGTCTCGAGTTGCATCCATTTACCTATAAAAGTCTCCAGTTTAGGGCCGGTGAGACGGCTCAGCGGCTTAAGCGCCTGCCTTGCAAGCGCGAAGGCCCGAGTTCGACTCCCGGAACCCACATACGAAAAAAAAGGGGCCGGTGATATCGCTCAGCGGCACGGGTGCCTGTTGGTGCGCGAGGTCCTGAGGTCGTCCCCCCGGTACCCACAAAAAAAAAAAAAAAAAAGTCTCCAGTTTAGCCTTCTTTATGGCTGAGTAGTACTCCATTGTATAAAAACACCACATCTTTTTTATCCATTCCTCGGTTGATTGGCATTTGGGTTATTTCCAAGATCTAGCTATTACAAATTGTGCTGCTATAACATGGGTGCATATATATCACTGTGGGATGATGTTTTTAATTCTTCTGGGAAGATACCCAGAGGGGGAACAGCTGGGTCAAATGGGACCTCCAATCCTAGTTTTTTGAGGAATCTCCACACTGATTTCCACAGTGGTTGCACCAGTCGACACTCCCACCAACAGTGGAGAAGGGTTCCTTTTTCCCCACAGCCCCTCCAGCATGTTATTGGTTGATTTCTTGATAATAGCCATTCTTTCTGGGCTTAGATGAAATCTCAGTGTTGTTTTAATTTGCATCTCTCGAATGACCAGTGATGTTGAACATTTATTCATATATTTATTTGCTGTTTGTATTTTTTCATGTGAGAAGTGTGTATTCATCTCAGATGCCCATTTTTGGATTGGGTCTTTAAATTTGGGAGGTCTGTTTTTTTTTTTTTTTTGGTGGGTACCGGGGGTTGACCTCAGGACGTAGCACACCAGCAGGCACCCGTGCCACTGAGCGATACCACCGGCCCTTTCTTCGTACGTGGGTTCCGGAAGTCGAACTTGGGCCCTCGTGCTTGCCAGGCAGGCGCTTATGCCGCTGAGCCATCTCACCGGCCTGGGAGATCTGATTTTTTTGAGTTCTTTGTATGTTCTCGATAGTAATCCTTTGTCAGAGGAACAGCTGGCAAACATTTTTTCCCACGTTGTGTGTTGTCTCTTCACTCTGTTGGTGGTTTCTCTTGCTGTGCAAAAGCTTTTTAATAAGATGAGATCTCAGTTGTTGATTCTTTGTGATAGTTCCTGCACAATCAGGGTTTTATTCATAAAGTCTTTGCCTATACCAATGTCTTCAAGAGTTTTACCCATTCTATCTTCCACTAGATTTAATGTTTCTGTTTTAATATTTAGATCTTTGATCCATTTTGAGTTTAGTTTAGTGCATGGTGAAAGATCTGGGTCTAATTTTAATCTTTGGCATATGCAGAGCCAGTTTTTCCAGCACCATTTATTAAAGAGGCTTTCTTCCAGTGAATGTGTTTGGCACCTTTGTCAAAGATAAGGTGGCTTAGTATGTCTGGAGTTGTTTCTGCATCTTCTGATCTGTTCCACTGATCTTAGGGTCTGTTTTTTTGCCAGTACCACACTGTTTTTATCACAATAGCTTTATAGTATAGTTTCAAGTCAGGGATTGTGATGCCCCCTGCCTTGCCTTTGTTGCCCAGAATTGCCTTTGCTATTCTAGGTCTCTTCTAGTTCCAAATGAATTTTAGGATTGTTTTCTCCAATTCTGTGAGATATGTTGTTGGAATTTTGATCAAAATTGCATTAAATCTGTATAACAATTTTGAAGTATGGCCATTTTCACTATATTAGTTCTTCCTACCCAAGAGCAAGGGATATCTTTCAATTTTCTGATATCCTCTTCAATCTCCTTTTTCAGAGCACTGTAGTTTTCAATGCAGAGGTCCTTTACATCCTTTGTTAGATTGATTCCTAGGTATTTCATTTTTTTGGATGTTATTGTGAAAGGTGTTGTTACCCTAATTTCTCTTTCAGTGAGTTTGTTATTCATGTACAGGAAGGCTATTGATTTTTAGAGTGCTTTGTATCCAGCTATGCTACTGAATTTGCTTATTAAATCTAGCAGTTTTTTAGTGGAGTTTTTGGGGTCTTCTGTGTAGAGTATCATGTCATCTGCAAAAAATGATAATTTAACTTCTTCCTTTCCTATTTTTATTCCTTTTATTTCTTTCTCTTGTCTAATTGCTCTGGCTAAAGTTTCCAGGACTATGTTGACTAAGAGTGGGGACAGTGGACATCCTTGTCTTGTCCCTGATTTTAGAGAAAGCTTTCAGTTTTTGTTCATTTAGTATGATATTGGCTGTTGGTTTGTCATAGATGGCTTTTATCAGATTGAGATAAAGACCATCTATTCCTATTTTCTGCAGGGTTTTTATCATGAATGGGTACTGGACTTTGTCAAAAGCTTTTTCTGCATCTACTGAGATGATCATGTGATTTTTGTCCTTGGCTCTGTTAATATGGTATATTACATTTATTGATATATGTATGTTGAACCATCCCTGCATCCCTGGGATGAGTCCAACTTGGTCATGGTGTATAATCTTCTTGACGATTTGCTGCATTCTGTTTGCCAGTATCTTATTGAGTATTTTTGCATCTATGTTCATTAGGGAGATTGGCCTGTAGTTCTCTTTCTTGGTTGGGTCCTTCTCTGGTTTTGGTATCAGGGTAATGCTTGCTTCCAGGAATGAATTTTGGAGTATTGCTTCCCTTTCAATTTCTTTAAGGAGTTTGAGAAGTAGTGGTGATATGTCTTCTCTAAACTTCTTGTAGAATTCAGCAGTGAATCCATTAGGTCCTGGGCTTTTCTTTGTTGGGAGGTTTTTAATTACATCTTCGATTTCATTGATTGATATTGGTTTATTTAGTATTTTTATATCTTGATTCAGCTTTGGTAATTCATATGTATCTAGGAATCTGTCCACTTCTTCTGCATTTTCCATCTTATTAGAATACAAGTTTTCAGGCTGGTGAGATAGCTCAGCAGCATAAGCACCTGCCTGGCAAGCGCGAGGTCCTGAGTTCCACTCCCGGTACCCACATAAAGGAAAAAAGGGCCGGTGATATCGCTCAGCGGCACAAGCGCTTGCTGGCAAGCGCAAGGTCCTGAGGTCGACTCCCGGTACCCACATAAAAAAAAAAAAAAAAGAATACAATTTTTCAAACTAGATGTAGATGATCTTCTGGATTTCTGCAGGGTCTTGTTGTGATTGATTTCACCCTTTTCATTCTAATTGCGTGGATTTGAATCCTTTCTTTCCTTTTTTGATAAGGATGGATGAGAGTTTGTCGATTTTATTTAATCTTTCAAAGAACCAACTCTTTGATTCATTGATTCTTTGTATTTTTTTTTAAGTCTCCAATGCATTAATTTCTGCTCTGATCTTTATAATTTCCTCCCTTGTATGAGCTTTTGGCTAAGCCTGCTCTTCTTTTTCTAGAATTTTGAGGTTCACCATTAAGTTGTTTATTTGCACTTGCTCTGTTTTCCTGATATGGGTATTTACTGCTATAAATTTCCCTCTTAGGACTGCTTTCATTATGACCCACAAGTTCCAGTATGTTGTAATGTCGTTATCATTCAACTGTAAAAACTGTCTAATTTCTTCTTTAATTTCATCTGTGACCCAATGGTTGTTCAGGAGGGTGCTATTTAATTTCCATCTGTTTAGGAAGTTCTTGCGGTTTCTTTTGCTGTTGATTTCCAATTTCATTGCACTATGGTCAGATAATATGCATGGGATAATTTCAATTCCTTTGCATTTACTTAAGCAGGTTCTATGAGCTAGTATGGGGTCTATTTTGGAGAACATCCTGTGTGCAGCTGAGAAGAATGTGTATTCCGATGATGTGGGGTAGAACATTCTATAGACTCATACTTTTAAAAAAAGACTACAAGAGAAAAATACAAAGAGCACGAGGGATTAAGGGCTAAAATTTAGGTAGTCCTTTGGCCCAGGAGCAAACTATAAAGTGCTGAACTGGTTTTTCAAAAAAAACCACACCTTCTGGGCGTGGTAGCACACACCTGTAATCCCAGCACTCGGGAGGCTGAGGCAGCAAAATCGCCACAAGTTCGAGGCCAGCCTGGGCTACATAAGCGAGTTCAAAGCCAGTGTGCACTACATAGCGAGATCCTGTCTCAACGCCCCCCCAAAAAAAATCAGTTGACCAAAAATCCATACCTTTCTGACCCATTTTACCTGAAATATGTTAGAACACATACACACACACAAAGTTACTATCTTACAAGAAAAGTATTCAAGAAAAACTAAAATAAGCAAACCCCAAAGCCAACAATCCATTTGCATTAAAAATATGGTAAAGAAAAGTAAGTAGAAGTCTCAATACCCAGTTTCTATTTAAGAATGAAGCCCTCATACATCTGTAGATCTATCTGGATTTATTTTTTTCTTATTTACATATCTGACTGTTCTATCCTTTCCTCCAGAGGGTTCAGGAATATAGGCAGATAAACACAGCCAATCACCCAATAAACTCAGTGAATACAAAAAGCCAGGTTTAGTCCATCTAGCAATAGCAAGTCACATGGTCAGTGCACCTGTCCCATGATTCTGTTTTTGTTTTTTTTTTCTTCTTTTTATTGTGGCCCACGAGTCTGCATTCTATACCTCTACCTAGACTATTCTGTGGTTTACTGACTATAATGACCATTTAATACCAACTAGTATCTATGATGGATGATGCTTTATATACTGTACTAAATACTAAAAGGAGATGTACATAAGAGATTTTCCTTCCAAAGTTTGGTGGAACTTTCCATTACCCTGTCTTATTTAATAAAAGTAAAATGCAGAAATGGCTGACAAAAATAATATTCTATTTTGGCTGAATTATACTTTTGACTCCCCTGCAAAAAGGAAATGCTGATCATCAGGGTGCTTTTCTCTGCTTCTATAGCAATTACAGGCTAAGGAATGGCCTGTCAGTCTTCATACTCAGTAAATCACAGCCCCAATTATAATTCACCAAAATGTTCTTCAGAATTAGTCAGTGACTCAATAATACTCATTAGTAGCTAATATAAAAAATGGCCATTGGAAGAGCCATCCATCTTGGGATACTAAGTGAGGCAAAAGGCTGTCATTTATCTCAAGGAGTTCTTCAAAAATGTCTGTTCTGGAGTTTGAAGTTTTATATATGGACATTATTTTGCCCCAGATCTTCAATGAGTGCAGATGTTGACACACAAAATTAGTCACATTATTAAAATCTTAGTGTCATATTGAGAAAGTTACACAGATTCAGAAGTATTATGTAAGAGGAAAGCAGCAGAATTTCCTTGTTTAATCTTGAATACATGTTCTCGCTCTCTACAGAAAATATTCAAAGCCGCCCAAAGCCCTGCATAATGGACCACCTCCCTTCATGGTACATGGTAACAAGGGCCAAAACATGCAGAGTGGTGGGCTTGACTGTCTCTGACTTTACATTTGCTCATTTCCACTGTGCTCTGCAAAGATGTTTCCACTACAGTGAAAGGAAGTCATCTATTGTGAGATTTTCCCCTTTATGTGACAGAGACAAAAAAGCAGTAGGTTCACTTATCTGTCACACATGATATACAAAGGACTGTTAAAGGCATCTCAAAGGATCTTGCCGAACTCAGGCAGCATACAGGTTGTTTCCTAATTTAATTCTCACTATCTCAATGCCTCGTGTGAATTTTACTTATTAAAGAGCTGTACATTTTGCAGATGTCTGCAGTTAAGTCACTTTCAAATGTTAACGAATTTAAATACACAAGGACGATGTTATCTTTATAAGTCAAAAGTAAAAGGCTGGGGGCCGGTGAGATGGCTCAGCGGTGTAAGCGCCTGCCTGGCAAGTGCGAGGGCCCGAGTTCAACTCCCGGATCCCACATACGAAAAAAGGGGCCGGTGATATCGCTCAGCGGCACGGGCGCCTGCTGGTGCGCGAGGTCCTGAGGTCACCCCCGGTACCCACAAAAAAAAAAAAAAGTAAAAGGCAACAACAAAAATCAAGTGTTTAAGTCAAAACAAATATAAGGTCAGGACACTCGTTTTTTTGTGTGTGTGTGTGGGTACCAGGGGTCGAATTGAGGACCTTGCGCTTGCAGGCAGGCACTTCTGCTGCTCAGCTATCTCACCGGCCCAGGACACTGATTATTAAGAGAATAAAAAGGAATAAATATTCATCAGCAAAAGCTCTAAGCAAGTAGTCCAGTTTACCATGAACCAAATCCACATGTAAGTTACAATCAATGTTTTAAGACAGAAACTTAAAAGGGACATTTTTATCTGATAAGAAAGGGAGTCTGTGGTTTCAATAAAGCAACTAAACCAGAAGCAGGTCAGGAAAGGCTTCCTCTACATCCCCTTTAAGATATTCACTGGCAACTGTGGACAAAAGCTGCATGTTTACCAGTCAGGGTCCAACCAGAATAGAAATCACTCTGAACACTTAACACAGGGAACAATGCAGGCAGTTGTTTCCCAGGTAAGGAAGAGCTGTAAAGCCAACTGAGAACGGGGTTGTAACACAGAGGTAGCAACAGCAAGAATCCCCCCACCCCAGCCCAGCCCAGCGCTCAGGCATGTGGGAAAAAGAGGGGATGCAACTAGAGCCCTCAGACCTGTCCTACAGGAGGCAAACCCATGGAAGACAGGAGATGCTGCCCAACCCAACAAGGGAGGAGATACCCTGGTTTCTCCCTCCTCCACCAATCTCCCACCAGTCTCCCATTGGCTGAACCCAGCAGGAGGTCTTTAGACATGGGAGCTTGGGAAAGGCAAACTGCAGGGACCAGGCCTGCCCCATGCTCCCCTCCCAGAGGCAGTGCACACAAAACAAGTGTGAGAAGATCTAAGGGTCACCTGGCACAGTGTGTTATGATGAACTCAAAAGAAGCACCACCCCCCTCTAAGAGCTGGATATTTCCAGGAGACAGAACCAACAAGGCATTATTTAATTTAAATAAGGGAAGATAAAATTTATAGGGTCTTTTCTTCTTTCTAGTGAGGTGCGATACAAAAAAGTTCAATGAAGTTATTGAAAATGTTCTTAAGCATATGTAGAACTTTCCACCCATTTAAATTTTTTAAAGTTGTTTTTCTGCAAGAACAGAATTGTGGGCCGGTGAGATGGCTCAGCGGCTTAAGCGCCTGCCTTGCAAGCGCGAGGGCCCGAGTTCGACTCCCGGATCCCACATACAGAAAAGGGGCCGGTGATATCGCTCAGCGGCACGGGCGCCTGCTGGCGCGCGAGGTCCTGAGGTCGACCCCCCGGTACCCACAAAAAAAAAAAAAAAAAAAAAAAAAAAAAAAAAAAAAAAAAAAAGAACAGAATTGTGTAAAAAAAAATTACTTTAATTTCTACCGGAAATATTTTTAGAGGTGTGCACATTTCCCTGTCCTTCAAATTTAACATGGTGAAATGCAGCAAACAGTTACTGCACAACCAGGTGGACCATGACACTACATGATAAGAACTAGATGTCCTACGGCATGCATGTCCTCTCAGAAGTCAAATGTACTTCTGAATATTTAAGCACACAAAGAAGGTATCCTAAATATTTTTCCTCTAAAGGACAAAAAATATGCTGTGTTATTTCTTAAATATCCTTTCTGCTTCCTTCCAAGAGTTCAAACATTTTCCTGAATGTTTGTGTTCTTGGTCTGGTATTCTTTAGTTTTTGCAGTCTTTAAAAAAATATTCTTATTAGAAAAAAAGAAATCACTGGATGGCCACAAAAGGATCTGAGAACTACGGAAAAAGCATAAGCCGTATGAACCTCACAATGACCTTCGAGATGCCTTCATTTTGCATCAGTGGGCCAGTGCAGTAGACAGAGCTCTACTCTGCACTTTGCCTTTCTGTCCTTCCCTCTTTCAGAAACTGTTCTGCTAGGCTCTTTGCCCCACAGTTCCTCAGCTAGCAGAAGTAACCTGCCTTCCTTTTAAGAAGAGAAAGTGTTAGTGGAAATGACACAGGAGAATACCACAGCCATAATATTATGCATGACCGGTGGCATAGGAAACTGAACTAAGATATATAAAGTGCTGACCTCCTCACAGTACAGATGCAGCCCTGGGTTTTTATTATTATAGTATTATTATTTTTCTTTCCAATAACTAAAAAACTCAATTAAAACCTCACCATTTAAGCTCTACAAGTTTCGTCACAGCCCATTTTTTCATGCCTAACGATTTTCTCATTAAATGCAGTAATTTCTTACAAATTGCACTAATAAAAGTAAGTCCTGCTGGGTGTTTTCCCCCTCTTTTTAAATGCTGCCTTTTCATTGATGTGTTAAATTAAAACCCCAGGCACAAAGAGCAGAGTAAATGTTCTTTATCGTCAGTCTTTATCGTCAGAATCCATTCCTGAAGACGATGAGATCGGTCATTTTATTTTGTTTTTATTTGAACTAAGTGTGAGTCCTACTTTGTAGCCATAAAAAAAAATGATACTGTAAGGCCTCTTGGCCTTAGCTCATGAAAATGATAGTGTGAGCTACCAAGAAACTAAAAAGATGATATCTAGTTAGCCCACTAGCAGTAAGCTCACTTTATGTTAGAAAACATTATGACATATCATTTTTATTCTGAGTGAATAATATTTCTCATCTTAAATTGTTTGGCTATAAGACCAGATCCATTCCCATGTCAGGTGGCAAATTTTAAGTTTCACGGTCAAGGATGGGTTCCATGATATTCTATGGTCTTGTAACATTTTATTAAAAACACGCAATTTAACCACTAAAGACCCACTAAACATGTCCCACAAAGCCTAGAGGCCATCAATTAATATTTACAGGAAATATAGCAGTTAGATACAGAACAAAGTACAACACTCTCTAGTATAAGAAGTTTTCTCTAATTCCAGAAAGGGCTGCGCTTAAAGGACAAAATCAAGAAATGCTAACATAAGAAACTAAAGGAAGATTTTCTCATTAAACAAGGAAGTGTTTTTTTTGGCTCATTTATGTAATGTATATGCAATACTCCTGAAAGAATGTGGTGGGGGGTAGGAGCAAAGAATAGGGAGAGCAGAGAAACAGTTGTTTCCACAAGTTTCCAAGGTCCTAGCATTCTAAAATTTGGCAAAGCTTACTAAAATAAAAGTGATATTGAAGAAATAAAAACCTTACCATTTCAACTTGATCCTATTCCAGATGGGCAGTAGGAGGAAGGCAGGATGCAAGATGACAGTGTTTGGTACTCTGGCAATTTTGTAGTATCTGTCTAGTTTCATACCTGAGTAGACGTCATCAAACTAAGGCAGGAAGTAAGCAGAAGAAACCAAGTAGCCATAGTAACAGTGCAGCCAGGAGGAAACAGTCTGGAACAGGAGGCCAATCTGGCAATGGGATCCAATTAAAAGTTGGTAATTGAATGGAATTAAAATTCATGTATCAGTTGAAGAGATACAGTGAGTAATGAGTCAGACTTCTCATCAAGGGAAGAAATGGGCAGCCACTGGTTAAATGTGTTTTTGTGAATGTTAGAGAGGGAGGCAGCTCAAGTATTTTACAATGCATCAAGAATTTGAGTCACTCTTGAAATGAAATATTGACTACCAGAAATTTTAGAACAATCTTATTCTACATGGCAAATCTGTCTAAAAAAAAAAAAAAATCAGTAAATACTGCTACCCGCATTTATATGACATCCTTCCTAAACATTGCTCGGCGCCCTCTCTTCTCCCCTCTATTTTTTATGATTTTATGAAAAAAGTCTTATAATATGCTAGAGCTCAAAATACAGAAATATTATATTTTGCTAGTGGCTAAGATAAGGCTAAGACTTAGGAACTGATCCAAAGAACCAGACAAGTAATCCTGCTTTAATTCAAAAATTCAAATGCTTGTTACTCCCAACACAGCTTTGTTAAAATCAACAATAGAAACAATAATTTACTACATATTATGGCTGTGTCTAGATGTCCCCCCAAAGCCTCATGCAGACATAAGTGGGGCTTTTCAGAGGTGGCTGGATCTAGGGTGTGTGATGCTGTGATTAAGCATGGGATGCTAGGGTGTGTGATTACTAAATTAGTCCACTGATTGGTCTGGCATAGTTCTCAGTATGGATAATAGGAAGGCCTACCCTGAGTGTGGGGGCACTACCAAAAGAGCAGGTAGCTTGGAAGGGATATAAGGGAGAGGCAGGCTGCTGCTGCTGCTGCTTTGCTATTTCACTGCTTGCTGCCTTCTGCCTGCCATGAACTGTTTCTCCTCTGCAATGCCCTCTGCCATGCCACCCTGCCTTGGAGTCAGCCAACTATGAATTGAAACCTCTAACTATGAGCTACAACTTTGGGTATTGGGTTTTTTGTCTCAGCAATGAAAAAAGTAACTAAGACTACTAGCCAGCAGTACTCAGGGAACATAAAAATACATGGAGGTCATTTTGTCTCACTGATGGTGGGCCAGCAACAGCATCTTTTATGATAATGAATCATACTACAAGAAAACTATGACCAGGCATTGATACCAAAGATACACTGATTCTCAAATCATGGGCATTTCTTCAGAGTGGGGCCTGAGGGTAACAGAGAAGAATGGGTGTGTGTGTGTGTCTGTGTGTGTCTGTGTGTGTGTGTGTGTGTGTCTGTGTGTGTGTGTAGAGTATCAGGAACAAAGGGAGGACAGCCAATGCCACAAAGGTACTAGCAGGAACACAGAGGACCCTGTCCATGAATGGGTCAGGAGCTGCAGGGTGGGATTGTGGAATGCCACAAATGGCAACCTGGTTTCAAAGACATGAAGAACGACCAAGAAGGGCTCGCCCACAACTAAGTCTGTACTACAAGAAGCTAAGTCTATACAAACACATGTCTGCACTGAAGCAGAACTTTCAGGATAATTAATATAGGACGCTGGAAATGACCAATGGTGAAATAAGGAAAGCCTAAATTAGCATAGTAGCAGTTAGGATGGGAAGAGACAGATCTGAGAGAACTGAATTAGAAACTATCAGAAAAAGGATATAGAAGAGGATTAGAAATGGTACGAAGTGGTCAGAAATGATCAACAGTAAACTGAAAGGTCAAACAACAAGAGCATCAAAACAAAACTTATTTCTGAAGAAAGTCCCAGTAATATCCTGAGCATCAGGACAAGTTATCACTTAGGCTGCTGCCTCCATTAGGGTCCTTTTTAGGCCCCCCTCATCCAGCCCAGGTTATCCCAACTTCCAACTCCATGAATTCCTCCTGAAATTCACTCACTTTCATCTTGTACTCAGACACTGCCTTCCCTCCTACGCTCTGCAGCTGTCACCCTGCCATCTCTGCCCTAGATTTGACACCCTTCTATTGAAAGATCTTTCCCTCTCAGTCAATGGCGATTCCTTCAGTAGCTCAAGCCATACACTGAGGAGTCAGCCCTCACCTTTTCTTTCTCCTTCACCCTATATTCAGATGATCAGCAAAATTATCAACAGTACTTTCAAAACATATCAAGGATCTGACCTCTTCTCATATTTCTCCACTGCCACCCCCACGGGGATTAATGCTAGCCTTCTAACTCATCTATTTCAGCTTTGCCCTTCCTCAATGCGGCATAAAACGTAAATCAGATTATTCTCTTCAATGGTTTCCCATTTCACTCAGAGTACAAGCCAAAGGTCTAGGAGGCTCTGTGTGATGTGTGCCCTAGCTACCTCTCTGATTTCTTTTCTGACTTCTTTCTTCCACCCACACTGGCTTCCTTGATGGGGAAGCAAGCACAAGCTCCTTGAAAGGAACATGCTGCTCCTTCTGTCTGCAAAGCGCTCCCCACAGACATCCACTGGGCTCTCTCCCACCTCGGTTCGACAGACAATTGACACCTCAACAGTGAGGCCTCCCCTGGTCCTTTGCATAAAATCATAAGCCTATCTTACCCCAGCATTCTGTATCACACCACCCTGCTTTAATTTTTCTCTATGGTTGAATAGTATCCTCCCCAAATTCCAGAATCTCAGAATGTGACCTAGTTTGGAAGTAGGATCCTTGCAGATGTAATCAAGATGAGGTCACGAGGGTGGGTCCTAACCCAGTGACTGACCTCTTTATAAAGAGGTAAACCTGGATACAGACACAGAGACCTCCATGTTGACAGGGAGGCAGAGACTGGAGTAACGTTTCTACGAGTCAAGAAGTGCCAAGGATAGCCAGGTGTCACCAAAAGCCACAGAGAGCCAGTGAACGGAAACTCCTCAGAGTTCTCATAAGGAACCAATCTTGCCAAGCCTTGATTTTGGACTTCTAGTCTCCCCAGCTGTGACAGTAAATGTTTGTTGTTTTAAGCCACTCAATTTGTGGTACTCTGTTATGGTGATCCTTAGAACCTAAGAATAAATGCTTCTTACCATTTGATAGACACACTATTGTCTTATTTGTTTGCTCTTTGCATCTTTCCATAATCGCTGGCTCATAGAAGGCATTCAACAAACATTTGCTAAAACATTCGTAACAGCTAAATCTTAGAAGCAACAGATGAATGGATAATGAAAATGTGGCATTTATACATAATGGAGTAGTACTATGATATAAAGAAGGATAAATTTGAGTCATATGTAGGAAAATGGATGAAACTTGAGACTATAATGTTAAGTCAAATAAATCAAGCTTAAATATTGCATGGTTTCTCTTATACGAAAAACCCAAAGTACAAATAGATTTAAGAGCAAAATAAAGATAATAGGAAACAAGCAGATAGATCTTTTGCAAATGGTAAGGGAACCAAGAGATGGAGGGAAGGGGAAGGAGGGAAAGAGACATAAAAAGAATTAAGATGTGTTTTGTACATGTACTAACTCCCCACAATGAATGTAATCATTATGTACTGCAAATATGTACCAATAAAAATTTTAAGAAACAAAAGCCAAAAAGCCTCCAAACATTTGCTAAGTGAATGAAAACATGGTCTGGGATTCACTAGTCTGCTCTTCTAGAAGCCTATGGAATGAAGATGTCTTTTTGTTGTTCTCTCACTTTAAACCCATACTCAGTACATTCAGTGCCTGCCATTACTTAAAGGACCGGACAGTCTAGAGCTCTTCTTTCATTTTCCTCTCCCTTAAATTTACGGAGATGGGAATGGTTACAATAAAGGTCTGTGGAAGGGGGAAATACCCCATGTTGTAAGCTCTTTTCCTTCTCTTAGAAAAAGCTGCTTGATCCCACTGGGCCTCTGTGTATGTGTGTGTGTGTGTGCACGCGTGCATGTGTGCACAAGAGAGTGAGATAGACAGACAGACAGGCTATGGCTATGAATTACTGTACCCTAAAACAATTAAACATCTTGATCAAAATATAGAGCAATCACAGGGATTTACAGGTTATTCCTATGAGGACAGTAAGAAAACAAGACAGAGAACATGGGAATGGCAAGAGTTTTGAAGGTAGAGGACAATGAAGAAGATGTCCACTTTTTAACTTCATATACTACTATATTACTATTTGCACTTTTTCCAATGACTACTTTTTAATGAGGAGAAGCTAAGAACAATTAAGTCATCTTAAAACATATTTGGAGACTCTCATATACACAATGTTTCTATTTCCAGTGAATTCTAAATGGGAAGACATTTTTCATGACTGACACTCGGAATACTTTTATTTCATTGATCCTTTTATTTCTTTGTTTTACTCTTTCTATACTAGATACTTCATTCTTTTTGTTTATTACTCATATACTTAAAGACAGTAGTAAAAAGGACTTTTGGAAATATTTTCTCTCATCTGTTGCCTTCAAAGAAGTTTCCTGATTTGAACCAGATTGGCTATAGGCAAATCTCATCTTTGGTTGTGAATTCGACTTTCCTTATCATCTCATACATTTAAAATTCCAACAGATAAGTCTTGCTGGTTTCATTACGGTTCACCTAAGAGTAATGACAAACGGGGCTAAGTTACAGTTAGGCAGGAGTATGAAGCTCGGGTGTGCTCCTACACACAGGGTGCACAGATAACAATAATGTACTATACATTTCAAAAGGCTAGAAGAAAGGATTTTGAAAGTATTCGCCATAAAGAAATAAAAATGTTTGAGAAGGCAGATAAGTTTAAGCTGATTTAAACACTGCACAATGTATCAAAACATCATGTTACCACATTAATATGTTCTATTTTAAGTTATATATCAACATTTTTAGATACTGAAAAAAGAAATGGAGCAAACAATTGGATAAATGAACCTTAATTATTCCATATGTATTTTCTTCTCAGTGTCTGAAATAAATAATGAACAAAATAAACACAGGAAAATGGCACAAAAGAAGAAAAAAATGAGAGAATGAACTTACATATTTTCCAAATATGTACACACTGGTCTAAGACTTCATATACTAGAATATCTACTGTCATTAAAATCACTTTTCATTTCTCACAGCTAATCACCTTTGTGCTCTAACAAGTTCTTGAATCTGCATAACTCTTCCTGTACTATATCAGCTTATCTTTTACTGATATAAATGAACTCTTACTCAGGAAGGAGAGGATTCTGAACAATGAACTCAAACTTGTATTACATGCATCTAAGTAAATTTAGTTTTCTTTTCTTTTTTGCAATACTGGAGACTGAACCCAGGGTCTTCACAGTGAGCTACAAAATACTTTTTGTATTTTTTATTTTGAGACAGGGTCTTGCTAAATTACTGAATCACCCAGGCTGGGACTGAACTTGGCGTTCTCTTGCCTCAGCTCCCAGAGTGCTGAGATTACAGGCATGAGCCACCATGCCCAGCTATGTTCAGTTTTTTAAAAATGCCAATACCTGAAGACTTTTATTTATAATATCCTCTATTACCCAGCCTGACAAGGTGCTCTTTTCGGTACCTGTGGAAATTCACTCATGTCTCTTGACCCAAGTGCGATAACCTAGATGAAGAAAAGAAGATAAAGGTCTCCCTGCGAGCATACAAGGCCTCAAGGTGAGTAACTTTCAGTACTCAAATCATCACAGAAAACAACTACACAGAAAACCAACGAAGACACACTTCAACAAACCACCAACCAGACTGACCCGACATTTATGGGTCCCTTTACCCAACAGCAGCAGAACGCACATTCTCTGTAAAGCCCTAAGAAACATCTGTCGGAACAGAATAGGCCAGAGCATAAAGCAAGTCTCAATAAATATAAAGGGACTGAAGCCATTCAAAATACATTCTTCGGTCAACAGAATTAAATTAAAAGTCAACGACAAAAGAAATTTAGGAAATGCTCAATATTTAGAAATTTTAAAATACATTTAATAATGATGATGATAAAAAAGAAACAGTCATGAAAAACACTGGGAAATATTTGAACTGAATGAAAATTAAATGTAACACATCACAATTTATGGTGTACAGCTAAAGAGCTGCTTAGAGGGAAATGTATAGCTTAAAATGCCTATATTAGAAAAGACGTTTCAAATCAATCATCTAAGCTTCCCTTTAAGAAAAACAGCAAATAAATCAAAACAGGCAAAAGAAAAGGAAAAATAAGGAGTAAAAATTAATTAAATGAAAAACAATAATGGAGAAAAATGGATAAATTAAAAGCTAGTTTTCCCCCTGGTACTAGGGTTGAACCCAGGGCCCCCAGCAGGCTAGACAGGCATTCTACCACTGAGTCATATCCCCAGCCCAAAAGCTAGAATCTTGAAAAGATGAAGTCCAGAACCCTTTATCTAGACATAATAAGAAAAAAGAGAAGATAAAAAACACCAAAATCAGGAATAAAAGGGGAAACAGAACTCAAACGTATTATATGGGAACAATATATGAACAATGATATAACAACAAATTACGCAACTTTGATGAAATGGACAAATTCTTATAAAGATACAAATCGCTAAAACTCATTCAAGAAGAAATAAAAAATGACTAGATTTATAAGTAAAAAACCCTGAATTATTATTTTTAAAAAACTTCCCACAAGGAACCCAGGCACAGATGGTTTCATAGTGAATCCTATCAAATACATAAAGAAATAATACCAATCCTGAAGAGAAGGAAAAGAAATTTCTACCTCCTTCGGAGTTTAATATTTCTTATTAAAAAAGCCAGACAAAGACATTACTAGGCACTATATACAAATATCCCTCATGAACACACACACATACATGCACACACAATTTTTTTTTTTTTTTTTGAGATGGGATCTTGCTATGTAGTTCACACCAGGCTTTAACTCGTATGTATCTCGGGCTGGCCTCAAACTCACAGCTATCTTCATAACTCAGCCTCCCGAGTGCTAGGATTACAGATCTGTGACACCACACCTAGCTACACACCAAAATCTTAACAAATACTAGCAAAATGAATTAGGACATGTAAAAATAATTTTATAACCATGAATGATTTAAAACTGCAAATCAATGTAATTAATAGAAGAATAAAAATCACATCACTGTCTCCATAGTTACAGAAAACTCATCTGACAAAACTCAGCACTCATTTGTAATAAAAATTCCCAACAACTAGGAGTGGAAGGAAATTTCTTCAGACTGACAAAGGGAATCTTTATTTCTTCAAAGTAATAAAGAGGAAAACTTATAATTAACATTGTATTAATATTGAAAGACAAAGCTTTCTCCTTAAGATCAGAAGCAAGCCAAGGACATTCACTCATTTCTATTCAATACTGCACTGGAAGTTCCAACCAACACAATCAAGAGAAAGAAATTAAAGGCATGAAAATTAGGAAGGGGCCAGGGATATAGCTCAGCAGCATAGCGCCTGCCTGGCAAGCACGAGGTCATGAGTTCAATTCCTGGTACCCAAAAAAGAAAGAAAGAAAGAAAAGAAAATTAGGAAGGAAGGAGTAGAACAAGTTTTTATTTATAAACAACATGATCTTGCAAGAAGAAAATCTTAGACACGACAGCATCAAAAATAATAAAATACTAGGCAATAAATTTAATAAAACTGTATAACTTATACAGTAAAAACTGTAAAACATCATAGAGAGAAAGTAAGTAAGATTCAAATAAACAGAGAAGCATTCCATGTTCATGGATTAGAAAACTCAGTATGAAGATGGCAATTCTCCCTTAATCATTCTATATATTCAGTGCAGTGACCATGAAAATCCCAGTGGAAATTTAATGTAAATTAAAAAGCTGATCCTAAAATGTATCTGGAAATGCAGAGGAGCTAGAATAACCAAAACAGATAAATTAAAAATGGCAGACTAGACTGGAAGCAAAATAAGACACCCGGAAATAAAATAAGACATCTAGAAACAAGTTGGTGAAGAAAAACAGTAGATCTCTAGAAATTGGGAAGGCGTGGACATGAAAACTATAAACTACAGAGAAGCTGGAGAAATGGAGCGCAACAGAGAGAAAAGAACAAAGCACACTAGAAAGCGCACTCTGGCACCCAAGGAGGAGGACCCGTCTCCACTAACACAAGGTAAGCCTGGAGAGGGTCAGCAGCTTCAGAGAGAAACAATGAACTGGGTGCCAGTAGCACTAGCCCAAGAATAGCCCACGGTTACTGTAAACTGCAAAAATAGTGCAGGGTTTTATTCTGAATGTGACTCCTTCTACATGGCAGGCTAGAGTTGGACAAGAAATCTACTGCAGTGTTAGCCATATTTGACAGTGTTTAATCAGGAGCCATTTTGGGATGTGGTTGTTTAAGTTACAGAACAACTTCATGTCAGGGTTTCAGGGGTCACCCTACCACAATGACTGGATGGGAGATGGTCACATAAAACAGCCACAGAGAGGGCATGGGCCAAATATAGATCTCCTGAGTAGATTAAAGCCAGGCTGGGAAGGACACAGGGGCCTGAGTCTGTGGCGAAAAGCCAGGGTGGTCATGTGTGGCTTTCAGAGGGGGCTGGGTCTCAAAGTGCTGGCATAAAGTCCAGCCATCTGCTCGAACCCCCACCCCACTGCCAATATCCAACACAAAGCTCAGTGAGCGGACTGACACGGAACCTGGAAGTAGCCAGAGTGAATGCAGCCCGAAGGTGGACACCACTGACCAACTACACCCAGCAGGAAAAGCAGGGTAGGAGTCAACATAAAAATGTTACTTTGGAAACAAAACAGGTCTTAGAAGTAACTCACTATCACTTCCCCAGATTTAGTGGATTCCAGCACTACAGACCCTGGAAAGAAAGTACTTATTCAAAAACAGAGTAATTTTTTTTTTATTCATTTCTCTTTTTCTTCATTGTTTTTTCTGGAGTTTTGAGGGGTTTTTTGTTTTCTTTTTTTCTTCTTTTTTCTCATGTTTCTTTATTTTGCTCCACTTTTTTCTTTTCTTTTTTGTTCTTTTCTGTTAGCTTTCTCTAATTCTAATTTTCTTTTAATCCTTAATAGAATCTTCTCACCATTCTCTTTTTCTCATCTTCCTCTTCTATATTTTTCAAATTTTACTTTTATCTTCCTCTCCCCCACCCCCTGCATTTTCACTAGTATTAGTATTCAGCTTCATTAATCTTTAGATATTTAGTTGACTCTATGCTATTATCATTGAATTCTTTTCTATTGTTAATGGTGGTATAGTTGTTGCATTTAGTAGATATTTATGTATGTTAACATTTGGCTTGTCTTTGTATCCATATTATAATTACAGATCATTTTTCTATTATTAAGGGTGGTACAATAGTAGTATTTATTGGTTCATATAATATATCAATATACAGTTTGCCTTTGACCCTTTCATGGTTGCTGATTTTGTTGCTGCTGCCAGGGTGGTACACTTTTTTCTATTAATTGGTTTTTACTGTATGCCAATGTCTGGTTTGTCTTTGTGTCATCAACAATACAGCAGCTCATTTCTGGAGAAATGGATGCTAGGCCAATTACACTGCACCTTTCCCTCCCCAAATTAATAGAGGTGGTTGGATCTTGTGAAAGAAGCAAGGATCTACAGTCAGCCAAGCCCAGAGTGCATCAGTGGAGAGCAGAAACTAACTAAAGAGATTTCCATGCTAACAACAAAGTCTTCCCACTATAAACGATCCTAAATCCACAACACACACATATACGCATGTACCCATGTGCAGTCACATGTACGCACGTGCATGTGCACACACACACACACACACAAAACCCCAACAGAAACATAAGCAAACAAGGCAACAAAGTGACTCCAGAAATTCCCAACTCCCCCAAATCTGATCCATGGGGCATCAATGGGGAGCAAATCAAAGGCCAAACAGTTGAATTATACAAAGTGATAAAAAATAAGACAAAAAGAAAAGTAGGGCCGGTGAGATAGTTCAGCAGCATAAGCGCCTGCCTGGCAAGCGTGAGGTCCTGAGTTCGACTCCCAGAACCCACATACAAAAAAAGGGCCGGTGATATTGCTCAGCAGCACAGGTGCCTGCTGGCGCGCAAGGTCCTGAGTTCGACCCCCGGTACCCACAAAAAAAAAGAAAGAAAGAAAGAAAGAAAAAAAAGAAAAGTAAATAAGGTGTTTGGCAAGCTCAAAGGTGATATAACTAAACAGATAATAGACATAATAATTAAATGATCAGTAAGCTTACAGAAGGCCCTCATAATAACCTAGCTGAGCTAAGTGAAATGATACAAAATGTGAATGACCAGTTTAGCAAAGAATTAGAGTCCATGAAAAGGCACCAAATAGAGATAAAAAATTCTATTGAAAGTATGAGCAGAAGAAGTGACCAAGGTGAGGACAAAGTGTCAAAACTAGAAGATAGGGCTGATGCATATGCCCATATACTCAAAAATAGTTTAAAAACAACAAGAGAACATGGAAAATGGATCCAACAGTAAGGTTGACTGGGATTAGTGAAAAATCAGAGGACAGCATGAATGGCATAAAAAAACCTGTTTACAGAAATAACAACACAAAACCTTCCAAGTATGGGGAAAGAATTTAACATACAGATAAGTGAGGCATCCAGAATCCCAAATAGCCATGATCAGAAAAGAACTCCATGACATATCATAGGCAAAATCCCAGAGGTCCAACACAAAGATAGAATCTTAAAAGCTATGAGAGAGAAGCAATATATCACTTATAAAGGTAAACCCACTAAACTGACAGCAGACTTCTCAACACAAACCATAAATGCCAGGAGAACTTGGAATGAAGTGTTTCAAGTCCTAAAAGAAAACAACTTACTATCCACACCAGTGGTGGCAAACCTATGGCACACATGTTATATATGTTTTTCTTTCAAGACAAAAGATGTTAATGGTAGACTTGTTTTTCTAAACTAAAACTTCAGTGTTCAGGTTTAATTGCAGTGTTGGCACTTTGCAATAAATAAGTGGGTTTTGGGTTGCAGTTTGGGCATTCATCTCTAGAAGGTTTGCCATCACTGACCTAGACTAATACATCCTGCAAAACTACCTTTCAAAATTGATAGAGAAATAAGGTCTTTCACAACAGACACTGTTGAAATCCGAATTATTAGCAACTACTTCAAAAACTTGTACTCTAATAAATTGGAGAATCCAGAAGAAACGGATAGGTTTCTAGATACATATGAATTGCCAAATTGAACCAAGAAGATATAAAAACCCTCAGTTATCCCCTAAGAGGCAATGAAATTAAGGCAGTAATAAAAAAAACCTACCAACTAAGAAAAGCCCAGGACCATATGGATTCACCACTGAACTCTACAAGAATTTTAAGGAAGAGCCAATGCCAATATTCCTCAAACTCTTTAATGAAATTAAAATGGAAGGAGCACTGAAAACTCATTTCTGGAAGCTAGGATTACATTGATTCCAAAACCAGACAAGGATTCAACTAAAAAAGAAACTAAAGGCCAGTCTCATCAATGAACATACATGGAAAGATCAACAAGATGTTGGCAAACAGCACATAACAAATCATTAAAAAGACCGTACATCATTACCAAGCAGGCTTCACCTCAGGGATGTAAGGATGGTTCAACACACACAAATCAATAAATATACCACATAGAAATAAACCAGACTTACATGTGTGAATATTGTATTGTCTCCCTCGTGTGAGAAACCAAAAGAGTAAATAAGATCCAAAATGTATAATAGATTTTATAAAATGGGAAGAAACTGTTCAAAAGGAAAAGAGAAACTGGGATGGGGGAAAGGAGAAAAGAAGGAAGGGAAAAGCAAAACAAAACAAAACAAAAATATATATATACACACACACACAAGATAGTTATACTACTAATTTCTCTTAGTTCATTGAAAAGAAAGGTTTGTGCTAATGTTGTTTGGACAATTAAATGCCTATATCTTGTACTCTAAGTAATTTAAAGACAACAATATGCAATGTATTAACCACTGTTACTCTATCATCTTGTTTTGAAATTTTGTTTTTATTTTTAAAATAAAATTAAAAATAAATAAATATACCACATAAACAGAAGTAAGGACAAAAATTACATGATCATCTCAAAAGACACAGAAAAATCCAACATCTATTCATGATAAAACAGGTATAGAAAAACCTTATCTCAATCTGATAAAAGCCATTTATGACAAACCTATTGCCAACATCATGTTAAATGGGAAAAACTGTAAGCTTTTCCTCTAAAATCAGGAACAAGACTAGGATATCCATTAGCACTACTACTGTTCAATACAGTACTCAAAACTTTAGCCACAGCAATCAAGGCAAGAGAAAGGGATATATACATATATAAGGCAAACTATCCTTATTTGTAGATGACATGATCCTTTACATAAAAAACCCAAAAATTCCACCAAAAGACTCCTGGAACTAATAGACAAAATCAGCAAGGTGGCAAAATACAAACTTCAAGCAAAAAAATCAATAGTGTTCCAGTATACCAATAACGAACCGACCAAGAAAGATATTAGGGAACAATAACATTCACAAGAGCTTTTAAAAAATACTAAACACAAAAGAATTAACCTAATAAAGGAAGAGAAAGACCTCTGTAATGAAAACTATAATACTGTACTATATTCTGAAAAAGGAGATTGAAGAGGACATCAGAAAATGGAAAGATATCCCATGTTCCTGGATAAGCATAACCAACGTCATCATCTCTTAGTTACTCTTCTCATTTCTGAGACAAAATACCCAACACCCAAAGGTAAAGGGGGAAAGGTTTATTTAGCTCACAGTTTGTAGAGGTTTCAGTCCATAATGAGCTGGCTCCAAGGCAGGGTGGCACACGGCAGAGGGCAATAGTTCATGGTGGTGGAAGATAGCAAACAAGGGAAGGAGAGGCAATAGGCCTCTTTCTGTCCATTTTGTATAAGGTACCCACCCTAGGGTGGATGTAGCACTCACACCCTTAATCCCAGCACTGGACCAGGAATCAATCATAAACTCTAGATTCAGCCACCTTTGAAAAGCCTGCCCCCCATGACTGCATGAGGCTTTGGGGGGACATCTAGACACAAACCATAAGATATCAAAACAGCCATATTTCCAAAACTGATATATATATTTAATGCAATCCCAATCAAAATACTAACAGCATTCTTCACAGAACTGGAGAAAACAATCCTAAAATTCATAGGGAACCAGAAGAGACCCAGCATAGCAAAAGCAATCCTGGGCAACAAGTATAAAAAAGGAAACATCACAATCCTGGATTTCAAGTTACATTACAAAGCTACGGTGATAAAAACAGCATGGTACTGGCACAAAAACAGACATGTGGATCAATGGAACAAACAGAGGATACAGAAACAACCCCAGGCACATTCAGCCATGTGAAATTTGACGAAGGGGCCAAAAACATACACTGGAGGAAAGATAGCCTCTTTAACAAATAGTGCTGGGAAAACTGGCTATCCACATGAAGAAGACTGAATCTAGAGCCATATCTCAGCATATACTAAACTAAAATCAAAATGGACCAAAGATCTAAATATTAAAACAGAAACAATCTACTGGAAGATAAAATACGTAAACCTTTGAAGACAAGGACTTTCTGCACAGATCCCCAATTGCACAATAAGTAACATCAAGAATCAGCAAATAGGATTACAGCAAATTTAAAAGGTTCTGTAAAGCCAGGAAAACAACAGAGTGAAGAGACAACCTGCAGAATGGGAAAAAAGTTTTGCCAGCTACTTCTTGGAAGATTAATATTTAGAATATATAATGAACTAAAAGGAAAAAAACTAGTCCTCCCAAAATAAAACACCCAATCAAAAAATGGACAACTGAAATAGATACTTCTCAGAAGTAAAATGGCCAATAAATACATGAAAAAATGTTCAACATCTCTTGCTATTAGAGAAATACATATTAAAACAACACTGAAATTCTATCTTAGTCCAAAAAGAATAGTTACCAAGAAATCAAATAATAGCAAATGCTGGTGAGGCTGCAAGGAAAAAGGAACCATTCTACACTGCAGATGGGAATGTAAACTAGTACAACCATTATGGAAATCAGTATGGAGATTCTAAATAAAATTATATATACAAATTCCATTTGACCCAGCTAGTCTCCTTCTAGGTATCTTCCTGAAAGAATTAAAGGCATCATATTACACTGATACATGGATACCCATGTTTACAGCAGCACAACTCATTATAGCTAAATCTCAGAAGCTGCCTATATATCCATCAACAGATGAATGATTAAAGAAAATGTGGTATTTACACACAATGGAGTAGTACTCTGCTCTAAAGAAGGATAAATTTTAGTCATTTGTAGAACAATGGATGAAATTTGAGACTATAATGTTAAGTGAACTACAGCAAACACACCAGGTTAAATATTGCATGGTTTCTCTTATACGAGAAATGTAAAGTATAGATAAATTAAAAAGCGTAATAAAAGACCAATAATAGGAATCAAAGGGGCTGGGGATATAGTTCAGCAGCAGAGCGCCTGCTGGGCAACTGTGAGGTCATGAGTTCGATTCCTGGTACCAAGGGGGGGAGGTATCAGAGAGATAGTTATTTCTCAAATGGGAAGGGGACCAACAGATGGAGGGAAAGGGGATGTAAAAAGAATAAAGATGTGTTAAGTTGGTACATGTGCCAACTACCTTACAATGAATATAATCATTATCACTGCAAACACATACTAATTTAAAAAAATTTGTAATAGAATAACCAACATAATTTTACAAAAGAACAAAGCTGGAAGATTTACACTTCATGATTTTGAAACTTACAATCAAGTTATAATAATAATAGCAGTATATTAATGAAATGCAGACATGTAAATCAATGTAATACACTGAAGAATACATAACTAAATCCTAAAATCTATAGTCAATTATTTTTAAACAAATATGCAAGGGTAATTCGGTGGGAACGGAGGTTTTTTAACAAATCATGCTACAGTTGGTTATCGCCAGGTAAAACAATAAACATAGACCCTTATCTTTTTATCAGTTCACAAAAATCAAATTTAGACCTAATTTTAAAAATCTAGAACTTTCAAAAGAAAACATAGGAGAAAGTCTTTGTGATTTGGGTTAGGCAAAGATTTCTTATATGTGACACCAAAACAACAACCCACAAAGAAAAAAATGATAACGTAGACAATCAAAATTAAGAACTTTACACTTCAAAAGACACTATTTTTAAAAAGTCAAGCTACATACTGGCAGAAAAATATGTGCAAATCCTATTATCTGATATGGGATTCATATTCAGAATATATACAGAACTCTTGGGGGAGGAAAAAAGATGGCGGACGCAGAGAAACTCTCTAAAAGTTGCCGTTGGACTACGGGAATATAGTGACCGGGAGAGCGCAGGAGGGGGGCAGATGCCCCCCCCCGGGACCCAGAAAAGTTCTGAAGCGCAGCTTGGGACCCCCGGCACCAGTGAAGGGGACTTTTCAACAAAGAAGGAGCAGACAGCACGCGCACCTTCTACCATCCCAGGAATCACGGAGCGACAGAAGCTCAAAGCTGCGGACACACGGTGACAGCCGGTGCCCAGGGAGCCCCACGGAGGATCCTGAGACAGCGGCGGGGCAGGGGAGCAGCGGAGAACTGCGCTGGCCAGCGGTGAGTGTCTCTCAGCCACAGCTGTCCCGCGCCAGAGAGCAACTGGCCGGGCGCCATTGTGGGGGGTGCGGCGAAAATCAGAGCAGCTCGAAAACAGCTCTGGGAACTCGTGCTCCGGACAGGGCAGCGCAGCGCCTCTCAGGCCCACGAAAGTGCGCTGAGGGCGGCGGGTGAACGAGACTGGTCTCTCAGCCATGCCTGTCCCGCGCCAGAGAGCGACTGGCCCGGCGCCATTGTGGGGGGCGTGGCGAAAATCAGAGCAGCCCGAAAGCAGTGCGCTGACAGCGGCAGGCGAAGGAGACCGGTCTCCACCTGAAAGTCCACGCTCTGCTCACCGCCCGCCAAAGGGCCGCTCCTGGCTCGCTGGGACGGACCTGCACGGAACAGGACTCTGTCGTCACACGGTGCCTGCCTACAGCAGAGTCAACACCTGGAACTGATTCTCTTTATTTTTTTATGTTTTTTTTTTTTTTTTTTCTCTCTCTCATTAGTTTTTTGTTCTGGTGAAGGGGTTTTTACTTTTTTTTATTTTTATTTTTATTTTATTTTTATTTATTTTTTTTCTTTTGTGGGGTTTTATTTCTGTTTTATCTGTTTGCTTTGTTGTTTTTGTCTTCATTTTTGTTTCTGTTTGTCTATTTGCTCTTTCCTTCATTATTCTCTCTGGCTTTTATATGAGTGTAAACAGCGCCTCTAACCTCTTTGTGATTGTGGTTGTGATCTGTTCTTCCTTTTATCCTTTCCTTCTCTTTTTCCCACCAGTCCTCTGCACCAGTGCCCCAATGTTAGTGGGATCCCTCTCGGTCCTCTAACCTTACATCTAATTCCTTCCTCTTCTCACAATACTCTATTTCCTCCTTAACTCATTTTAAATTTAAACTCCTGAGGGGAAAAATTGACATACTAAGGACTTGTATACTGCATATAATTTTTCTGGTGTGTTTTAGATTTTGTTATATAACCGCAACTCTACTTTATACAGCTAAAAGTGGTAAATAACTGGTTAGCTCAGTCTGTCATTTTCTAGGCTGTGTTTGATGCTTCAGTTACCATTATAGCCAAATGTGAAATAATTGTTCTAAACAGCTTTCCTTCCTGATATTTCATGATTGATATTGACTAAGGGACACAGAAAATACAGTGGCACAGTACCAAAGAATCAAGGACTGGGCCAAACAGGTAGCAACTTCTCACATCCAACGAATTGAAGAGGTAGGATCTGGCAGAAAGCTCAAAACCCAAAAGCAAGCTCCACTTGGAAGATACCGCAGAGAAGTAGTCATCTTCTAAGGATCTTGAACAATAGCAATAAAGTAACCTATCATAGGTAATTTACAAACATCACCCCAGGAATTAAAGAAAGAAAAAATGAGACGACACTTAAACAAGATGCAACCCCACACATCCAATTCACCAAAGGCAAACCTAGGGGGCAACGAGGTGGGACAATCCGAAAGCCACCTACCTGGCATATCTGAAGGGGTAACAACAAAACAATTGAATGAGGCTCTGGAAAAAAATTAAAACAGAAATAATTTCACAGATAACTGCAGAGATAATGTCCACAATGAAGACCATGCTTAAGAACACTATAGCTGATACAGACAAAAAAAATAGATGAGCTTAAGAAAACTATAGAAACCATGAATGCTCAGCATAGGAAAGAAATGGAATCCATAAAGCAGATTCAAGCAGATATCCAAGAGAACAAAAATTCCATTGAAAGTATTTGTAGCAGATTAAGCCAATGTGAGGACAGGATATCAGATATAGAAGACAGGCTTGCAATTAGTGATCATGAAAAGAAAGAATTTTTAAAAACAGCAAGGGACCATGAAAAATCAATTCAGCAGCTGCTAGATGACTCAAAGATAAACAACTTAAGAATAATTGGAATAAATGAAAAAGCAGGAGATAGCATAAATGACATTAAAACCTTGTTCAAAGACATTATCAGGGAGAACTTTCCTGGAACAGAAAAAGAATTTGACCCCCCAATAAGTGAAGCTTTTAGAACACCAACTAGACATGATCAAAAAAAAAACTTCAGGGGCCGGTGAGATGGCTCAGCGGCGTAAGCGCCTGCCTTGCAAGCGCGAGGGCCCGAGTTCGACTCCCGGAACCCACATACGAAAAAGGGGCCGGTGATATCGCTCAGTGGCACGGGTGCCTGTTGGTGCGCGAGGTCCTGAGGTCGACCCCCCAGTACCCAAAAAAAAAAAAAAAAAAAAAACTTCAGCCAGACATATCATAGTCAAGATCCCAGAAATTCAACAGAAGGGCAGAATCTTAAAAGCTGTTAGGGAGAAGAGACAAATCACCTATGAAGGAAAACCCATCAGAATCACAGCTGACTTTTCAGCACAAACCCTCAATTCAAGAAGAGCTTGGAATGACGTATTTCAAGCTCTAAAGGAAAATAATTTTCAACCCAGATTGATGTACCCCGCAAAACTATCTTTCAAAATTGATGGAGAAATAAAATACTTTCAAGACAAAGAACATCTAAGAAAATTTATGACCACCAAACCAGCACTCCAAAATGTTCTGAAGGACATTCTAGAAAGAGATAGGAACCCCAACAGAAGGAATCCACCAGGCAGGGCAGATAATTAAATAGCAGGAAAGGGGAAAAACAAAGAGTGGGAACCAACAACAGGAAAATATCATGACAAGTATAAGTCAATACATATCAGTTTTAACCATCAATGTTAATGGTCTCAATTCACCAATCAAAAGGCACAGACTGGCAAAATGGATCAAGAAGCAAGATCCAACAATATGCTGTATACAAGAAACACATTTAATTCAGAAAGAAATTCATAGACTGAAAGTCAAAGAATGGAAAACAATACTCCATGCCACAGGAACCCAGAAAAAAGCAGGGGTAGCTATTCTTTTTGCAGACAAAGTGAATTTCAAGCCAAGAATGATTCAGAGAGATAAAGATGGTCATTACATCCTTATAAAGGGAACAATCCAAGAGGAAGAGATAACGATCATAAATATATATGCGTCAAATACAAATGCACCAAACCATATAAAACAAGTACTAAAGGACATGAAAAATCAAATAAGCACTAATACAATTATATTGGGAGATCTCAATACTCCATTGTCACAAAAAGACAGATCAACTAGACAGAAAATCAATAATGAAATAATAGAACTGAACCAAACTTGTGAACAAATGGACTCAGTAGATGTCTACAGAGTGTTCCACCCCACAACATCAGAATACACATTCTTCTCAGCTGCACATGGGATGTTCTCCAAAATAAACCACATACTAGCTCATAAAACCTGCTTAAGTAAATGCAAAGGAATTGAAATTATCCCATGCATATTATCAGACCATAGTGCAATGAAATTGGAAATCAATGGCAAAAGAAATCACAAAAACTCCCTAAACACATGGAAATTAAACAGCACCCTCCTGAACAACCAATGGGTCACAGATGAAATCAAAGAAGAAATTAGACAATTTCTACAACTGAATGATAATGACAGTACAACATACCAGAACTTATGGGATACAATGAAAGCAGTCCTAAGAGGGAAATTTATAGCATTAAATACTTATATTAGGAAAATAGAGCAAGCGCAAATAAACAACTTAATGGCGAACCTCGAACTTCTAGAAAAAGAAGAGCAGGTTAAGCCAAAAGCCCGTACAAGAGAGGAAATTACAAAGATCAGAGCAGAAATGAATGTATTGGAGACTAAAAAAACAATACAAAGAATCAATGAAGCAAAAAGTTGGTTCTTTGAAAGAATAAATAAGATTGACAAACCCTTATCCAACCTTATTAAAAAAAGAAAAGAAAAGACTCAAATCCATGCAATTGAAAATGAAAAGGGTGATATCACGACGGACCCTGCAGAAATCCAGAAGATCATCTATACCTATTTTAAAAATCTATATTCTACTAAGATGGAAAATGCAGAAGAAATGGATAGATTCCTAGATTCGCATGAATTATCAAAGCTGAATCAAGAAGATTTAAAAATCCTAAATAAACCAATATCAACCAATGAAATTGAAGATGTAATTTAAAACCTCCCAACAAAGAAAAGCCCAGGCCCTGATGGATTCACTGCTGAATTCTACAAGAAATTTAGAGAAGACCTAACGCCACTACTTCTCAAACTTTTTAATGAAATTGAAAGGGAAGCAATACTCCCAAATTCATTCCTGGAAGCAAGCATTACCCTGATACCAAAACCAGAGAAGGACCCAACTAAGAAAGAGAACTACAGGCCAATCTCCCTAATGAACATAGATGCAAAAATCCTTAATAAGATACTGGCAAACAGAATCCAACAAATCATCAAGAAGATTATACACCATGACCAAGTTGGATTCATCCCAGGGATGCAGGGATGGTTCAACATACGTAAATCAATAAATGTAATACACCATATTAACAGAACCAAAGACAAAAATCACATGATCATCTCAATAGATGCAGAAAAAGCTTTTGACAAAGTCCAGCACCTTTTCATGATAAAAACCCTACAGAAAATTGGAATAGAGGATCTTTACCTCAACCTGGTAAAAGCTATCTATGACAAACCAACAGCCAATATTATACTAAATGGCCAAAAACTGAAAGCCTTCCCTCTAAAATCAGGAACAAGACAAGGATGTCCACTGTCCCCACTCTTATTCAACATAGTTCTGGAAACTTTAGCCAGAACAATTAGACAAGAGAAAGAAATAAAGGGAATAATGATTGGAAAGGAAGAAGTTAAATTATCATTATTTGCAGATGACATGATACTCTACACAGAAGACCCCAAAAACTCCACTAAAAAACTGCTAGATTTAATAAGCAAATTCAGTAGTGTAGCTGGATACAAAGTCAATACTCAAAAGTCAATAGCCTTCCTGTACACAAACAACAAACGTACTGAAAGAGAAATTAGGGAAACAATACCTTTCACAATAACATCCAAAAAAATGAAATACCTAGGAATCAACCTCACAAAGGATGTAAAAGACCTGTACACTGAAAACTACAGTACTCTGAAAAAGGAGATTGAAGAGGATATCAGAAAATGGAAAGATATCCCTTGCTCCTGGATAGGAAGAACCAATATAGTGAAAATGGCCATACTTCCAAAATTGTTATACAGATTTAATGCAATTCCAATCAAAATTCCAACAGCATATCTCACAGAATTAGAGAAAACAATCCTAAAATTCATTTGGAATCAGAAGAAACCTAGAATAGCAAAGGCAATTCTGGGCAACAAAGGCAAGGCAGGGGGCATCACAATCCCCGACTTGAAATTATACTATAAAGCTACTGTGATAAAAACAGTGTGGTACTGGCAAAAAAACAGACCTGAAGATCAATGGAACAGATTAGAAGATGCTGAAACAACCCCAGACATACTAAGCCACCTTATCTTTGACAAAGGTGCCAAACACATTCAGTGGAAGAAAGAAAGCCTCTTTAATAAATGGTGCTGGAAAAACTGGCTCTACACATGCCGAAGATTAAAACTAGACCCATATCTTTCACCATGCACTAAACTAAATTCAAAATGGATCAGAGATCTAAATATTAAAACAGAAACATTAAATCTGCTGGAAGGTAAGATAGGTAAATCCCTTGAAGACATTGGTGTAGGCAAAGACTTTATGAATAAAAACTCAACCGCACGGGAACTATCCCAAAGAATCAAAAACTGGGATCTCATCTTATTAAAAAGCTTTTGCACAGCAAGAGAAACCACCAACAGAGTGAAAAGACAACCCACAACGTGGGAAAAAATGTTTGCCAGCTGTTCCTCAGACAAAGGATTACTATCGAGAACATATAAAGAACTCAAAAAAATCAGACCTCCCAAATTTAAAGACCCACTCCAAAAATGGGCAACTGAGATGAATATACATTTCTGAGATGAAGAAATACAAATGGCAAATAAATATACAAAAAAATGTGCAACATCACTAGTCATTCGAGAGATGCAAATTAAAACAACACTGAGATACCATCTCACTCCAGAAAGAACGGCTACTATAAAGAAATCAACTAATAACAAATGCTGGAGGGGCTGTGGGGAAAAAGGAACCCTTCTTCACTGTTGGTGGGAGTGTCGACTGGTACAGCCACTGTGGAAGTC
Source organism: Erethizon dorsatum (assembly GCA_028451465.1). Lineage (NCBI taxonomy): Eukaryota > Metazoa > Chordata > Mammalia > Rodentia > Erethizontidae > Erethizon > Erethizon dorsatum. The sequence goes on from CM051835.1 coordinate 20,698,486, forward strand.
AGTGTGGAGATTCCTCAAAAAACTAGAGTTGGAGGTCCCATTTGACCCAGCTATTCCCCTTCTGGGCATCTTCCCAGAAGAATTAAAAACATTGTACCACAGTGATATATGTGCACCCATGTTTATAGCAGCACAATTTGTAATAGCCAGATCTTGGAAACAACCCAAATGCCCATCAACTGAGGAATGGATAAGAAAGATGTGGTATTTTTATACAATGGAGTACTATTCAGCCATAAAGAAGGATAAACTGGAGACTTTTATAGGTAAATGGATGCAACTCGAGAAAATACTCATAAGTGAAATAAACCAGACGCACAAGTGTAAGCATCGTATTGTCTCTCTAGTATGAGAAACTGAAAGAGTAAATAAGATCCAAAATGTACAATAGACACAGTGAATCAAAAAGAAACTGGTCAATAAGAATGAGAGACTGGAATGGGGAAAAGAAAGAAGGGAAAGGGAAAAAAAATTGTATATGTATATAAGATGGTTAAGATAGATACACTACCAGTTTTACTTAGTTCATTGAAGAGTAAGGTTTGAGCCAATAATGTTTGGACAATTGAATGCTAATGTCTGGTATCCTGAATAACTAACTTAAAGATAATAATACGTAATGCATTGACCATTGTTACCCTCATATTATGTTGTTTTGAAAATTTGTTCTTTTTTTTTGATTTGTTTTGTTTTTTCTTCTCTTTAAAATAAAAAAAAAGAACTCTTAACATCTCAATAATAAAAGAAATCCCAATAAAAGTGATCAAAACATTTGAATAGACAGTTCACAAAAAGATACATGAGTGGCTAAATAAGCACATTAAAATATCTTTAGTATTTAAAGAACTGCAAACTAATATGACAATGAAGTACAAATACACAGCCAGTTTTAGTTAGTTTCAGTTATCTATAACTGAAATGACTGGCAACAGAAGTATTACCAGGTACTGTATATGAAGAAAGTGAAGCCCTCATGTTTTGCTGGTGAGGATCTAAAATGATAAACTACTTTTAAAGATCAGCTGGGCCTAAAAAGTTAAATGTGACCCAACAATAATACTCCCATCCAACAAAAACATGCAAACATACATGTATGCAAGTGTTCACAGAAGCATTATTTTTAATAGTCCCAAACTAGGAACAATCCAAATGTCCATCAGCTGAATAGATAAATAAAATGTGGCACATCCATACAATGGAATATTATTCAACCATAAAAACCAATTAACTGGGGCCGGTGAGATGGCTCAGCGGCATAAGCACCTGCCTGGCAAGCGCAAGGGCCTGAGTTCAACTCCCGGATCCCACATATGAAAAAAGGGCCGGTGATACTGCTCAGTGGCACGGGCGCCTGCTGGCGCGCGAGGTCCTGAGGTCGACCCCGGTACCCACGAAAAAAAAAAAAAAGCAATTAACTATTAAGAGACATCACAACACTAACAAACCTCAAATATATCATGCTAAAAGCCAGATGCATTCCATTTATTGAAAGTTCCTAAAAAAGCAAATCTGTTTTTTTTCCTGAAAAAGCAAATCTGTAGAAACAGTGAGGGAATGTAAAAGGATGAAACAAGAGTTGATACAAACAGCCCTGAAGAACTTTATAGGATGAGGAAAATATTATTTAACTGGACTGTAGTGATAATTACACAACTCTTTAAATTTATAAAGTTTACAAAATTGTACTTACAAGTATACTTCATAGTAGGAACTTTTATTTCAAGAAAATTATTAAAAACTAGCAATAAATTAGTGCAATTTATCAAAGAAATCTGCCAAAATCTACCATGGATAGTAGGGAGATACTAGATATTTCTACTACAGAATAACAAAGCACAGACCTCAAATTTACCCTCAATGTGCAAGAAAACACCACTAGATTCCAAGAGTAAGTACAGTATTAAAAGATTGCTCTTGTATGAAGAATGAATCTGATTTTTTTTTAAAGTTAATTTTTCTCCCATCTCCAAAAACACCTATGCTGATATTCTTAATCTTTCTTGAAACTATGTTCTATATCTGAACCAAATGCTCTTCCCTCTTTTGGCCAAAGAAACACACAGATCGATCTATCCGTCTATATTTGTCTGTCTGTCTGTCTACCTATTTTTTTAAAGTTTTATGTAGACATGCATAGACAAGAGAAAAGACTGACTGTGCCAAATTATACTTGCCACTTCTTTCTGTGTCAGCATATTTTTGGCCTTGTGCGTGCAATTTGAAAGGAGAGAACCAAAACATTTTTATTACATTTAAGTGGGACTCCAAGCTGTTTCTAGGCTCCTCTTAACACATTCCAGCTGATTAGTGCCTATTTTAACAAAAGCCTACTATCCTTTCCTAAACATTTTAATTGGTTAAGAGCTTCTGTTGTTTGCCACAGCAGTCACTTTAAGTCACTGATTAAAGCAGTTTGCACATCAGCACAATCTGAAATCAGTTTCCTTTTCAACCAGCTGGGCTTAAGAAGCAATCTTGAAGACAGCCCAATTGAAGGAGAACCAAGAGCAGTGCAGTGCCCTGTATGACCATGAAAGGAAGAATCACAGAATTTAGAGGGATTAGAAAGAAAAACCCAAACTGTCATGAGTAAGTACTTTGTGAAGCTTTCTGACTCACAAATCACACTCATGTGCACTTACTGCAAGGATAAACCAAAAGAAAGTTGGATGATACGTTCCTTTCTTATAAGCACCTTGGAATACTGCATTCCATGAGAGCTGCCTACGGGCTTTGTGCCTTGTTACACTGATGGTGCAGGTCATCAACACAAGCTGAAATTCAGAATGTGAAATCGAGGTTTAAATGGACTCTGGGCTGTCCTGGTTGTTTTAACAAGGGAAAGTTTTTCGTAAGATCCACATTTTCAGCCAGAGGGAAAGATAGCTTTCCCATTTTCAACATAAAAAGAGAAAAATTACTCAGCAGGTTTAAGGCAAACCACTTTATTACATAGTGAGAAAACAAAACACTGGGAGAAAACAGGATCGCTGTGGTTTATTACATACAGGCTTCCTTGAATGCTCTCAGGAGAAATCTAAATGTTCACTGAGAACATAATGATCGCACACATGCTTTCATTTTTATGATACCAGTCATCTTTCTTTCTTAAGGGATAGGCAGGCCACATTTTCCAAGAGCCATACCCTATAATTAGGGATGTTCTGATACATGGATTGACAGGAACTTGAAATGATTTTAAAAACAGAGCAAGAAGGGATGGAAGCCTTTATGAAGAACTGAAAAATTAAAATACTTTGATAATGGTTATGTGTGTATAATGGTCTTTGGTTTCTTTGTCATGTCTTATTTTCTCATCTTTATTTCAATCTTTATTTCAATGATTTCATTTTAATTATTTGGCTGATGAGTTGTATACTAAAATGTACACTTCAAGATAGTGCTGTGTGGGCCGGTGAGATGGCTCAGCGGCATAAGCGCCTGCCTTGCAAGCGCGACGGCCCGAGTTCGACTCCCGGATCCCACATACGAAAAAGGGGCCGGTGATATCGCTCAGCGGCACGGGCGCCTGCTGGTGCGCGAGGTCCTGAGGTCGACCCCCCCGGTACCCACAAAAAAAAAAAAAAAAAAAAAAAAAAAAAAAAAAAAAAAAAGATAGTGCTGTGTGCCACCTATTGATAGGTGTGCAACCAATGAAGACGTTTAGCCACAAAAGGCCAAGAATGAGCTCTCCGCATTTGATTCAGTGTCTTCTATACACTTGCCATATCTGTGGAAAGTCATCCTACCTACTCTGTCCACCCTCATACAAGTCAAACTACACCCTAAGTACCACTGATGTGTAATCACCATGTCAAATAATAATACATCCTTTCAGCAGGTGTCCTCCAGGATTCTAAACAGACTGATTTTTGAGTTAGAATGATATGACTTGTCTTAATCAATGAGGCAGAAAATAAGGCTGGATCATCCAATTCTGGGTTTAACAATTTAAAATGAGTCAAAAAGTAACCAGTAAAAAACAAGTAAAAATAGTTAATAAAAAAATATAAAGTATAGACTCAACCTCTAGAATACACGTACTGTATTTTCTCCTTCATGACTAGATATACTGATGCTATTTTGAGAAAGGATTAGAAAAGTATGTCAAATTGCTTTTTAAAAAAATTTTATAGGTCTGAAGAGATTTAAAAATTTAGTAACTGTATTTAATATTTCTTTTAAGATGCTCAGAATCTATTTTTCTTAAATTGACCAGCTCTGTATAGACAAAGGCCACATTTATATCTACATACCTGGACAAAGATATGATAAGTAACTCATGCTCAAGATCACATAAATCCAGGCCAATTACAAACACACACATACACACACACACACACACCATACACAGAGAAAGTGTCTCCTAGACTACAATGCTGAAGGATCCACAATTTGGGGTTACATAATATCACATAATCTGTGTAAGTAAACTGCTCTGCACATGGGACAGTGCTACATGATACAAAAACAAAATTGAAAAAAATATTTATTTGGTATTGATGAATAATATAATTTTACTACTAATTGTAGCATGTTTTATCTAGTGCTAAGAGAACTTATAAAGTGCATTTGAGGAGATATCTTCTAAAATTGAAGGAATGTTTTTTATGCATGAGAATAAGGAAGAGAGAAAAGTTAAACAGACTTGGGGTGAGAGCTGATCCAAAGTGAAAGAAAAGAAAACTGAGAGAAACACCTCAGCAGCCACAGAATAAACTGGTCATTGTCTAAGCAGATAGGAGCAAACTGCTACTCACTTGTACACGATGGTAAATCCAATGCTAAAAAGCAGCTGTTTGAGGGTTTGTACCATTCCTTTGCAGGACATCTTCAGTTTGTTTTAAACAAACATGTGAAGTCATGCTCATGTGAATGCAACTCGGTAGAATGGAGCTCTGCTCCTGTCACTATTCAGAAGCCTAATATAGACTATGAGATGCAAGACAAAGGGCCATGAAAGAGAGAATCATCTTATTATAAAATAAGTTACGTCCCATCCTATTAGCTGTCTCCATATATCCATCTTTTCTGACAGGCTCTGAGAGACTTGTTCCTGACACATCAGGAACATGGTAGCTATTTAATATAATGTCCTATACTCAGTGGGAATTTATAAATTCAGACATATCTCAATCACACAGGAATTGTGTGGAGGACTGAAACAATACGGCTTTTTCTTCTCCTCCAATTTGCTGTCTAACTTTTGATCATTTTAGCGCTCTTCCTAAGTAAAGTAGGAAAAGGGCAAGGAGTTGGAAATCCATCATGTACTAATTCATCAGCGCTGCTGATGAGCCGGGTGGAATACATTCAAACAAGTGGACAGACTTGATTTGAGGAGCTTCTGAGAACTGAGTGGAACCCACAACCACATATAACAGATCACAGATGATGGAGTGACACACTGTTGCTTATAAATAGTGTGCGCAGGGAAATGCCCCTACTTTCACAACTGATAGGTGATTACTGTCTACACAGCCATGGCCAAGAACCTTTCCACTGAAAACTGTGGTGACAGAACAACAGGGCAGATAGGGAGGGAAGAGGAAAGGGACAGAAAAAAGAAAGGACTCTGAGGTGGTACCAAAGATAGCGCACAGAAGCACCAGCAGCCAGGAAGACCGTGTTGCCTGGGGTTTAGAATGTGAGCTATCTCCTCTCCCAATAAAGTCAGAACAAGAAACATCGCTCACACTGAAAACCAGAAGGTAAGAAAGTGTATAGCTGGTAGCTTCAGACCATAGACTGCTGGACTCAGGAGATGATATCGCCATACTCTCAGTATGACTATGCTACAATTAGGGCCAACAGAAAGTAACGATGCCCTGCTTTAGTTTTTATCGACAGGTAAAATAGCCAAGTTCTACCCAATAGTAAAGCAATCTTACCAACTGTGTACTGTTAGTCACACTCCTGACAACTGAATCAGAAGCGTCTAGATGTCTCTTCCCTCCCCAGACAGAGGTGTACTGTGAGGAGGGATAAAGGAGATCACTACCAGGGAGGCCACTTAAAGTCTGGAGAAAGGATTCTTTGGTGGGCAAGGGAAGTGAGTCTTGACTCATAAAGGGCCTTATGTGAGGAACCACTCAGACTGCTTCAAAGCTCAGGGGCGTCAAAGAACACCTGAGGATGTGACCCCGCTTGTCTAGCGCAGGCGCACAGTGGGATACAGTTACGTAACCATGACAGCACAGGTAAACACGCATGTGCTGGTTACGGCACTATGTAAGAATGTAAATATGAGATAACAACCTGTATAAGAATTATACAATAAAGATGCAGGTGGATCTTGCGCTCTTATGCTCTGCTCTGCTCTATGCTGCCTGCTGTTGTTGCTCATGTGTTGCACACACGCGTTCTTTAACCTTGGGACCTCACCTGCGAAAATGTCCCTTGGGCCCCCCCAGCAGGCCAACACCTTAGTAAAGAGACAACCAAGCGGAAGAACAAAAGGAGGACTAGCAATGAAGACATGAAATTTCTGGAGCTGGACACAGGGATGGATAAAAAGGGAAGCCATGTGAGAGCCACAAAGCAGAATTAGTGGCTAACAAGTGGGTATCTCACTTTTCCGACAGCTCTGTTCAAAGCATGGGTTTTGTGGCATCACTGGAGAGCTCTGATTCACCAAGACCTAGGTGGAGATACAGAAGACATGCACTATCACACTAGCAATGTGCTAGGACTCGAAGTCACATTCAGCATGAAAGACAGAATTCGTCAAAGTCCCACCTACAGATAGCCACAAGGTATTAGATACATAACCTTATGATCTTCATTAATGTAGGAAAGAAGACTACTAAGAAACAGAATAGTCTGGCTGAGGAGAACAACCCAGCATGTTAAAGAGACATGTGTTTGGATTCCTGTGTAGTTTGGGGGAAGTCCATCTCTTCCAATTTTAAGTTTTTCCATTGATAAAATGGAGATAATAACCTACAGCAACCTAAATGACATCTGGGTCCACTTGCCCTTCTTCATTTTACAGTACTTCTTCAAATCCTCAATTTCCTGGCTTGGAGGAACCATATTTTCCTAAGACTGAACCAATTCCCAGGAATTTATTCTCTCATGGTCCCTTAAGATTCTGGCCTCTTGTGTTCACAGGTGCTTTCTCTGCCAAACCTGAAAAAATTCCAGACACCAAATTGCCTCTCCACCAGTCTCCCCCTAGACAGAATACAAACCTAGAATTCCCGGAGTTTTAAAGGCACTGGAATTTGTGGTCATAACTTGGGGACATGTACAGAAGGCTGTGCCCCTGTGTAAACTCACTCACTTCCTGTCCCTTTTCTTCCCTTCTCCTGCCCTTTTCCTGAAGTAGCTCCAGGTGTTCTCCATCTATGAAGCTGAGGTGATTCTCCTTCCTCTCAAACCTCAACAATGGTTGACCACCAAGCCCATGGACAGAGATTCATTTTCTCCCCTAGGAATCCATATTTTCCCAGTAAAAACAATTCTCTTTCAGAATATTCACTAGCTATTAAAGTGCTAACATTTTCTCTACTTCTGTATGGGGCTTTGCAGGCTTGTTAGGCAGGATAAATGAAACGAAATAACAAAGTGCTAGCACAATGCCTTGCACATGGCAGACACGAAGTAAATACTGGATACCACATAATGCCCATCACATTTGATTTAATCCCTGAAAAAACCATGCCTACACTGGCCCAAGAGACTGATCACTTACAGGGAGAGGACCTTGGACCCTGACTGGTTGAGGCAACTGACAACAAGCAATTAAAGCTAAGAAACTCTAAATCTTTCTGCGAAAACACAATAATCATGATAGACAACAGGGTCCAATGACTTATCTGCCTTCTTCCAAACAGAGTCACAATATACAGCCAAACAGACAGCAGCACAGGTCCCACACAGTAAGTCTCTTCTGATCACCCCAATTCATGAAAGAAGGAAATTCTGAAGCACTGCTGCCACCAATCTTTCTGGAAAATTCACTTTGAATTTTGGATTTCCTTCAGTAATTACATAAAGTTTTTGTTCTGTGTTATAACTCAAAACCTTTTCTCTTATATGGCAACTCCTATAACCCTTCCTGCATCTCAAAACACAAAACATACACAGCCCAGTTAAGACTGCAGATCACTATGATGACAAAGCTGATCCTCCTCAGGAAATTCTCATGGGCTTGGCCTCTGGCGTTCCTGCCAGCAGGATGGGGCCTGGTAGATAGTTTGATCTCTCTGAAGCTCAGCTGGTGATGATTGCCTTTGGGCACCAGCACAGGCAGCCTGGGCACCTTGACAGATTCCTGGAGTGTAAGTAGCAAGGTGCCTCAGACCTATGCCAAGCAGCAGTGTTTCTAGGCATTTAAAAGTCAGTTTTCCTCCTTAAATGCCACCAGTTTGGAAGAGAAAGTTCTGTGCATACATGAACATAAACACACAGAAGGCAGCTCACCAACAGGCCTTAAGTTTGGGCAGTAAAACTGAATGCAGTATGTGGTACACACAAACCTGCAGGGTGAACCACTGCCAGCTGCCCTTCCAAAGGGTGAATGAAGAGGAACCCGAATGTAGTCAAGTGAATGAATCCTGGTCCCAGACCCTTCATCCATCTTCGAAAGCTGTTTTCATATTAACCCCAGCCTAAATGGAATTATAGGTTACATCTGCTAAGAAAAAGGTGAGGAAGCAGTCAATTTGAGAAGGATCAATTCCAGGGGCAGCAACAAGGTCTTTCAGGAACTTCTACAAATGGGGCCTGAACTCTCAGGACTAGAACAAGAATTGTGTCTCTCTGAAAATAGACGATACGATCCAAGTTCATCCATAAGACCCCAAAGAATTTCAATGAGGTAGAACTAGAAGTCCCATGGGTCTGGTCCAAAGTTGCTGTAACAGGAAGACCTATAAATTAGTTCTTTCTTTGGGCAAGCCTGTACTGCATTTACCCTTGTGCACTCATAATGTTGCCTCAGTGAATCTTTTTTTTTTTTTTTTGTGGGTACCGGGGGGTCGACCTCAGGACCTCGCGCCCCAGCAGGCGCCCGTGCTGCTGAGCGATATCACCGGCCCCTTTTTCGTATGTGGGTTCCGGGAGTCGAACTCGGGCCCTCACGCTTGCCGGGAAGGCGCTTAAGCCGCTGAGCCATCTCACCGGCCCGCCTCAGTGAATCTTAATTAGAGAAATCACCAAGATCTGCCAGTAAAGATAAATGTTGTATAGAGCACTGCAGTGAAAGGCTACAGTTATTAATCTAGACTTTAAATCCCATTAGCCTAATTAAGTACCCTCTCTTAAACGCCAAGCCAATGGCATACCACTCACCTTCCTCAAAGCTGGCATTCTTCTGTCTCACTAGTGCACAGAAGTTTTCAGCAGGGTTCACACTTCCAACCTAGAATATCACAGACAATGAACCTGCAGGTTCCTTCTCTTATTGGCAGCACCCTAACTAATACAATATGCCTTAATGTAGTAAGTGTGCTCTTAAAGACAAAGAGAAGGCCATTTCCGACACTGTCACTTCCAGGGCTCTGTTAAAAGCTAGCAGATTTAGTGGTCACATAGTTGGCCCGTCTACTTTCACTCACCTTTCTTTATGCAAACTGGCTTGTTTCCAGAGGTCAGAAGTAGTAAAAGGCTAGGTCCCAGCCAGCTCAGCCCTAATGCTCTATGTGGTTTAACAGCTCAGATTTAACGCTCTATATCCTGATGCCAAACCAATTAGGAAGGGGAGGATGCTTTAGTGTGGGGTCACACTAAACATAATTGCCCCACTATGATGAATGAGAAATAACTGCATAATGCTTGATTCACTCAACCGCCCCTTTTGGGAGACTGCTGCTGGCCCATAAGAATTAAAGTTTTGGTAGAACACACAAATATGCCCAAGCTGAACATGTTCCCAACAAGCAAAAGCAGATCATTTACAAAGACTTACTGTAGTCTAAGGGGAAAGTGCTACAGGGGAAATTTCAAAGACACAACTCTCAGCCATGTTATTTGGCGCTTTCTGATCACTAACTATGTCTTCAATCTATGTCCCAACCTACAGGACCTGAGTATCACTAAGCTCACGGGGAAGAAAACAATGGGGTTCCTATTAGGGCTGGTGAATCTTAGCACAAAATGTAGTTTCCATTTTGCTTTGCAATAGCAGGTAGAAAAGCTCTCAGAACAAAAAAGATCATGAGTTTTTCCTACATTATAACATATCCAAATGAAATCCATATCACTTTATAAACATTTGATTTTTCTATTAAATTTTTTTTTCTTGGTAACAGGGATTGAACCCAGAGCCTTCTCACTAAGCTACATCCCCAATCCATTTTATTTATTATTACTTTTTAAAATATGAGACAGGCTCTAAGTTGCCCAAGCGGGGTTTGAATTTGGCATCCTCCTGTCTCAGCCTCTCAGAGTACTAGAATTAAGCCATGCCTGGCTTAAGACATTCAATTTTTCTGAGAGTATTTCTGTTTGACATGGCCATAAAGGTATGCCCTGATGCAGACCTTTATTGCTACTATAACTTGCTAATAAGAAACAATTTTTAGGGCCAGTGAGATAGCTTAGCGGCATAAGCGCCTGCCTGGCAAGCATGAGGTCCTGAGTTCGACTCCCAATACCCACATATGAAAAAAGGACTGGTGATATTGCTCAGTGGCACGGGCGCCTGCTGGCGCGCGAGGTCCTGAGTTCAACCCCCGGTACTTACAAAAAAAAACCATTTTTAAGACCCACTGATTCAAAATAATGCTGCTTAAAAGAAGGTAATCCTTTCAAGTTCCAAAAACCTTCTCATTAAATAAAGCTCTTAAGTGTCAAAATACTTGGCTTGGGGAAATCCTAAACTGGTGAATCCTATTCTAAAGTTGTGTATTAGAAAAGACACGGGAAAGTTATACTAATTTAAATTTTAAGTACTTAGAGTAAGACTCAGGTCATTAACCTTCACTTATCGTTTTGACTAAGGAAAACCTGCAAAATGAAGCCAACAAAAAAAATCTGTACAAAAAGTGTTACCACTACAGGAGTGATAGTACATGCCTGTAATCCCAGTACACTGGGAGGCTGAGACAGGATGATCTCAAGTTCAAGCTCAACCTGAGCAACTCAGTGATTTAGCAAGACCCTGTCTCAAAAAATAAAAAAGGGCTGGGGATGTAGCTCAGTGCAAAGGACCTGGGTTCAATCCTCAGTAATAGGAAAGAAAAAAAGAAAAACCTATACTGAGATTTTCCATGTTCTGTAAGTTATTTAGAAGAAGTATAAGATAGGCCTAAGGTGGTAAGTTAACAGGTCACTCAAGCTGATGCCATCCTTCCCAACGCCCAACCTTCCTGCACTGGGGAGCCCACACTGGAAAAGCCCTGCTTACCTTGGTGACACTGCCTTCAGCCAGGCTAGAGACACTGAAGTGGGCTTCCACTTCTTCAGTTTTGTGTTTTTTAATGGTGAGTCCCTCTTCATGGCTAGGAAAGAAAGAAATTTTTTTTCTTTAAAACAAAACTCAGAATTTTTTATGTCAACAGAATAAACTTATTTCCTAGCATCAAAACCAAATAGTCACAGCGCTTTGTCCTTTACAAACACCTCATCTCATTCTCCTAGCTGCAGGGCCCCCGGCGGCCTGACCTGGAGCCAGCTGTCTTTTTCCCCCAGCAGTACAGAAATCATTACTAGGTGTATCACGAAGTCCTCACAGAAGATGAAACTTGCAAGCACATGTAATGGAAATACAACATTTAAATAAGAAACCCATCTACCCTTTAGATATTACTTGCCATGCCTGTCTCAGAATTGATAGCTATTAGGTTTTCCATGTACTCAGAAGAACTTTTTATCTCACATTGTCTATGTGAGAGCTTTATAAGCTTCTACCCACAACTGTCAAAACTTACTAGGCAATCTTTAATTAAATATACAAGAGCTTCTTAAAGAATTTTTACACTATTTTTTAAAAAGCTTTCAGAAAAACCCATTTAATTTGTTCTTTTATAAACCTAATTCTATTCAGGGCAATATGTTAACACAATCCAACAGCATCTGTGTGCTAAGAGAAAGACAACTCCAAGAAAGTATATCAAGCACCTTGCCTCAAGTAACGTGCTGGCTTTAGCAGTGTGCGTTTGAGGCAAGAGGAGGTCAAGTTAACTGCAAAGAAAAAGAAAATCCAATCCAAAGATTCTGCCATGATTTCCCATACACTACAGAACATAAAGATACAAAGATTTTTCTCCTAGTAATCAGTCTAGGTCAAAATCAGGCATTAAGAAATGGCTGAACGAAACAAGTAAGAAGTTAGTAACTATGATCTAGTATTTCTTTTTTTAAATAACTAATTTTAATTGACAAATAAAAACCGTAGTTATTACATAAAATATGATGTTTGTGGGTTATTGAAAGACATATACATTGTAGGATGGCTAAATTGAGCTACTTAACATATGTGTTACCTCACAGCTGTCCTTTGTGGTTAAGAACAGTTACAATCTACTCAGTGATTTTTAACACTAGTACTTCTATGTGCTGTTCAAAACCCCAATGTTGGGGCCAGTGAGATAGCTCAGCGGCATAAGCGCCTGCCTGGCAAGCGTGAGGTCCTGAGTTCAACTCCCGGTACCCACATATGAAAAAAAGGGCCGGTGATATTGCTCAGCGGCATGGGCGCCTGCTGGCACACGACGTCCTGAGGTTGACCCCCGGTACCCACAAAAAAAAAAAACAATGTTAAGGTAATGAGTTTTGAAGAAGTTATCTTAAAAACGAAGCAAAGAAAAAATAAGGCAAAAGTTGGCTCCCTCGGTGGTGTTTCAATAGCAAATCTCCTCTCATAGGTAGGCAAATCAATGCCATTAGCCACTACACTGACCTTAAGTGAAAAAAGTGGATTTGAGGCCAATTTAATACAGTTTAGCAAACCAATTAGATATAGAAAGTTAAAGGAAGGGATGACTTCCAGGAAACCAGGTGGTGTTCACTGAAATAGATTATATCTGCTTTAAGCGGGCTTTGAAAGGGGCATGGAAAGGAAAGACCATGCAGTTGTATTTCTGGACATACTGAACTTGAAATAACTCTAGACACTTATCTTGCAGACAGGATGAAAATCTAGGCTGCAGAGAGATATTCAATGGTTTTTGAAGCTCTATATGTATAATAATAAAAGATCCTGGAACACATATTGATAAGGCAAAATGGAATGACAGCTAAGAGTATAAGCTCTGGAGTCAGACTGCATTTAAATCCTTGCTCCAACATTTGCCAATTGGGATCTTATCTTCCCTAATCCTTAGTCTCCTCAGCTTTAAGATGGTGTCAATACAACAACCTACTTCATAGGATGGCCAAGTGGCTCCAAACAGATAATTCAAGTAAAGCACTCAGCATTATACTTGTGTTCAATAAGCTTGTCTGAGGACAAGCCCTGCAGAACATCAACATTTAAGGTTGGCGGGGAAGGAAATGCAGCCCCATTCTGAAAGCGTGCTGCCTGAAGTTAAGGAAGATATGTGGGTTCCAACAGGGTAAGAACACTTGACAAGGTCAAGTGCTACAAAGAAAAAAGTCACAAAAGAAAAGGACTGCAAAGCTGAAGGGGACTGAGCACTGCATGTCTTGGAAGACCAGTTTCTGAGGGGGGAGGCAGAGCACAATGAGAGCTGAGCAAGGCAGCACGTAGACTTTTCTCCTCATAAGCCTGGCTTGTGGAAGGAAAGATAATAATTAGATTAATAATTAGTACTAGGCAGTAATTGGAAGGAAGAAGTTGGGGGGGATTTTATTTTGTCTTAGATAAGAAGGGAAAGGAGCTGGTAAAAGGAAAAGCTGAAAATATAGAAAGTCAGAAGCCTTTATTAGTGGACTAAGGCACCAGATAAGAAAGAAGATGGGAGCTCGGGACACGTGAAGGGATGAACTTCAGACAGGATGAGGTGCCCTATGCCACTGAGACAGGAACGAAGTAAAGGCAGATGTAAAACAGACTTGCTTTTAGATAAGATGGGCCAGAAAACTGAGGCATTCCCACCAATTTCTCTCTATATTTTCTATGAAAACATTTCTACTATCATTACCATTGTTGTCACTGTTACTAATGTACTAGGGATATAATTAGGATTTTTTAAATTTTTTAGTTACACATTTCATCAGTTGCACACGCAGGAATAGACCTCAGATGTCCTAATTCTGATATTTTCATTTCTAGGGTGTGTGTCAACATTATAGGAAGTAATGCATTTATGTGATATGGGTAATATGTAGTACATGGTGAGACTAAAGTATCAAATAGTGCTCTTTCCCTCTTTAAATGAAGAAATCTTTTTTTTTTTTTTTATGGGTACCGGGGGTCGAACTCAGGACCTCGCACACCAGCAGGCGCCTGTGCCGCTGAGCGATATCACTGGCCCTTTTTTCATATGTGGATACCGGGAGTCAAACTCGGGACCTCGTGCTTACCAGGCAGGCGCTTATGCTGCTGAGCCGTCTCACTGGCCTAAAGAAATCATTTTTAACACTAGGTATTCACCAAGTCCAAGATATGTATCAGACCTTCTCAAATGTTCAGTCTTTTCACTGATAATGATACTATTATTGTGTGAGTGTTGATACTGCCTTCCCTTCAAATAGATTAAAGTGTTTTAATATATGTGATTTCATTGTGATATCTCTTGAGGTAACGTGGTTTCAGGTGAAGAAAATCTCATAAAGGTAAAATTATTTAACCAAATTCAGAACAACAGTAACAAAGCTGTAATGAAAATTAGTGAGTCCTACCCTCAGGACTCTTGTCTCTGACTATGAAATTTCCTGTGTACACATATGCCACTCCCCAGTCTTAGTCCCCTACCCCTCTACTGGACATATGTACTCTGGATACAGGGATGATAAATATCCTCAAAAACGCAGCTTAGGGTTACCTTAGTATCGGACATTTGCCATTTGCCAATCTTAGTCCCTCCACCCCACTCCAGGAAATACGTGCCCTGGGTACAGGGGTGATGGGGAAGAAAAGAAAATACATATATATGATAAAGCTCAGCGTTAGCAACTTTTTTCTCCCTTAGAGAAATTACCCTAAGGCTGATTGGAGCCTTCTTATAAAAAATGGAGGGTTCTAAGAACTGTGAAGAAGGGACTAAATCATTCTTCTTTAATACATGAGGTACTCAATAAATATATGCTAAATGCATCCTTTCTGTAGTTCTTAAAACCTAATACTTGGAGGAGAAAGGGCAGAATAGGAGGGTGAATAGGTGTATACGACTGATAATTTCCAGGCCCCAGGCAGATAACTCGGCTCTGTCACACACCATTATGAAAGCCCAGCATACAGAAGCTTCCAGAAGAGTGAGAGATAGGACTATAGCTAAAGGTATAATCACAGCAGGGATCAAATCACAGAACAACAGCCTTCTGGGTCTCTCTGGTGTGTTTTTTTTAACCAGCTAATTTACATTTTAATCAAAGGAGGAGGAGAAAATGGCCTGTTTCTTTCCCACAACACCAGAAGGTAATCAAGATCATGAACTGGAGCTTGAATACAGAGAGACAGAATAGACCTGCGATTGCAGTGAGCCTAGAGCAAGGCATCATGGGAAGAAGAGGCCACAGACTTACACTGAACTGCTCTACACTATGGATCCAGCCAGTGAGGACAGCAGAGGGAAAGTGGATTTTTAAGGACAGTCTTCCTGTGCAGAAGGTGGGATAGACTAAACAGAGCTGTAAATCTCTCCAAGGATCTATTAGGAATGTACATGATGGAATCTACTGAATGCATGATTTTGTTTGTTTCTGCTTTTTTGTTTTTTGGGACAGAGTCTTGCTATGTAATTCAGGCTGGCCTCGAACTCGAACTGCTTCTCCTGCCTCAGCCTCTCAAGTGCTAGCATTACAGGCATGCGTTACCACGGCCTGGCCAAGTGCATGATTTTTTTTTTTTTTTTTCCCAATTCTAACAAAGCTTGGGGTGTTAACCTCTGAAAAGCCATAAAATATGCAAATCTTTCTATTCAACTTGGATGATACTTCCAGCAATGATTTATAGAAACTAGAGAAAGTTTCTGGAGAATACTCAATATTCTTTCACTGGGGTTATTTACAGTATCCTTTACTTTGTCAATGAAGATACAGTAGAGGGAAGGGAAGGAAAGGAAAAAAAAAAAAAAAGATCTAAAGCCAGATCTCAAGGACAGAACGAAGTGAACAGATTATTCTGGTTTGAGAAAAAAAACAGTTACCTGAAACCTGGTAAAATCAATGTTACATACCTAAAATGATTCTGGATAATGAAGAATAATTTCCCCAAGTTTATTTTTGTTTTGTTTGAATAGAAAGTAATACAGATTCTGAACAGAATCTGATGAGGAAAAATCTTAATAGCCACTTGTAAGCTTGATTGAAAGAGCACATGAAAAGCATTTTGCAATAAATGCCTCCCTAATGGCATACTACTTCCCTAATAATACCACAAGCAACCACGTCACTAACATACTAATAGAGTAACTAAAGAAGGGCTGGATTTTTCATTCTCCTTTCCACTTTTTCTTCAAAAATCTCATTGGCACTTAACCTTCCCAGCAAAGGAACCTTGTAACCTTTAACCCACTCCTCCCACCCCAGTTCCTTACTTAGAAAGGGTAAAATTTAGTCCTAGTCAAAAATTTTGCTTAGCCTCCCTGGATATAATTCACCAAGAATTTGATGCTGACCCAAAAGTCAACAACCCAGAAGGGAGTCCCAGGTCCCAGGTGAACAGCAAGGATAAAATATGGCTAACGAACAGATAGGAAAAACCAGTATTTCAATGCAAGGCTCAAACATCTAAAGGCTTCTTCCTCCACCCTTGTAACTCCACAAACCCCCGGGCAACACCTTAACTCCAGAGCCCCTCCAAGACTGCTACAAATCTTAAAATGCAACTACAACCAGTACTTACTTGTCTTGGAAAATGTCCTGAGCAGTTACTTGGTCCTTTCTCTTGATGGCTTCAGTCAGAGGGAAAAGGGTCTTTATTTTGGAGAGAGGAATCTGACATTTTGCTGTCACCTCAGTCGGGGGATCCAGCATATTAAAAATATGCTGCTGGATCGGGGGCAGAGGTTCCTGGGGATGTAAAGCTCTGTGCAGTAGACACTGTAAGGAAAAGTATAAGGTTTTAAAACAAATGGAAGTACCATGTATGGCTTCTTTGTATTTTCTGGTTAGGGATCCTCCATCTTTAGTTTGAGAGGGCTGTGTGACCCACCATATGTAAGACAACGAAGAATGCTGACCTAGAACCAGCTTTGTTAGCAGGACACTGGGGTGTCTAAAACCTTCTGGAACGCACCCATGCCCAGCAGCAGATCCTTCAGTAGACCTCTCAGAAGGGAGCCGCTTAAAAGAAGCCGTGGCTTTAACTGCCTACCCAGTTCACTCCTGCCTTTAGATCCTGGGCTTAATACTCCGTGCTTTTTCTGCCTCCTCTAGACCTCTACACAGTTGGCCTTTTATTTATTTATTTTTTAGTTGTTCTGGTCTTTACTCAAAAGACCCAGATATTGGGCCGGTGAGATGGCTCAGCAGCTTAAGCGCCTGCGCTGCAAGCGGAAGGGCCCGAGTTCGACTCCCGGAACCCACATACGAAAAAGGGGCCGGTGATATCGCTCAGCGGCACGGGCGCCTTCTAGCGCGCGAGGTCCTGAGGTCGACCCCCCGGTACCCACAAAAAAAAAAAAAAAAAAAGACCCAGATATTATGTCCTCAAGAGAACTTTCCCTGATACGGTATTTGAAGTAGCCCCTCCTACCACCCAATCACAGTCTATCCTTTCTATTTGATGTTTTTATAGCATTTATTATCTAAAATGTTTTAGTTGACATCAATTTTTCAATTTTTTTAGTTTACTTATTTATTATCTAACCCTCCCTCTTGAATGTAGAGATCTTGTCTTGTTTACTGTTAAATTCAAAGCACAGAAAATCATGCCTGGGATATAATAAGCTCCTAATAGCCACTGATTGAAAGAATAAAGTCCTCTTTCCCAGCGTTCCTAATATTGAAAGAGGTGTCAGGAGGCAGCGCCAAGAGTAGGGCCAGGATCAAGACCAAGGCAGGTTCTCCACTCCTCACTGAGTGGAACTGGTCAGCAAGCCACTTCCTCTACATCCCCTGGAGTGTCTCAGTGCACTCAGCCAGGCCTTGGCAGCACTTGCATCTGCCCAGAAAAGTAAATACTCTAACAGGAGTATAGAAAGGTAAGCTATGAGATGCCATTAAGAAAAAGAAAAGAAAAAGAACAGTTCACTGATGTTTCCTTCCTATGACAGATTAATTCCAAAATCGGGTTGGAGAATAAGGCTGCAACTATTCCCACTTTTTTGTTATTGTTACTGATGCTGTTTTGTTGTTGTTACCCATGCATGGTAGGCAAGTGCTCTATCACTGAGCTACATCACTGCTTAACCCATATATTAGCAATTTTGAAGAAAAAAACTAAGAGCTAAATAGCTCCTGTAATTTCAAACTACTATTTCTTATCACAAAGTGTATGACTTATATTATCTTATGGTATATTTATTTATTTCAGAGTTTTGACTCTTACTTTCTTCTTTCCTAATACTTAACTTTCCCTGAAAGTCAGGTCTTTTTAGTATAAAGCAAAAGGAGAAATCAAATACTCATAAGCCTTCTGAATCCACCCATAACCTTCTTGTGCATAATCCTTAATTCACAGTGCCCTCCCTCAGTTCATTAAAATAGCTCAGCTGAAAAAGTCCTAAAGAACCTGATAGGTTTCCTCTCACATATTCCTGAAGAATATCTATCTGTGCTATCCAACTGGCATGTTTTGGAAAGAATTAGAACACCAGTGAATAAATATCCTACCCAATCTTCCAACTGACAACATCTCAGATTTTCAGTATGAATTCTGGACAATTTAAAACAGTGTAGTTATCAATAAGTTAATAATGAAGGATCTACAAGAGATGTTCTGGAGCATCAACCTCTCTCATATTTTCTTAAAAGTCACACTTTAGGTTAAATAAAGCTAAGTGAGATACACACAAAAATCATTCAAGCAAAAAACCCCAGTTCATCTCCAACCACCTCACCCCAAACTGAGGTTTTGGGGAAGTGACAGTTTTTATTAGCTGGGAAGCTGAGATCCCAATCCTTCATCTATTTATTTCTTTTAAGCAACTGTTACTGCTTAATGTGATTTTTAAATTTTGAAAAATATTAGGGGAAGAAATACAAGCCTCAAGGCTAACTCAAAGGGTACTAACATTGATTTTTAGGAACACTGTATCAATTATTTAAAAGGTGATTTTAACTGTATTTTTGTGTGTGTGTGTGTGGGTACCGGGGATCGATCTCAGGACCTCGCACGCCAGCAGGCACCCGTGCTGCTGAGCGATATCACCGGCCCCTTTTTTCGTATGTGGGTTCCGGAAGTCGAACTTGGGCCCTCGCGCTTGCCAGGCAGGCGCTTATGCCGCTGAGCCATCTCACCGGCCCTTAAATGTATTCTGGAAACAAGGTATATTTTTCAGCATTTTAGAATTACGAAAATTAGAATTACCTTCTTACCAACATATTATTAATCTTTCCCTTCTCCCTGCTCATTCACTCTCAGCTATAAATACTTAAAAAAAACACATCCTGGGTTCCACGTCTCCTGTCACCCTCTCTCTTTCTCAAGAGTGCTCTCCTGGCATTGTACCCTGGCTTCCACCTCAACGCTCAGCTGCCACAGGCCCAGGCACCAAAGGCTCAGCTCCCAGTCCCAAAGGCCTCTGCCAAGCTCGCCTTTGTTCACCACTGTGAAAAACTGTCCGAGATTCTCTCCTGGACACTTTCCTTTGCCTTCCAAGACATTAGTTTCTCCTACTTCTTTCTGTTTCTCTGACTTTTGATGGGGGGTGGAGGGAATCATGCTGGGTTTTGTTTTTTCATAGCTCTTCTTTTGATGTCTATCCCTGATTGTCCACTCAAAATTAGGTTCAGTTGTCCTTTTCCTTATCACTCAGTGTGCTCTCCCAGGCCATTTTATTCACTTTTTACCTAAAAGAGGAAGCCTCTCAAAACTGTATGTTAGACTGACTTCTGGGCTCCGCATTTCCAAACTCCCATTTAGGGTCGATATTGGGTTATGTGACAGATAACTCAAATTTAACATTTGTAGAAACAAATTTTGTATCTGCTCATTCTATACTCCTTATCACAATTAACAGTGACGCCATCCTTTCAGTAACCCCAGCTAGGATCAAATTATCTTTCATTTCTCTCCATCTCTCATCAACCACCATCTAAATCTCTCAAATCCTATCTCCTTTACCTTCTACACACCTTCAAAATCTACTCCCCTCTAACCTCTTCATCACTGCTTCAACTCAAGCCTCCACGCAGGCCACTGCAGGTTTCTTAACTGGTCTCCAGTCCACCTCCTCTGCCACCAACAAAGCTATTGTTTTTAAACTGTTATCCACCTGCTGACAAAATCTTCTAATGATTACCTACTGCCATAAAACCCCAACTCCTGAGTGAAACACACAAGGTTCTTCACAACCTACCTGCTACTTACCTTCCGGCTACCTTCTCCATCATTTCCCAGAGAACCTATTCTGTTCTATGGATCCATGAACATGTGACACTTCATACTGTCGCACTTTTGTATACGCTACTCCTTTTACATAGCATGTCCTCATCACGTCATCATTTGTTTAGGTCCCTGTCTAAATGTTAGTTCCTCAGAGAAGCCTCCTTAAACTATGTATTAGCAAGAATCTCCTTTTCCTCTTACTGCCATGGTATGTCCCGACCACTGGAAACTTCAGGCATTGTATCATTCCACTCCTCTTTCCTCTAGAGGGGTCCTTAAAGTAGTGTGCTTATAGTATCTGGAACACAAGGTACATTCTTAGTACTCAGTAAATATTTGATTTTTTTAAAAAGTAAATTCAGTATACACATGCACTAATGAAAATATATAATCTGAATGTACTTTTTCTAGACAAGCCATTTTAAAAACTCTCTCCCAACAAAAGAAAGCAAATGCTGTAAAAATCCATGTTACCAATGTTCATAGCCTTGAAAGATAGAAATGCCTGCCTTTATGACTTGTATCCGTTGGCTCTCCCAACAAAGCTTCACTGAACATAAATACAGCCCACCCTAGATAAATCTGCCATGTAGTAGAAGTTTCTTTTGTTCTGGAAGGATTTTTCCACTGCTCTGCTCCTCGCTTGCCTTCCAATGGCACAATCTTCAGTCTTTAATTCCACTCATCAAAAACCCCACACAATCTATCTGCCGTTTACACTTGATCACATTTAGATACTGAAGTATTCACCAAGGCAGGCCTTTATGTGTTCAATTTCATATTGCTAATTTTAGAACCAATGATTTAACTACTTAAATTTCAAGCATCAAAAAACCCAGGAAATTTCTTTCAAGTAGAAGATCCCTTGAACCACAGCAGGACCCAATAGGGCCTTGGGTGAGTTATGGGTGTCTTATGAAGTGAGTCAACACAGACAGTCCATGGTGTCTGCATAGTACTCGCCCTGCCAAGGAGTGGGCCTGCCATTCCTTTGTGGGGAACAGTTTGCCTGAAAGCTGCCTGTGGTGTTCTTCAGTCTTGTGGGGGTCAGAGGAGCCTGTACCTCGCTGTCATCAGCTTAGAACAGGGCTGGAATATTCCCTCCTCTTTAACTCTGGCCTGTCCCTTCCTTTTCTTGGCATAACTCAGTTTTCTCTCAAATCCTCTAATTTACCTTAATTCCCCCTACTTTCTAATTCTTCTGGCCTAAGATTCAGAACACATACTGTATTTTATATTTTTCTGTATTTTAGTTACTCTTGGATAATTTCATATTATAATCTCATTATCTGACCTCTAATCTACCTGTAATTATGAAATTTTTGACAAATGCAGCACTGTAATACTTTTTCCTTAATCGTGGTTATATTACTATACAGCTCATGTGAGCTTTCTTGCTATTGACTTTAAAAAGTCATTCACACAGAAATACAGGAGAAAAGCCTGAAAAGCATAATAGAATCTGCTTTTTATTAACCTCTCCTGTATTTTTTTTTCAACTGAGCTTCTTCAAAGAAAAAAATGATTCTAACTTTTCTTTCTACAAGCTCAGAATATTTTTTTCTTTTCAAGTAGAAAGGAGGAAATTTATTCTTCTATTAAGAAAAACAAAGGAGACCCTCAGAGGCTCAGAGGATGAAGATGTTTATTTGGGACTGGCCAATGACCACAGCTTTTCACTTGATGATTGGTTCATCTTTCCCTTCTTACCTGAAATAATCTCTGAAATTCAGGATTTGGGATTTTAGTAGTTGGAAACAAGTCTTTGATAGTGTCTTCCTCTTCGTCTTTCTTTATTAAACTCATAGAGTCAATGAAAGCATCAACAGCATCCAACTGTGCCTCTTAAAATAACGGGAAGCAGAAAGAAAAAATGATTATTTCCATTATCCTTCATTAAAACGAATGTTTTCTATTTATAATACAGCAACACTGGCAGGTTATATAGCCTGGCTCTGACGAAAATAATCTCTAATTATGTAAGTACTTAACCTGAGTCTTGGTTTTCTTATCTGTGAAAAGAGCTAATGAGAGTAGCTGATCTCTTAGGTCCTTTTCTGCTCCACCATCCAGTGAACCTTTAACAATGGAGTATCATATCAAAGCAAAGAGTTTGGTAAAGAAAAATGCACTGAAGCTGTACAAAACTCAACATCCCCATGGAAACTCATACAAAATATTCAGTATTCAATGAGCTAATATTTTTAAAATTAGTAATCATCTAAAAGAAAAATATTAAAAAGGAAAAAAAAACATCTAGTAATGAAGCATCAGCTTTCTAAAGACTTACTATAATTTTTATCAGAGTCCAGAACCTTAACAGGAAGACACAACTGAACCACAGTGAACTGATTCCTTCACAAACTCCTGTCAGAATCGCCCTTTCCCCTTACAAAGCCTCGTGACACTGAGCACCCTACATATATGCACATCTCCGTACACATCTTACCTTACTCTGTTCAAACTCTAAAGTTCCATGATGGCAGAAACACAACATCGTCCTTTTTATGTCTTTCCTAAAATCTAACAGAAGGCAAGTGCTCCTCAATAAAAATCTACCAAGTCAGCAAAAATGGCACTGCTCAAAACAATGCGGATGAAAGGCAACGTCTCCCCAAAATGCTTCCAACTAAGCTGCCATGTGTAACTTTCACTCTGCTGATTTATAAACTGTTCAGCTGTCAAGCTGAAGCACTGTTTTTAGACTCACAGTTACCAGGCAAAAGGTGGTAAAGGGTAAGCAGTTTCTGAAAAGGTACTTTTGTGTTTCTATTTTTCACTTTTTCAGACATCCCTTTTATACAGCTATCACAAAATAAAATACAGTATTTATCATGAGATATTTCTTTCTTGCTTTTGAACTTCCCTGTGTAGGCTTCGGGCAGTGACATAGCCATCACCTTCTTAAGATAACTAGCACAGCATATACCTGGCAAGAGCTAGGAGTTGGTCTTACACGTGTGCACAGTCCGTGATTTCCACCTGCTGCCACCAGCTATCAGGCGAAATTGCTCTGGTAGTGCAAATCTCTACATGAACATCAACTTGGGAAATACGCCAAATGGCTTTAAGGATCTACTTTATACTGGAGAAAATCTAAAGACAAATATGTTAACTCACTGAACGTAAATCAACCAATCAAGAGACACTCAGTTTTTTTAGATCCTGAATGAGTTACATCTATAAGATACTTTCTCAACAAAGTTCTTCTTTAAAATATTCTATTCATTTAAAATCTGGAATGGTCAAGAAAGAGACAGAATGTAACATGGTGACAACTTCTATACATTCAGGCCTATGCCTGCCTCCACCGTGATGCAGAGGGATTCATCTCTAAAAGGAAGGTAAAACTGGGCGTGGTAGCGCACGCCTGTAATCCCAGCAATCCCAGCAATCGGGAGGCTGACAGGAGGACTGCTGTGAGTTCGAGGCCAGCCAGAGCTACACAGTGAGTTTAAGGCCAGCCTGAATTACAGAGCGAGACCCTGTCTCACACAAAAAAAATTAAAAATTAAAATAAAAGGAAGGTAAGACACAGGCCCTAGGGACTCATTTTATTCTTGGCCTTTTCACAGCACACTGTTCCCAAAGGATCTAGCCGAAATAACACACAGGGAGGACCCCATTTGGAGACTCACCTCACAATTCCCTAATCCTACACTGACACAGATAATAGCTTTAAACTTATAAATTAAAACATCTATCATCATTCACTGTTCTTTTCATTCCGACCCCCAGTTACATTTTATCACGACTGTCTTAAACGGTGAGCTCTCCAGGAGACAGGACCTGTGGCTGAGAATCACTCAGTATAACACTGACATTTGCAGCCAGATGCTTAATAACAGCCTTTCTCATCAAGCATGGAATAACTCCTGGCAACTGGAAACAAATAATGAGACCTGATTGCCACTGTAAACTACACAGGAAGGACAAGGAGTAAAGTTCATCTCTAGCAGTGTCACCTTCATTTCAAAGTTACATCAGATTATATGTAGGACCCTAAAGTCACAGGTTTGACGCCCTACACCACTCCACTTCAGCAGGGACTGCTTACAACTGCAGAATGAAGATCTAGCATCTGTTCCCTAGATACATGCTCAAAGTCAGAAGGGGAGGCGAGACAGAGTTTAGAGGGTTTAGAGCAAACTATCCTTACTACTGGAAAAACACCTAGTGACCACCTTCATTGTCACTGGGTGTTGAGTGTTGTGGTTGGAATCCAACGAACTCCACTCTGTGAAAGCCTGGCCCTGACTCACGACTACAGCCAGGCAAGTTCCCCAGAGCAGTTTACATGTAAAGCCACTAGTGAGCTGAATAGAAATAAACTCACCCGTGGGAGTGTATTTCTTATTATTTTTCAGGGATGAAAACATGTATTGCCGCAAGTCTTCCATGAAAGGCAGTTGTACATACACTAAACACTAATGGGAAAGAGAAGACATAAAAGCAGAAACAACCAAATTAACAGAAAAATATCAAAATGTTCCCAAATGGTGTAAAAATGGCACAACGGAAATATTTCAAAAATTAGCTCAAATTGAACACATGAAGAAAAGTATTTTGACTTCTGCTATTGACTATTTAAAACTGTGAACAGTATGAAGTATATTACACATAAAAGAAATGCTTAAAAAAAAGATTATTAAATGATAACTGTAAAATGCATGGCCAAGTAGAACAAATGAGAGAAGTCAGGGTGCCCAGAAGGCTGACCTGGAAGCCAAGGGATCTGCCTTCTCTTTACAGTTCTGCCATGGTAGGTTCTCTCAGAAACAGGAAATGTAAGGAATCTAGACCTGTATTTTAAATAGAAAAGCCCCAAATAAACTGAACTTCACAAGGATCACAACAAAATCACATCTTCAACATTTATTCACAGTCCCTATTTGTTAAAATGGGGGCAAGTTCTGTTCCCATTTGGTTCTGAGGAGTCAAGCAGGAGGAGAACTGAGAGAAGGTCATGGTTCACCTTTACTGATTTAATAAAAAGCTCCTTAAATACTTTTATAGCTCATAGTTCTCTTACAACTAAAAGCATGGTTCACAGAGCAGCAACGTCAACATCACCTGGGAGTTTGCAAGAAATACAGCATCTGGACCCCACCCCAGATCTGCAGGGTCAGAATCTGCATTTTAACAACATCTCCAAGTAGTTCTCATGCACACTAACAGTTGAGAAGTCCGGCTTAGAATAAAGGAGTGGAAGAAAAAAAAAATGAATAAAAAAACCTGTGGGTTTTACCTCATAGGCATCCTTGATAAAAGGAAAAGCCACACCAACTTGGGGATTAGCTCTTCTGTCATACGCATATCGAACTATGGCCACCATGTCTAATTCATCCAAAGCATGAATCAGGGAGGAAAGTGCAACTGCTGCTGCCTGTTAAGAAAGATGCAAGTGTTAACACATGCTGAATATGTGAGAATTTCCACAAAACTAAGTATTTTTAAATGTATCATCCACTTCCTTCCTATTTCAGATTTTTGTCAAGTATCCAGTGGTGCTGGGGATGTAACTCAGTGGTACAGCACCCGCTCAGCAGGCACAAGGTTCTGGGTTTGATCCCAGCACCGCCAAAGTAAATAAATAAAGTGCTCTTTTACCTACTTCAAGGCCAAACTGTACACTGAGTGTACTCTTTCAGGAGTATTGCTTCAACCCTCCTTCTACTCTGAATTCATATCCTCACCCTATGAATTAACTCAATTCTCAGCCTTCCCAAACAAAGTCTGTCTTTCTCACTCCATAAATTACTACACAAGTATCTTTTATTCGCTTCCCCTCAAAATGAAACAATAGTCTTGCTATTTCCAATGTTTAGAACACAGTCATTTTTCAGTCTCATCCAGCTACTGCCGCCCTCTTATTGAAACCATCCTCTGGAGTCACCCATGACTCCTCCATCCCAAGCCCTTGGTTCCTACTAGGGTTGCGAGTCACACAGCTGCTGAAGCCCATCCCCCTTCTGTACATTCTCCTTCTCTGGCTTCAGAAGTAACATTCTGCCTTAATTATTCTGTTGTGTGGGCCTCCTTTCCCCATGCTTTTCTCTTCTCCCAGCTGATCCTTAAATTCTACTTTTGGCCTTTATCTCCTTATCACTCTAAAATTCTACTTGGGTATTTCTTAATCCAGTCCCATGAGTTGAAGAGTCAAAAACCTGTAGAGTCAGCTTTAAAACTCTCCTAAGATCTAGACTTAGCCAACTACTTGGAAGATATCTCATACAGTATCTAATGTGGCATTTTCAGGTATCTGAAGATATCCATGACTAAAACCACACTTATTATCTTTCCCCAGTCTCCTCAGTATTCTCTATTTCCATTAATACCACCACCCACTCACTAAAACTAGAGCCCTAAAGTCTCTGATAATGCCACCTTTCTCATCCCTCAACTTAACTCTAACTCTAGACAGTCTCTCAAACCCACCATCACCCCTGTTCACAGAGCTGACCATATCATTCCCTTCCATAAAAACTTCCAATAGCTCCTTTATTCCAATCTTACTGAGTGACTGGGAGCAGGTCTTGTACCTTCTCTCCCCGGTAGCTTCTGCTTACACAATTTCCTCCTAGCTAGAATGCCCCCTCCAAATCTCTGGTTCTCTAGCTTCTAACCCATTTTCAAGACTTATTAGACTCACACTCTCTGCATTTCAGATTTGCCTTACTCAGTTTCCTCCCTTTCTCAAACTCCCTGAACACTATACTTTCCTAGTATCATAGATACCCTGTGTCAAAGTTAGCTAATTGTATTTTTATTTCCTCCACTAAAAACCTATGTCCTCAATGCCTTTCCATCAAAATTCTCTAAAGATTCCATAATAAATGAATGCTGTTTTCAGCTCAATGTAAAAAATATTTACTAGGTGCCTATTCTTTGTTAGACACTCTCCTAGGCTCCCTCAGAAAACAAAGATGTGTCCCTGACCTCACTGAGCTAATACAATCTCTCCAAGAAAAATGAGACATATATCGAATAGACAATGTCTATGCTCTAATAACAAGTCCCACATGAAAGGAATCTGAGGAAAAGATTACTTCTAGTTTGTTCGGAAGTTTTCATTTGCATGCCTTTGACGGGTAGTTATGGTATTAAAGGAAAGATGGGGGTCATGAATGACTGCTACTTTATAACACCATACTACACCTGCATTCAACTCAATCAAAGCTCCACTTCTTTCCCTTTCCCTTCTCCACTTCTCTTCCATACACAGAGCAAGGAAGCACATAAAAGTACAGATTTTCTATACAAAAAATAATTATATGCTCGTGACCACAGAAAATGTTTTTAAAGGAGTTATTTACAGGATCGTAGGATATTTGAGTTAAAATAATAGTACTGATCTAGTTTAACCATCTACATGTAGATTCATCAGACTGGTAGTTTGGAAGACTCTGCTTAGAAACTTTGAGAGATGGGGATCTGACCATCTCACAAAAAAATTCATTTGGATATACTAATCCTTGCTGACAAAATAATTTTTCATCTGGAAGAAAAACCATCACATTGTTCCCAGTTCACCCCTCTGACATGAAGAAAAATTCCAATTCGACACAATCATCCTCTAGATGTATGTGGCATACTGTTAAATCTGTCATCCCTCCTGCTCCCCATCTACCCACACATCTTCCTCACGTGATGTTTTTTCCAATACTGGGCATTGAAATCAGGGTGTTGCGTATGCAAGGCAAAGACTCTATCATGAGCTACATCTCTAGACCTTTTAATTTTTTATTTTAAGACACGGTCTAGGGCCGGTGAGACGGCTCAGCGGCTTAAGCGCCTGCCTTGCAAGCGCGAAGGCCCGAGTTCGACTCCCGGAACCCACATACGAAAAAGGGGCCGGTGATATCGCTCAGCGGCACGGGTGCCTGTTGGCACATGAGGTCCTGAGGTCGTCCCCCCGGTACCCACAAAAAAAAAAAAAAAAAAAAAAAAAAGACACGGTCTTACTAAGTTGCCTAGGCTGGCCTTGAACTTGTGATGCTCCCTCCTCAGC
The DNA here is from genome assembly GCA_028451465.1 of Erethizon dorsatum. NCBI lineage: Eukaryota > Metazoa > Chordata > Mammalia > Rodentia > Erethizontidae > Erethizon > Erethizon dorsatum. The sequence continues at coordinate 20,727,060 of CM051835.1, forward strand.
CTCACAAGTAGCTGGGATTACAGGTATGCAATACCAGGCCTGGCTTCTCTCTGCAATTTTTATTGGAAGTACTCATATGTCAAGAGTTCCCTAAAAAGGGGCCGGTGATATCGCTCAGTGGCACGGGCGTCTGCTGGCGCGCGAGGTCCTGAGGTCGACCCCCTGGTACCCACAAAAAAAAAAAAAAAAAAGAGTTCCCTTACTCTCCTGTTTACATTATAAACTCCAATTAGATAATAGCATTTTTTTTGACTACCACATCAAAAACTGACGCTAAAAGGTAGTCTTTTGCCATTAGAAGACAAAAATATCTTCTCTTGAATGATCTTGAAGTGACCTTATGATGTGTAGCATGAAAATCCATTACACCAAAGGGAGACATTCCTGTCGCAACCTACAAAGAGCCTAGGAGCCATAGAAAGGAAGTGGATACATTCAGGTCACTGATGCCTGCTCCAGGAACATCTCACAGAATCAGTCCAGTAAAACTGCCTGTCCTGTCTTTCAAACTATCTGTACTTAGCCACTGATGACAGAATTGCCAACTATAATCTAAAGACTAGCTTTATACAGCAACTGCTGTAACTCACCAAGCAGAGTGTGCCAGCTCCCTCAAGTACCAAAAGTGTCAGTGACTCTTCTTTCATAATAAGTTGCATAGATTTCTGTCCTAGGAAACCCCCAAACTCTCCTTTGTTCTTCAAACAAACCAAAGGCAACCAGGTCTATGCATGTTCCAAATTGGAATCCTATTCTTTATTCCCAAATACAAGTTCTTTGTTTTTGTTTTTGTTTTTGTTTTTGTTTTTTGGTACCAGGAATTGAACTCAGGACCTTGTGCTTGCCAGGCAGGCACTGCACTGCTGAGCTACATCCCCAGCCCCCAAATACAAGTTCTCTCATTGGAGATTTGTCTCTCCATTTTTATTTCACATTGACAATAGAAATTAGTTACCTAAAAGAGGCCAGATTTGAATCATGCAATTCATAAGGGTGCCCTCAGCTAGCAAGTCTAGATAATCACCCAACATATGTGTCAACTCAACTTTATGATACGACATCCCTCATTGCATACCCACACTTCTTGTTAAGTGATCAGAATTTTCTCTGTGTAAAGGGACAAACAGGAGCTAAAACCTCAGCAGAAGTTAAAAAGAAGTCATGGTTTGATGGTACACACAAAAACATGCATGATCTCTAGAGGATGTGATTCAGGAGAAACCCAAGAACTAGAATTCTCAAATTTGAAGATTCACATATGTCTACTGTGCACTAATAAATCTGTTCAGTACAGAGCAGAAGCCAAGCGTTTTCTTCTCCTAATTTTAACTGTTCTCACGGAATACGGGCATAGTCATCCACTAGACTGGCAGCCAGTTACCTTTCAGAAGTGAGGAGAAAAGGAGGACTATACCCGTTACACCAACACCCTCCTCTCACCCCGAATTTCAAATGCAAATACTTCAGAAACTTGGAAACCTATTTAAATTGCCTTAAGCAGACACTAGATTGCAATCTTCCAGTTAAGATTAACATCTCCAAGGAAATAATAAGTTCTGACTTGGAAGTAAGAAGGAAAACATTCACAAAGAGGTAAATGTGAGTGTAGGATGCATAAATCACTGTTGTTAGCCAGGCAGAAACTAGCCTGAAAACAGAGTATTTTGAGAATGTGGGGAAAAGAGTGCAGAGAGAAAGGGAAGGGGTAAAAGACAGATTTCCTCAGTGATGGACGTAGTCAGGTGTGACTCTGAAGCACCTCTCTAGGATGCTCTGCCAGCACTAAATGTTCAATGTTTATAAAAATCAAAATGTCAACCTGACCCCAAACCTCCTTAACATTTGACCACAAAATTCCCACACTTAAATGCACTTGTTCAAAAATTTTTTAATACTTACACCTGGTCTCCAATTGCAGAACTATGTTCTCAGGTCTTTTGGTTATGCTAAGACAAGCTTGTTTATCATTTCTCCATTTTCACAGTCAAAAGTCAGTGACTCTTCCCACTACTATTGTAAGAATTCATGTCATTTTAAACAATAAAACCTCAAACAACCCACTTCCATACATACTGAATTACAATTCAGTTCTATTGCACTACCTCAGAGATCAGAGTCAACTCACCTCATCATCACGTGCTGGAAAGACCTTTAAAACTTGATTTCCCATAAAGAATTTTCTCTGGACCTACAAGAATAAGAAAGGGAAAAAAAAATTGTTTTGATCTAGAATAATAAATATGTATCTATAATGTCCCATGTTGCTAAGAAAATCTATTCAAAACATTCTTACTGGAAAACATTCACAATTACTAGGAACAACTTAGTACTTGAGGCCCAATTCAATTCAACACAACAAATAACTCAACACCTAGCATGTGTCTTCCATTAGGGATACTACAAGCACAACAGTGAATAGGATATAATCTTGTCCTTGAGGGGCTTTGGTGAATAAACATGAAATTAACTGAGTCCAGTATTACAGTCCAAGATTATATGGTGTTGTAAGAGCACATAAGGGCACTGAGCTTTGTTGTGAGGGTTTAGGGAAAGTTTATGAAATTGGTGACATCCAATTCAAGACTTAATAGACTACGTAGGAGTTAACCTAGGAAGAAGTCTGGGCAGAAGATCCCAGGCAGAAATAACGGTGTGAATAAAAATGTAGAGTGACATAAAAGCATAGTAAATCTGAGAAACTGTTTTTGGAGTAGTGCAGGGCCAGCGAATGAAGGGAAAGATTAAAAAAAAATCAGACTGGAGATTAACAAAGATTAGATCACGAAGTCTCCTGGGAACAAAGTCAAATGGTTTGGACTTCATCCTAAGAGCAGTGAGAAGGCAGTGATGAACTGCAGAGACTAAAATGAAGAATGAATTAAAGAGGGTCAGGATTGGGGGAAGGGAAACTAGTTAAACCAAAAACAAGTACTCCATGTCCTCCTCCTCTCTTTTGGTTCAATTAAGTTTCGTAGCAGGTATCAGAGGGGTCAAAGCCGTCTACCAATATCCGGTAAGAAAATGAATACTGAGGAGCCTGGAGCTTATTTCTAAGAAGATGCCATGAGCTACACTGGGCAACATTTCTCTTATGTTTTTACTGCCCTCCCACCTGTAAAGCTGAGAAATTAGGTATCACGGTATCAACAGCTCAAGAAGACTGAGTTTCAAATGTGGGGGTGAGGCCCCAAAAACTCAAATGCCCCTGATCTCTATTTTCATTCCCAATTTGAAAAATCCGACTTCTAAAAAATCCTGTACTTTCACTTTGCTACATTGACATATATTGGCTTGCCCCATAAGAATCTATTTTAATAGTTCTTCACTTATTAAAGAACAGCTAATGATAAATTTTCCTAATGGACCTAAATGACTTTTCAAAGAACAGCTAGACAGCTGGGGGAAGTTGTGGCTCAATTCTTATCTATTTTATAATTAGATACCCAAAACACTTGACAAGTTGACCTCTTGAAATCTTCCCAATTGAGAACAATTAACACACACACACAAAAAATCACAACCTAGCCCCTAGGTTGGGGCTATAGCTCAGTGGTAAAGTACTTGCCTAGCATGCCAGAGACCCTGGGTCTCATCCCAAAGCACAGCAAATTCAATCCAGGAATGCAGAATCCATAATATGGAATGATATGTGATTTTATTAAAGATAATCACTAGTCTGTTAAAAGGCGTATGCTTATATTTAATCACAGTCACCATGGAAAACACCTTGCATCCTTTTGTTAAGACATCATACGAAAGCAGGTATTTAAACTGCCCTGTTCAACAGGGCACTTGTTCATCTCCTGAGCAGATTACCACTAAATAATGGCATGGCCTTTGGAGTCGGAGACCTGGCTTAAAACCCATCTATCACATCTTTTAGCACTACGATCCTAGACAAGTTACATAACAGCTCTAAACTGCAATTTCTTCATCTATAAAATGCATATCACAGAGCCCACCTGAGAAGGTAACAAGAATTAAATGAAAATTTATATAAAATGCTAATATATTTACTGGAACATTACAATTATTCAATAAATGGTAGCTATGATTATCTTCGATGTAGCTGCCTGAGATTATAGTTAAAATTGATTTAGAGCTTAAAGACAAAGAGTTGATTTCAAAAACATTTCATGATAAAAGTCTTCTAAAATGAAAAGTGTATTTTTTGTTCTGTTCACTTTTTTCTTCTGTTATTTAAAATAGTTCCTTCCTCCCAATACGGCATAGGTAATTTCAATATTCTCATTCCTGAATTATACTTGAAGATATTTTTTATCCATTTTTTCTATTATCTAGACTTAGATCCACATCTCAATTGGCCAATTTCTTTAAACTGATCTAAAAATGAGGTTTCTGAAGCCAGGTGTGGTAGTGTATGCCTGTAATCTCAGCACTAGGGAAGCTGAGGCAGGAGCATCACCATGAATTCAAGGCCAGCCTGAACAACATAGTGAGACCCTATTTCAAAAAACAAAAAGTAAATGAGGTTTCTGTTTCACTGAAGATCTGTAAGCACTGCCATTAATAATTATGTTTTAAGTTTATATACTTCCCAAACTGAGTAATTTTACTTTTAAGAAAAGCATTATTTAGTGGCTTTTGTTAGAGATTTGTTATAGACTCTCAACTTCCAAAAGGCATCTACCGTCATTAGTAAAATCTTACAGACTTTAAGTTAATACCCTACATTTTTGACTTATGAGTTTTTTTTTTTTTTTTTTTTTTTTGTGGGTACCGGGGGGACGACCTCAGGACCTCGCACGCCAGCAGGCGCCCGTGTCACTGAGCGATATCACCGGCCCCCTTTTTTCGTATGTGGGATCCGGGAGTCGAACTCGGGCCCTCGCGCTTGCCGGGCAGGCGCTTAAGCCACTGAGCCATCTCACCGGCCCAGACTTATGAGTTTTGAAGCCACATATTAGTTAAGTTTAGACAATCATGAAAATAGCTCTTCTCAATATCACTGAATTATTCTAATGCACACATGGGCAGGGACCATATGCTAGAGCAACATGAAGAATTTCAAATCCAGAATACAGAGTAGCGGGGCACATGCCTGTAATCCCAGAACTTGGGAGGCTGAGACAGGAGGATCATCACAAGTTCAAGTTCAGCCTTGGCTACATAGTGAGTTCAAGGTTAGCCTGAACTGCCTAGTGAAATCCTGTCTCAAAAAAGAAAAAAATAAATAAACAAACAGAAAACCAGAATACAGAGTAATATTTATATCATCACTCTAATGTTCACATGAGTTTGTTAATAAAAATCTCTTCATCCCTATAAAACCTGGGTAAAATACACATAAAAAGATACACTTTACATTTATTAATAATAATTGACCTCTGACTGCATACCTCAAGAACATTTTTTTTTTCTTTTTTTCTTTTTTTTGGTTTATTTGAGACAGGGTCTTGCTCTGTAGTCTAGGTTGGCCTTGAACTCACTATGTAGCCTAGGCTAGCCTCAAACTTGCAACGATCCTCCTGTCTCAGCCTCCTGAGTGCTGGGATTACAGGCATGTACCACCACACCTGGCTTTTCTAGATTTATTTTTTTCAAGAACATTTAATCAGGAACAGGGATATAGCTCAGCAGCATAGCGCCTGCCTGGCAAGCGCGAGGTCCTCAGTTCGATTCCTGGTTCCAAAAAAAAAAAAAAAGAACATTTAGGGGCTGGTGAGTTGGCTCAGCAGTGTACGCGCCTGCCTGGCAAACGCAAGGGCCCGAGTTCGACTCCCGGAACCCACATACGAAAAAAGGGCCGGTGATATTGCTCAGCGGCAAGGGCGCCTGCTGGCGCGTGAGGTCATGAGGTCGACCCCCGGTACCCACAAAAAAAAAAAAAAAAAAAAATTAATCCTTTCTAAAACTGTCTGTGCTATCCAATGGTGAATTACCACGTTTCCCATTGTGTCCATTTTGTGCATCTCTGCTTCAGTGTCTAAAAAACATGTAACTTAGATAAGTTTCACATCCTAGAACTCTACATTGGACACAGATGAAAAGTGATCAGCACAAATGAATGATATTCTGGGTGTTAATGGTGACTTAAAACTCAGCCAGATCTTTAAAGGGCTAAAACATTCCATTCTACATAACAGTTTACAGAAAACAGTACGAGAGTTAGGAACTAGATACTGTTTCTTTAAAGTTACTATCAGTTATAAGGGTTAGTAAAGCAAAAAAGTGACTTAATTAAATTTATCATTCAGACTTGTACTAAGAGCCTGCTATATCTTCATTTTCCTCTTCAAAAACCAAAGGTGGTAACACTAAACCTTAGTCTACATTTTAGAAGACTAACGTAAAATAAATATATATTGTAAATAAAATGGCCAATCAAAAGCACACCATCTCAAGCAGTAAGTGGAAAAAGGCTCATGTATTTTGCTCAAAATTAGAGTAATTGCTGTACCTGAGAAGATCTACAAAATCCCAAAACAGAAAAGCACTTCCCCTCCGATTTATATTTCATTTGTTCCTCATCCACTTTAGAGAAAGGAATTATATCACTTCCATAGCGGAACCCTAGAGAACAAGAGAAGAGCATCTGTTAAGTATATGGGGCCTTGTTTTCTCCAAGCTGAAATGTGCTCTACGCATACATTAACAATACATGCATATTCCAGAGCCCGCTCCATCTTTTATTCCCTGGAACCAAATTACTGCCCCTTGTGATCAACAGAGAAAAAGCAGCAGCAGATACCAAACCACACACAATATAGAGATTAAAATCTAATTACTTTTTTTAAGTAGCACCTTCTGCAATCTGGTTACCTTAATGATTATCCAGCCTAGAATAAAGAACGGAGCAAATGCAATGTACTAGGTATCCTCCAAAGATAAACTATGGTTGACTAAAGTACAAGCGTGGTTTGTAAACATAATAACAAGAACACGTTTATTCAGAAACCTGGAGAACCACAGAGAAAACTGCCCATAGGAAATCTTCAGAACAAAATGTTCTGAAAAATATAGGCTGGAGACATACAAATGCCTAAGGGAAGATGACAAAATTCTTCTGTTTAGAAATATTCAACTGATAAGTTGCATATTTTTCTTCATTTAAATTTATTTTATCTTTACAATTTTGTGGGTTTTTTTCCTTTTTATGTAAATACTGGCTCTTTGATTAAAAAAAAGACAAAACCTCAACTTCGTTCACTACCAGCACTCCATGGAAGACCGTGCTCCTTCAATACAGTGTCAGATAGATGGTGAGAAGGGCCATCAAAATTCCAGGATTCTGGCCTTGGGTAAATGCAAAGGAAAAACCATTCATCTTTAATCCAAAAAAAAAAAAAAAAAATCCTGAGTTTCTAGGGGCAGATTCTGTGATCCAATGTTTATTTGTTCCTGTTAGTCTGTTGATACCATGTATCTAGGTAAGAAGACACATATTTCTATCTTCCTAAGTCTTTTTTAAAAAATTGGCGGGAGGGCCAGTGAGATGGCTCAGCAGCTTAAGCGCCTGCCCGGCAAGCGCAAGGGCCCGAGTTCGACTCCCGGAACCCACATACGAAGAAAGGGCCAGTGATATCGCTCAGTGGCACGGGCGTGCAGGCGCCCGAGGTCCTGAGGTCGACCCCCCGGTACCCACAAAAAATAAATAAATAAATAAATAAATAAATAAATAAATAAATAATTGGCAGGGAAAAAAAACCCAACAAACATAAACAGAGAAATATATGGTACATGATTGATATTCCTAACTTTTCTCTGTATCAATTATCTTCCTACTTAAATTGTTTAACAGTAACTTGAAAGTTCTAATTAAAACTATGTTTTCTGGGCCGGTGAGATGGCTCAGCGGTTTAAGCGCCTGCCTTGCAAGCGTGAGGGCCCGAGTTCGACTCCCGGAACCCACATACAAAAAAGGGGCCGGTGATATCGCTCAGCGGCACGGGCGCCTGCTGGCGCGCGAGGTCCTGAGGTCGACCCCCCGGTACCCACAAAAAAAAAAAAAAAAAAAAAAAACTATGTTTTCTGGTTCTAATTAAAGGGCGAATATCTCTAACTGTTCTATATGGCAGAAAATATAGAACAGACATTACATTACAAGAGGTGATTGACAAATACAGCGAATGTTTAAATTTTTAAAAACTTACTACACAGTAAGACACATTGCCAGGAATGATAGGATAAGTGTGTTTGAAGTAGGGGGGAAGTACTTTTAGTATTCTGAGGGGGATTAATGGCAATGTGTCTTTTACTATAATAAATTTTTTAATTTAAACATTCACTATACGTTTCAATCATGCCAAGCAGACCAACATTTATGGCAATTTCTGTCGAGTAAAAACATTACAGTGTGTCCTCATACACCTTATTCATCTTGCCTGGCACCATGTGACTTCTGGCTCTTCTCCAAAATCAAAATGACCATGAAAGGTAAACATTTTGAATAGATTCAGGATATTAAGGCAGCCATGACAACACAACTAAAGACACAAAAGAGGACTTCCAGAACTGCTTCAGAGGGTGTCAAGAATGGTAGGATAGCCAGACGTGGTGGTGCACACCTGTAATCCCAGCTTGTGAGGCTGAGGCAGGAGGATCACTGAGAGTTCAAGGCCAGCCTAGGCTACATGAGACCCAGTCTCAAAAAACAAAAACAAACAAACAAACAAAAAAGAATGGTGGGATAAGTATATTTGAAGCGAGACAGAATATTTTGAGGGGTATTAATGACAATGTGTCTTCTACTGTAATAAACTTTAAAAAAGTAAACATTCTCTATATTTTTTGATCACACATCATATAGCCATAATCCTTGGCCTACACGTGCATACTTGTCCCTCTGTGGACAAAGAACTCTAAATATCAGGGGATGGAGAATGGACAGACCAAAGAAGTTGATGCACAGCTGCAGAAAGGTAAAGGAAAAATAATGTGTTCCCATGCATTTTGAACCCAAACAGTTTTTTATGTTTCCCTTTCCATCACCATCCCACTGTAAGTTTTCTTTTTCCCTAAGATAACCAGAACTTTCTTTGCTAACAACCAAAACAACTGGCGTCCTCATCACTGGTCCCTGCTCCTCCCCATCCATCCTGGCTGTCATATTCATCTTCCTAAAATTCGGCTCCAATGACTTCCTGCTCCTGAAAATTGTAAATGACTCTGTGCTACTTTCAAGATTATGCATAAATTCTTAACCCACCCTTCAAAGCCCTTCATTAGCCAGTCCTGATTCAGAATAATATAAAGGAGCACAGTCCTAAATTCAAGTTGTGCTAGCTGCTAGCTGTGCAACTTAGAATACATTAATGAATGTCTTTCGGCCTTGGTTCCCTTATCTGTAAAATGGGAATAATAAGAGTAACTGCTTCAATAGGTTATTGTGACAATCACAAAGGCAAATCACACTGTCCATTAGATACCACCTAGCCCTACTTTTCTGGTCTTGTCCTTTAATCATGTTATTCTTCCTACTATAGCTAGTTATGGCACCAAGAATTATTAGCCATAGAGTCATATTTCTAACCCAAGTTTGATTCCAAAGTTCATGTTCTATGCGACTGAACTAAAGAATTAGTAGAAATTGGAGGATATTAATGACACTCTATATACAACCCATCAGGAGAAAGATAACCACCTCCACCTTTAAACTACCCTATTCCACAACACATTTAACTATATGCAATGAGTTACAGTACCGCAGGTGAAACTATTCTCAAGGCTTGCAAATCAAAAATATACTGGGTAGTGCACAGCCTGGCAAGAAATGTACCTAAGGACCCTAGGAGATGCTACCTTAACCAGTATTTGATATATTATAATTTTAGCTCTCGGACATTCAGATGTTTTCAGCTAGTTTCTAAGTCCTCTACATAGAGATGCCATCTACACATACTATTCAAGCCAAATGGGTATAACATACAACTTTAAAGATCCTAGTGACTGTAAAGCAATGTAATAGGCATAATTTTTCTTAACCTCTAAATTAACTTAAGGAAGTATAGCTGGTAGGATATAAAACATGAAATTGGCATTTAAAGAATTATGAAGGAAGGAAAAAATTTTTTTAAATTCGTTAGCCATTCTCCTAGCTAATGAGTTTCAACTATAAAGGAAAGCTAAATATTATTTAGTGTCTCCGTCACTTGAGACATTTAAAGTTCAGACAAATGAAATTCTCAAGTGTCTTCCTAGGAACCATCCTGCCTAAACCCAACAGAGGAGCTAAACGACCTGTGTCCCCTCAGATAGTTGCATCTGTAACTCAGAGAAGCATCTCTGAGTGCACACCCATACAAACCCTAGCCTGCCTCGTATCACCTTGAAGAAAATATATTTTAGACAAAAGCGCACTCTTACTACCATACCTTGAATAGTGTCTTCTTTGGAAACTTCGGTTTCATCATCATCATTTAAACAATAAACTGTTTCTTTTTGTACATCTTCTTTCTTTAGGGTTCGTGCATCCACAACTATCCAAGTCTTTTTAACTTTCTCCTGTAGAATCTTATTTCCAAAAGATAAACAGAAAATAAGAAAAACTAGGATTCTGACTGATACAAGATGAAAAGCTAATACATTCTCTGATACATATGAAAAAGAATCCAGGGCCGGTGAGATGGCTCAGTGGCGTAAGCGCCCGCCTGGCAAGCGCGAGGGCCCGAGTTCGACTCCCGGAACCCACATACGAAAAAAGGGCCGGTGATATCGTTCAGTGGCACGGGTGCCTGCTGGCGTGCGAGGTCCTGAGATCGACCCCCGGTACCCACAAAAAAAAAAAAAAAAACAAAGAAAGAAAAAGAATCCAGAACAATTACTCTAGCTAGAATGTTGCATTTGCTCTTGCCTTTTATGGAAATCTTAGTTCATTTCATAAAAAGAAACTTTATAATTCGCCCTACAGTCCATTTTTCCCCTAGAGAAATCAACATACAAATATTAGTATCTGAGTATACTAAACCCGCAGACTGCCTGATAAAGGGGGACCAATCTATTTTATCACAGTTTTCCAATTAAAAAAAAAAGAGCAATATATGAGGAGTCAGGGCCGGTGAGATAGTTCAGCGGCATAAGCACCTGCCTGGCAAGCGCAACATCCTGAGTTCAACTCCTGGTACCCACAATACAAAAAAAAGGGCCAGTGATATTGCTCAGCAGCACAGGTGCCTGCTGGCGTGCGAGGTCCTGAGTTTGACCCCTGGTACACACACACACACACACACACAAAATATATATATGAGGAGTCCGAAATCAACAAAATTTGAAAAGGAAACCTGCAAAAAACAGGAGGAGACTGTCCTCTCACTCCTAGGGACACAATTCTAGACCTCGATGGGATAAAAAATAAATGTAAATAAAAAAGAAATACCTCCCAGGTTCTTACGATATATCATGTGTTTCAGAATTAAGTCCTTTTTTTTTTTTTTTTTTTTGGTGGGTACCGGGGGTCGACCTCAGGACCTCATGTGCCAATAGGTGCCTGTGCCTCTGAGCAATATCACCGGCCCCTTTTTCGTATGTGGGTTCTGGGAGTCGAACTCAGGACCTCGCACTTGCCAGGCAGGTGCTTATGCTGCTGAGCCATCTCACTGGCCCAGAATTAAGTCCTTGAATATACAAAAACGTGTATATTTATTTTGTATACTTAGAATACTTTTATTTTTTGTACATTTAAAGAAAAAAGCAAGGAAGCACATGTGGAGGCATGAACCAGAGATTCCTACTCAGACTGGAAATTTATCAAATAATCACCAAAAGCAACTCGCTATTGACAGTGCACTAATATGTACCAATGTACATATATTATGAGATACAATTTCACAGTAACAACTCCTCAGTTTTTGACATTTCATTATTTTTTTTTTTTTTTTTGTGGGTACCAGGGGGTCGACCTCAGGACCTCGTGCGCCAGCAGGCGCCCGTGCCGCTGAGCAATATCACCAGCCCCTTTTTCGTATGTGGGTTCCGGGAGTCGAACTCGGGCCCTCGCGCTTGCCGGGCAGGCGCTTAAGCCGCTGAGCCATCTCACCGGCCCAGTTTTTGACATTTCATAGATCATTAGTAACTGAATTAGGTGTGACTGAACCTCCAAAACTCAGAACTTAACTCTGCTGCACTGTCTACGTTTCTGCTATAACATTACAATGACAACTTAATGCATTACATTTTTTTTCTTAAAAGAGAGAGACCTGAACTCATGATTAACAGTCAATTATCAATGCAGACAAAGAGAAAGAGGAGGGAATTAAACTCTATTATAGATAATTCTTAAAACTTCTCCTAGAATGCCTTCCACATAAAGCTAAACAGAGATTAAATGAAAAGGTAGAGCAGCTAAAGAAGCAGTAATTATGCTCTGAATAACCCACACATGAATTGTCAGCTCCTTACATAAGCGTTTTTATCTGCCTGGTAACATTTACTTTAAAAATATGTAACTACCACTTACCGACTTATAGGCTACAATCTTTATAGACAAATTGGAGCCAATGGTCAGCTGGCAGGCCCAGGGCATGGAATGCCTTTCAGTTTTCTTAAAGACGCACAGTTGTCTCAAACTCTCACTTAATAAAGAAATATAATGAAAGTAACAATTTTAAAATGTTAACTTGTACTAGAAGATACACTTAGTTTTCTAGAATGAGAAGTGAGCTATTGTTGACTTTTATAAAGAGAGGAACAGCAGGGAATGGCAGGAAAATGACAACCACAAGTTGGGAGAGAGCCAGAACACAAGTGAGTTGGCTGAGAAGGAAGTATGGCTTGAATTACTTTACTGACAGGTGGAAGCGAACAGCTCTTTCTCCATTCAATCATTTCTTTCAACTCTGTCAGTGGTTCTTAACATTTTTTCAGGAACAAGGACACCTTTGAGGACATGATAAAAGCACATTCACAAATGAATCTGCATACAGTATAAAGGATTTCTGAAAACAGTGAACCTGAGGATAAGAATCCCCACTCTGGGATATCAAAGGAATGGCAGCATCCTGTAAATTCACTGCTCACAATGCTATAATTCATTAGGTTGATGCCAACTTTCTTCAGTGAAAGACATGATCTGTTTTTACACACACACAATAGTTAAATAAAGACTACCCAGGGGGTAAAGGGAATCAGTGGTCTATAGTCTTAAAGTAAAGTAGGTAACTCTTGGTATTTTACTGATGAGAAGGGCTGAAGGAAGGGGACAAATACAATGTGAAGTGCTACTTCATTTAACCAAAAAAGAAGATCAATTCTATTTTTACCTGCCCTTAATCAAACAACGGAGATTACAGGATAGGTTATTCATATCCTTTGATATTCATTCAGAGAGCGAGCAAGGGAATTACTTACTCGCAAATACACGAGTGTACAGAACAGATGTTATGACTGATCTCCTTGGTACAGATGAAAAGCAGATTTACAAAGAGGTAAAGAGAATTATCTTACATTATCCACAGAGTTATGGACAGAGAGACCGCAACAGACTATAATTCTCAGAACTAATATACAACAAAAATAGTAAATATTCTGCCTATTAACTTGTTTCCAAAGTTTGTAGCACACCTTGGCTTTGGACTGTTGGGAATGAATGAGTCTGAGTCGAGTCTAACCTGTCTTACGAGACATTACTAGTCCAAGTATGAGTCAGGCTAAAACCATCATAAGGTACAGGTTCTGTTCCAGGGGAAATCCTTAGGACTGCTGTCTAATATATAAGATTTGAGAATAACTGGATCAGTTCTGCATTAGGGTTAAATCTCTCCAAGTAGACGTCATCTTCCTAAGATCTTCTACATGGCTTAAGTCCAGCTCACCAGTGCCCAGTACAGCTTTGTATAATGCCTGCCCAACAGGAAACTGACCACTTGAAATGTGGCTACTGTAACTAAAGGACGAAATTTTAAAATTTAATTTTAATTAACTTAAATTTAAATAGCCATATGTAGCTAATGGCTGTTGTATTTCAATGGCAAAATTCTGTTCTACACCTTCATGGCAGACCTAAAATCAAAGTAGCTTCAAATTGTTACGACAATGCATAGTCAATAATTTACCCACTTGTTATACTATATTACTCAGCTTTCCCATTGCTGGGAAACAATACTCAACACTCACCACTTAGGGAGGAGAGATTTAATTTAGCTTACAGCTTCAGGGGATTCAGTACATGGTAAGCAGACTCCAAGACAGGGACATCATAGCAGAAAGGTGTATGGAAGCAAGCTGCTCAGTTCATGGTGGCTAGGAAACAGAGCAGGGGAGCAGCACCAGAAAGGAAGGGGCAAGGGGCAAGACACAGACCCCAAGGACACAACTCCATGGCCTACTCAGACACACCCAGAAGTTTGTTCCACCAATCATCCATGTAGATCTCAAATCCAATCAAGTTGGTACACCACCCCAACCACCACATACACCTGTTGGGGGGGGCACCTTTTAAATAGTAATTTAAACTGGCATATAATTTTTCTTTATGCTACCATGACTGATATGTTAGTTTTAGGTATGTATTCCTAAATTGGAAAGAGAAACAACTTAGGAACATTTATCTGTACATATTGTGACAAGAACATATATTATGCTAAGAAGCTTTACTTTATTAGGATTCTTCATTAATTCCACTGGCAACCTTTTGGGAAATTACAATTCTATTTCCAAAATTTACATATAATTTTTCAAGCATGTCTATACTTAGAAAATCAGGATGTATTATTTGTCAATTACAGCTCACCAGAAATACTTAAAACTGTGGTGGCAAAAAAATTAGAGCAGATATATACCACAGCTACTCAAAAAATTCTAGTTGTTAAATCTTTCCTTCAATTGAGAACTTTGCTTAAACTGCTTATCTTTTGTATATTGATACACAAATCAGAATTAATTCATGAACAGCAAGCGGTATCATCTCCAAAAACCTGAATCCACACAAACCATTCTGCTTGGTAAAGTATTTGCCACTTTTGCAAAATCAGGGTTCTCACACACTATTCTAGATGCTGCTCTTATGGTTTGGGTGTTAGATGTCCCACAAAAGGCTCATGGAGTTGGAAGATTGGTTGCTGATAGGCTTTTCAGAAGTGACTGGATCACGAGGGCTCTAACTTCATCTGTGGGCCAATCCACTGATGAGACCATAATTTGAGGTCATTTTGGGGAGGGGATGGAAACAGGAGTTGGGGCCCAGTTGAAAGGGGTGTGATGTTGGGGACTATACCTGGTCACAGGTCCCTTTCACTAAAGCTATTTCCCTCTGTTTCTGCTTCTCGACAGCCACAAGATGAGTAGCTTTCCTCTACCACACCCTTTGGCCATATTCTGTCTCATCACAGTCCTACAACAATGGAGCTATCAGACCATAGAATGGAAACTGAGCCAAAATAAACCTTTCCTCCTTTAAGTTGATTTTCTCAGGTATTTTGTCACAGCAATAAATAGCTGACTAACACATAGAGCTTTTGAACCCTCTCAGGTTCTCTGCTCAAAATAAACATATGTCTAAACTAACTAACACTAAGACTAATAAAGGATAAGCTCTATTCCCTTGTCTCTACAGACAGATAAAACGGTTTGCCTGATTGTTGTAGGGTACTTCAGGGATTTCATTTCTTAAAAATAATTTTGCCATTACAACACCTATAGGAAATAAGCAGGCTATAGTCTTTACATTTTGAGTTTGGTTTTGTATACAATGGAGCACTATTCTGTCATAAAGAAGAATAAACCTGAGACATTTTTAGGTAAATAGATGCACCTTGAGACCATACTTTTTTTTTTTTTTTTTTGTGGGTACCAGGAGGTCGACCTCAGGACCTCACATGCCAGCAGGTGCCCATACCGCTGAGCGATATCACCAGCCCTTTTTTCGTATGTGGGTTCCGGGAGTCGAACTTGGGCCCTTGCACTTGCCAGGCAGGCACTTATGCCGCTGAGCCATCTCACCGGCCCGAGACCATACTTTTAAGTGAAAGAAATTGGACACACATGCCTAAATATCACACTATCTCTCTTTTGTGAGAAACAGAAAGCATCAATAAAGATCAAAATGGATGATAGATATTGGGAAGCAGGAAGAAAATGTTCAAATGGGGAGGGGAGCAAGGGAGAGAGGAGAAGGAAAGGAAGGTAGAGAATAGAAGGCAAAAAATGGAGAGAAAGCTTTTGTAAATAAGGTAGAGAAGAAGGGTTAAAGGGAGGGGGGGGAATGGGAAAAAATAGAGGAATCAAGACATATCATGTACAGGTACAAATTCCCTATGATGACTGTGATCTTTATGTATCTAAAATGTACCAATAAAATTAATTTAAAAAAAGAAAAAAAGATTTTTTAAATAAATAAAAATGACTAATAATTCAACTAATTCAGAAACATTAGAGGGGGACCTCCAATTAAAACAAATTTATGTAGTTACAACAAAAAGTTTTCACTTCTTACCTGAAGGAATAAATTTCATCTAGTCCATCGGCTCCCTCTAAAGACAGCATCATGTCCCTCACCATCTGTATACCTTCTTTTTGCTGCTCGGTGATTCCTTTTTGAAGAAAAGAGGGCCCATGGTCCCCTGAGTGTAAGTTGCCATCTTCTCTGTCTCCAGTTCCATCTTTCTTGCCAATTGAGAAAGGCAAACTATCAAGAAAAGACCACCAGTTGTTAAGAAGACAGGCTCTGAGGTAAATAATAAACTAGGCTCCAATCCTGTGACTGTCACGCACTAGCTATGAGAAAATGGACATGTCGGGCAATTTCACAAAGCTTTCTATTTCTCATCTGTCAGATGACACCTACCTACCTTGCCCAATAATGTATTCTCTCCATTTCGGGTGACTGAAACCTCTTTGATTTGGCAAAAGGGGGAAATTTATTGGCTTACATAACCAAATAATTGAAAAGGCAGGGTTATATATGGACTTACGATGACCAGACCCAGGGTGTCAAATGCCATGATGTCTGACCCTTTCACTATCTCTGAGCACTGTGTCCATATACCGGCTTCACTCCCTCAGAATGGCCTCTCCCCTATCACCTCTGAATATACTCAAGCTGTGCTATGGTCTGCTATGGCCGGTGAGATGGCTCAGCAGCATAAGCGCCTGCCTGGCAAGCACGAGGTCCTGAGTTCAACTCCCGGTACCCACATACGAGAAAAGGGCTGGTGATATCGCTCAGCGGCACGGGCGCCTGCTGGCGCGCGAGCTCCTGAGTTCAACCCCCGGTACCCACAAAAAAAAAAAAAGTTAATCATTAATGTGATACTATAAGGCAGGACCTTTAGGAGGTGATTAAGTCATGATGTTAGAGTCTCAGAATTCAGAACAGTGGCCTTACAAGAGAGGCTGAAGAAAGGACCCTTCTGCCCTTCTGCCATCTGGAGACAAAGCAACGGGCAGAATCTTGGAAGCAGAGATCCCCCACCAGAAATCATATCTGCTTTGGCACTGTGATCCTGGACTTCCAAGCTCCAGAACTGTGAGAAATACATTTCTTTTGTTCATAAATTACCCAGTCAAAGATATTTTGTTATAGCAACACTGATGGACTAAGACAAGCTCACACTCCCTAACTCTACAACCTAAGAGGGACTCAGTGTTTAATCCTCTGTTCTCAAATTCAAATAAAACTAGGCGTCAATGACAGGCTGAGGACCAGATCTAAAGGCTGTCAGCCTCATTCAATCCAAGAGGTCAAAGTTCTGAAAAGAATGCTTCCTACAAAAAGGTTAGGTGACACTCTGGGCAGATTCCCCCACTCCAAAAAAGTCACAACTGATCCCTCAAAGCTGTAATAGGGATTAAATAAGAGAATATGTATGAAATACTTATTGTAGACATAGATTCCTATACAAAAGTCAGAAAACTGATAGACATAGATAAAATCTAATTTTGTTCTTGTGTTTCACTACAGTTGTTTGACTGAAATGAGACTAAAAGTAGGTTGGGATCACCAGTCATTAAAATGTTCAATAATGAATATACAAACTGAAAAACAAACTACCCAAATACATTTTATATGATATTCTAAATGGTACGCTATACATGCTTTCACATACACAATCTCATGTAATCCTTATGTATTAGGTGGACAGAAGTTTCTTTCTCCATTTTCTAAAGAAACGGAAGCTATTGAGATGAAATAATTTGGCCAAAGCCACGCAACTAATAAGTAATGGAGCAAAGATTCAGTCACCTGACTAAAAGGGCATGGTTCTTCCCATTGTCACACGACACCTTACTTTATCTCTGGAAACCCAAATGGCTGTATTTAGTGATCTTTTATCAACATTATTTCTGGTCACTCCAATGTGGATAGATATTGTTAAGGCAATTTCTCTAGCATTTTGTTTGCTATACTTAAGATAGGGCTTTCTGTCTAAATTTTTTACTACATATACTCAGCATGACAGATATGTGTATCCTGCACAAAAAAGCTTCCAGAAAGCAAAGTGTAGCACAGAAGGGTGGCTTTAGGTTATTGCTATTTCCATAGCATTAACCAGGAAGAAGGGTTAAATGACATGAAAATGGACAGTCAGGAAGTTCATCCCCTGCAGGGTGTGGTGGCACATGCCTGTAATCCCAGCACTCGGGAGGCTGAGGCAGGAGGATCGCTCCAAGTTCGAGGCCAGCCTGGGCTACACAGTGAGTTCAAGACCAGCCTGAAATGTGTAGCGAGACCCTGTCTCAAAAAAAAAAAAAAAAAAAAAAGTTTACCCCCCAAACAGAAGTTACAACAGCAGTTCTTTCTATGCTGCACTTGACTATAAGAAAGTTTTCTCAGAAGTCAGTAAACTAAAAAATCAAGTCTAAGGAACAAGCCTGATGAGAATACAGTGCTTTTTTGTGCTGCTAGTCTTCACTTTAATCCAACTAGAACACTCAGCCATACTTGGAATATACTGAATAGTAAAAGCATAAACTCTGTATGCTGGCAATTTATAGCACAGGAAGAAAACATATTACCGAAGAAAAAAATAAAACCAGTCAAATAACAAGCAAGAAGAAGAAAAGGCTATGTTCCCTTTCCTGCACACTTACTCATTTAAAAAAAAAAAAAAGAAAGAAAAAGGACCAGCCCTTTCAAATGACACTGACAGCTCAGTACAGTATGCTTCAACCATGTGAAGCCGTCCTGCTTCTGAAGCACTGAGAAAACCTCAACTCGGTAAGAAGTGTCACTCAAAAAGCACTTGATTTCTCTGCAGCACCATTTTAACAAGTATCAGTTTGAGGGTTATTCTGCACTCTTTTTCTACAGTTCTACAGCAGTCTTAGGGGGCACATACATGCAAAAGAGGCTCTTAATTCCTCACAGCAGGCATTTTAAAAAGCCAAAGGCTCACCACTCTGAGTTACAGACCGCTTGGTATAGCTCTCAGTTTGAGAAATGAAGTGTCCCCAGATTAATAATTCAACATCCTATACCATCACTCTGCTGTCACTAAAATTAGGACAACGGAAAAAAAAAAAAAAAAAAGGTTTTAAATGCAGCAGGAAGGGCCAGTGAGATGGCTCAGCGGTTTAAGCGCCTGCCTTGCAAGCGTGAGGGCCCGAGTTCGACTCCCGGAACCCACATACAAAAAAGGGGCCGGTGATATCGCTCAGCGGCACGGGCGCCTGCTGGCGCGCGAGGTCCTGAGGTCGACCCCCCGGTACCCACAAAAAAAATAATAAATGCAGCAGGAAGGATGAGTATAGTGAAAAGAATTTTTTGCTAGGGGCAAAAGATAGAGAAAAGTAAATGTTGGAGGGAAAATTCAAGATATTGGGGGAGGAAGGACACCTCCAGTAAACTATGAAATACACATTTTCCCCTAAATTTATATACCCTGTCTCTAAATAAACATAAGCAAATTACATTTTATATATGTTACTGCATCCTTTAGATCTCAGAAAGTGTTAAATGTAAATATTAGACATGTTATAAAATGATTCCCAAGTTGACATTTTTGTCTACCTGTAAATCTACTGTCTGTAGGACAGTTCTCTTGAGCTATTTAAGAAAACAAACAACCCATCTGATAGTTGTTTGGGTAAAGTCTTCTATGCAGGCAGGAGAGAAATTAAATATCCCTGAAGACTCTTCTAATTCCTCAATTTTTGAGTTTAAAAATAGCACACAAAGAAACGATCTGCTACTGAGCTCAATTTTTGTGTATCTCTCTGACTTTTATCTCCTTATCACCAAAACTCAGAAGAGTTTCTAGAACACAGAGAATAACCAGTCAGTCAGTAGTCAGTCATGTGACAGATTCTGACTCAGTAAGAAGAGAAGACTCCTATGAACCGAGCACTCTATGAAGGGTCCACTCACTGCAGTAAGGATAACAGGATTTGTCTATGCATTATTTGTAGGATCTTACAAGAATTGTAGGGAGATGCTAGATTTCTTTAAGTTGTGAATTATAATATCCAGCTGATCTTTGCTGAATGGGCTGCTGAGGTCAGTGAACACTTCAATATGCCTCTTCTCAAACTTCTTTCCTCTAAAAGAGAGAATTAGCACATTAAGAAAACATTCTCCTAAAGCCAGGTATAACACACACCTGTAATCCTAGCACTCTGAGAGGCTGAGGCAGGATTGCAAATTCAAGTCCAGTCTGGGCAACTCTGTCTCAAATTAAAAATGTTTTAAAAAGCTGGAGATATAGCTCATTTGAAGGCCCTGGGTTATTTAATCCTCAGTACCACAAAAAGAAGAAACCACTGTCCTGAAATGTTTTCTACAAAATCAAATACACTTGATTACTGAGCAGTATGTGTGTGTGTGTGTGTGTATGTTCAAAGACATACATTTTCATGGCACAAGAATTAAATAACGGATTAGGAAGTTGGCCACAGTACTATGCAGTTAATATAATACTATGCAGTTAATACTTATGGATCATATCACTTAGTATTTATAATTCAATTTTACTTTTATTATTTTATTTTTATTTCTACAGTGCTGGGGATCAAACCCAGGCCTCATGCATGCTAGGCAAGTGCTCTACCACTAAGCTACACCCCCAGTCCCCACTTAGTATTTTAAAATATTACTGATAATTAAGAAAGAAGGAAACTTAAAATTGCCAAACATTTATTTCTCTCAGAGAAATTCCACCAAATATAGCCCTTCCTCTTTTTAAACTTTTAACAAATAAAGAGGTTGAACTATCGAATTCTATCAGATGTTCTTTCAGCCACACAAACATGCAACCTGACTGACAAAAAAAATCACACAGTGCATTGAACACATCAATCCACAGTTTTTGTGGAAAGGCTGATTTCGGTTTTTCTCAGGTGAGACACTTACACAGTTTCACGCTGAATCACATCCATGCACACGATCAGTGCATCCAGAACTCAGCTAGTTAAGGGCAGAGACAGCACCAGTCACTTTATCCACGAACATGTAACTTTTTCCCAGCAAAGTTCACAATGCTGGAAATTATAGACACCGGAATAGGCAATGATTTAAAAGCGCTTGCCCAAGTATCTTCTAATTTCGTTAACATATATTCACAAATGCTATATATCAAAGCATGCATCCTGACACACACAAGGTGTAAAAAAGCAAATAATAAAAGGTAATCTAACACATTATATTCATTTAATCGAAACTTTTGATGCGATTTGTTAGTATCTACAACACATTTTAGGTGATTATAGTCCATCCTTAAGTAAGCAGTGCTGCGTCCTAACGCAGCATTTGGCAGTGACTCCCAGCACAGCAGCACCTCCCAGTGGTCAGGAATGGAACTACTAATTGGAAAAAGAGTAAACCCTTAAACTTAGGGATGCCATAGAAGAAATTGGGAATCTCTGAGTTTGAATATCAATCTGATTTTTGGCATAAAAAGACATTCTATCCAGGACAGGGTGGGGAATGCTTACGCTGCACTCTTCTAAAAATATCTTTTCTCTGCCTCCAAACATTTCTAACCATCCCTGCTACATACAGTCAATGCCACATAGACTCTGTAGTATCTTCCTCTTCCTATGTCTCCCAACTCTTAATGTCACTAATGCAGAAAAGGGACAAGTGACTGAAAGACCCAGAGCCCGGGCACCCAACTTGATTAATTTCACATTAAATCTTAACACATATCACCTCTCTGTCCTCAGAGTAAAACATCTCCAGATACTCAGAACTGGGACTCTGTCTGACAGAGCCCTACCAAACTAGATGATGACTCCCCGGAGTAATAGAAATTTCTTCAATCTTCTACAGCTGAAAAAGGATACAGTCAGCTTGTTGAGAACCTAGTTGGATTCTGCTTTCAATGTCCTCCAGCAAATCAAAATCAGGCAGCATCAGGTGTCTGTGCACTGTGATGTTCTGGTACTGGTCCCCAGCAGCAAGGGCATTGTTGGTGCTGTCTGTACCAAACAGGACTAAAGCAATCTCATCTTTGCTCTCTGCAAACACCTAGAGAAGAATGTCGGAAGGCTGCAAATGATACTAGAACAACACGGAAGCTGTAAGATACCTAATCTTTGAATAGCAAGACAATCATATCTCTCTATGGCAGGTCTCTGGGGCCATAAAATATTAGGCCTGATAAAACATGGGACTTAGCCAGGAATGTGGTGGCACCACCTGTAATACCAGCACTCAGGAGGCAGAGGCAGGAGGATCACCACAAGTTCAAGGCCAGCCTGGGCTACACAGTGAGTTCAAGATCTGCCTGAACTACATAGGAAGACCCTCTCTCAAAAAAACCAAAAAACATGGGACTTACTGACAATGACAGTCCCTAGGTTCTAAGCAGACTTTTTTTGATGGTAAGTCCCACCCCCCATTTCGGCGTAAGTTAGAGTGAGGAAATGAAAAGGTGCTAACTGCTCTTATGCCTTCCAGCCAAATCAGAATCTAATTCTTAGTGAAAACCAATCATGCATAATTTGAAAAATTTTTGTCTTTCTGGAATGTCCAAAGTTAAAATTTTTCAGAGCTTAAAAAAAAAAAACTGCACGCTCACATCCTATATCTCAGTAATTTCACTGATAGAAATCCATAGTGTAGAGAAATGCTTGCACATGTACACAAGACGACAATGGACAAGAAAGTTTGGTATTGTTTACAATGGTACAAAAACTGCGAGCAAACTGTCCATCAACAGGAGAACACAAAAATACCTTGCAGAATATTTGTACGATGGAATATTATACCTCAGTAAAAATGAATAAATTTGTACATTTATCAACATGAATAAATCTCAAAAGCATAAAGCTGAGAAAAATAAGCTGAAGAATTGTATGTACCACATAAAACCATTTCCACATATTTTGACAGCTTCATACAATACTAAATGTTATTTATGAATACATACTTATATCCAATAGCATAAAACATGCATGATAATAACTACCAAAGTGCTAAGGCAAGGAAGTGAAGAAAAGGGAGGAGAACAATGAGAAGGACTTCAAGTTTATCTATCATACAAGGTACTTCCATTTTTAAGAAAAAGAAATCAAACAAATATGGCATGACTGTATGGCATGAAACAATGGAGAAAAAAAGGTTTCCATTATCTTTTCTATATTTGCCTTTTCACGATAAAATGTAAAAATGAAAAATAGTATCTGACACAAAAGGTAGTCCCATCCTTACCTAACTATTAACGTAGGCCTTTCACGCTGATGGGCAAGAGTGCTCTATGGGGAGAGAATGGAACACTGCCATTCTTCATTTTTGTTTAGTCACTTAAATTCTCCAGAACTCCTCCCACTCCAATCCCAAGTTGTACCTGGAGCGAAGGTCCCTGATACTAGAGTTTAAAATTGTCCAACACTGCCTGTGCAGGTACTGCCTCCAGGATCAGAATTCATCTGAGGAAAGATAATCATGTTCCAATGACAAAATCTCAGTCATGGGAGGGAAGGAAATTCTTTTTAAGTTTTTTTGAGACAGGGTCTCACTGTGTAGTCCAGGCTGGTCCTGAACTCACTAGGTAGTTCAGGGTGGCCTTGAATTCACTATGTAATCCAGGCTGGCATCAAACTCATGGTGATCCTCCTACCTCAGCCTCCCAAATGCTGGGATTACGCTATGTGTGCCTCCACACCCAGTGGGGAGGAAATTCTGAGGGAGGTAATGAGACTAGCGCTTGGCTTTGTCTCCCACGCTTCCAGAGTCACTTATTCTCGTGGAAGGCACAAGAGCCAAAAATAATATTGCTACAAAAAACAAACAACCAACAACAACAAAAAAACCCTAGCAGATGAGGATGTAGCTCAGTGGCTGAACAGATGCTTGGTATGTTGGTATGCATGAGATGCTGGGTTCAATCCCCAGCACAAACACAAAAAAATATTTACCAACACATCTTTACCCCAGGACGAGGATTACAGCACTCTCTTCTTTGGCACCTCAAGGACTCTAAGTCATCAGAATTTATAAAAATCTGGAACAACAGGTAGGAAGCGGTAGTGCCCTGTAGAAGTAGCAACATCCAGAAAAATAGCAGAGGTATCCACAAGGAGCTATAGCACCAGGGAAAGAAGCAGGACCTTATGGACTTAGAAAAAGTGACAGTCACACCAAGTAGAAGTGGAAGAAATAACAATAGCTAACAATTTCATAATGTTTACAATACACCAAGTAGTATTCTAAGCATTTTATCTACATTAATTCTTTTATTCCTCAAAGTAACTCTACGTAAGACATATTGTTATTTTCCTTACTTTACACACAGGCCACTGAGACACTGTAGCAGATGTCTCCAAGACAGCCACCATCTATTCCTCTTCTTATACCTTCAGACCACTCCTTTAAAAAAGGAGACTCTAATTCTTCACCCTTAAATGTAAGCTGGCCTTAGTGATGTACCTGACTGATAGAAAACAATAGAAATGGCTTTCTGAGATTTCTAAAGCTAGGACATAAGAAGCCACATAGGCAAGGTCTCTTAAAATGAGTACTCATTCTTGGGACATTCCTTCTCAGAGCCAGCTGCCACACTATGTGAATCCCAAGCTACATAGAGGCTCCATGTAGGAGTTCTAATGAATCAGCCTCAACTGAGTTCACAGCTGCCATCAGGTGTCTCCTGGCCATGTGAGTGCACCGTGTTGGACAGCCAGCCCAGCTCAGCCTTCAGATGACTTCAGCCCCTGCCACTGTCTGAAAGTAACTGTATAAGAGGCCTCAAGAGAATCACTCAACCCAGCCCACCTGTCTTCCCACAGAACCATAAATGATGATCTTTTTTAAAATGTCACTCATGATGCTAGATTTTGGGGTAATTTGTTATACAGCAAAAGATAGAGCTGGGGATATAACTTAGTCATAGAGCACTTGCATAGCATGTGTGAAGCCCTGGGCCCAACCCTCAGTACCCAAAAAATATATATAACTGGACTAGGCATGAAGAAGTTGAAGGACTTGCTCAAGACCATGGGGTTAAAAATGACATGGCAGAGCAAAGATTCAAACCCAGCTAGCTTTAGAGAGCCTGTTTTTAAACATTATTTTATACCGCCTCTCATTTCGGATTAAAAACTGTAATATCCAGTGAGACCAGAACAGGGGGTGAATATAATATCCTATTCAGTGGTAAGTGGACTTGTATGGGAATACATGTAAGAAATTCCCCCAGATTCCCCAAAACACTGAGTGTGGACATTATAAGTAGGCTGGTATATTTCATTAGCAGGTGGAGGGAACAAGGAGTTAAAACATAGGTTCCAAAATGAAGGTCAATCTGAAACTTACCTGTCGCTGGACAAACATGGTCATCACCTTCTTTGCTTGTTCAAATGGGGATTCTTCACCAGGAAAGGAGTTACTCATGGCAAAGCCCACATCCATACATAGCACAACAGCTGCCTAGAAACAAAATCCCAAAGAGTATATGGGAAAATAACAATCATTTAAAAAAAAAAAAAAAAAAAGATTCTGAGATATACGCCTTGCTTACTGCACTCACGGAACCTGTACGGGGATTTAGGGAGGCATGATAAAGGGAGGGGCTATGTTCTATATAGAGAATGTATGCAAGTCACAAAGTTTCACTTTGGAGAAGGCTTAAATAGTTCTGATACTCTCTAAAAGAAAGTACCCACCCGGAGAGGAACATGCTCCAGGCAGTTGGCATTTCTTCACCTGAGTTCCAGAATGGACCTGAAGTGACCAGACCTGAAATGAACCAACAAGCTATAGCTAACTCCAGTCCCACTGAGCCAACATGCATCAAGATGAACTGCAGACCTACCAGCATGAGAGTAGACACTTTGGTTGTAAGTCACCAAATATGGTAGGGTGTGGTTTGTTATAAAGCATTTTTGTGGCAATAGGTTACTACTCCCATCTATATATGCTAAGATGGTATACCCCAACAATTTGAATTAGTTTGTAAACTGGGGACTGAAATAAAAACTAAGACACTAAATCTATTCTAGTAGAGGACACAGACACATAACAAATAATGCCAGCAGAGTATTACATGACAAGTTTGCAGTAGGCACTACGAGACACCAGAGAAACATCTATCCAAGACTGGTACTGGGGACAACAGAGGGGTAAGGCAGAAAATCGTTCTTGAATCTAATGCTTGGAAGGATCCGATCCTCAAAAAATGAGTATGATCAATCATGTGAACAAATAAGTTACAGAGGGAACCTCATAAGCGAAGGCACCACTCATTAGATAGCAATCACAGGTGTAGGAGACTAATGAAATGATGGAAACAAACTAAAAGTAAAAGGGATACAAATGCAGTTCTGTAGTCTATGTATGGCATCCAAAATCTAACTGAATACAAGTTGCAGGAGATCTGAACTAACAGCAACTCATAATTTCAGAGTGGATTATAAAATGAGTAAATATAATATGGTTTCAGCATTACATTCCCCACACCTGTCTCACTGCACTCCCTCAAATATTTTAGGTTGTATCAACAGTATAGTAAATTCAAGAAAAGAAGGGTTTTGTTAAAAAAAAAAAAAAAAAAAAGGAAAAGAAAAAGAAAAAAGACTAGATTAGTGATACTGAGCAATGAGTTCTAGTCCCATCTCTACTAATTAGCTCCAAGTCCTTGATAATGTTGTTACTTAACCTTAATGTTAACTCAAGGAGGCAGGAAATCTTAGACTACATGAGATTCAAGTTTGTTTTCAGAGTGAACATTCCTTGACCCAGGAGTCCCAGTCTCACTTGTGTTTTATGCTGATTAAATTGTGAGCAATTCAAGTATCACAAGAGTAAGATTAATTACGACTGAATATGAATGGGTTTGGGAAGGCTCTGGAGACTACGTGACATAAGGAACATATGGAAAAAACTAGGTAGTTGATCTACATATGAAGATTAAGAGGAATCTGATAGGTCTCACCTAAATATTTGACAGCTGTATTATAAAAGGATTGCTGGAAAGTAATACGCTCAATAAATGGAAGTTACAGTGAGATTTGTTTGACTTCATATGGGGAAGGGAGGTATTTAGAAGCAATCAATAAAGGAATCACTTTCCTGAAGCAGTGATCACCTGACACTGGAAGTGTTTTAAAAAGCTAGATGAGATCCTGTCAGGGGAAGTTATAGATGATTTCCAAATTTGGTTATACCTTTTGCAACACATGAAAAGGAAAGATTGTTTTCACCTAGCTTACAAAGAATTGGAAATAATTCACTAATATTAAGAAATTTCTGGAGTAAAGATGGCTTATATGGAGAAAAAAGTGTAAAAAAACAAAATTCCTCTGAGGGCAATAAAATTTGCATCCCATAGTTTCAATGCCCCAAGCATAAAAACCTAAAAAAGAGTCAGAAATATACTGCTGAATTTATTTAACACATGTTCACAAAACATACTTTTAAACCAGAAAACTTGAGGTCTAAAGATCTTTTGCCAGAAATCAGGTATACAGAAAATGGCATCAGAGTTTCACAGCCCAGCATGATGGTACATGCCTGTAATTCCAGCACTCTGGGAGAGTGAACCAAGAGGATCACAAGTTCAAGCCCAGCCTGAGTGACTTAGCAAGATCCTGTCTCAAACTTTTAACAATTTGTTAGGGCTGGGGATGTACATAGCTCAGTGCAAAGGCCCTGGGTTCAATTTCCAGTACAGGAGGGGAGCAGGTGTGTTCACAATATGGAACTTCTTGTATGGAAGAAGAACGACAATACAGTACTTTGAGTTCCCTTCTGAACACAGTAAGAAAACCAGGAAAGAGAAACAGGGCAGCAACTCTTCATTTCTACACTGAACCAACTCAGCCTGTTAGGATTTTACTCCAAGTTCCTCTGCCACGAATAGCTCCTCCACTGCAGCTACAAACTTTTCAGTGGAAATAAGAACAAAGGAGGTGAGCAGAATCATGAGCTCGTAACTTCAATCGGCATTTTCCAACAGGGAGTTTAAGGGACTTGCGATCTGCTGCTCAAACTTCTATCCTGTTTATCTGTGTTAGAACAAGTTAGAATAATTCTTGTTAGAATAAACAAGTACGAATAAATCAATGAATATCAGATGAATGAATCGCTGGAATCATACCTCCATCTGGTGACAAAAAAAAATCTTCTTAATTCACTCTAATTTGTTATTAATATGAGACACCAAGGGTCATAGATTCTTAACAACACAGAGAATTCTCCAAGGCTTGGAAAACAAAACACCGTGCGTTCAAATCCGGATTCCACCACTTAAGGACTGGGTAATTCTCCATGTCTCAGTTTTCCTATTTGCAAACTTAGAGACAATATACACCTCACCAGGATAGGAATAAAAAGTTTAGATCTGTGCCTCACACAGAGTTAGCTTTCAATAAATTCAAAATATTAAATTATTATAGAGGTAATAAGGGGATGCTTTACATTTCAAGTTATTTTACTCACAAAATCCCTCCCTGACGGTTTAGAACAAGCCTGTGGGCTTAGAAGCAACAGAGGTAGTGGATTTGGGAGTGGAGTGGGATTAAGGAGTATAAAAGAGAGGTGGATGGGAAGGGAGGAAAGGAGAAGGAAATGCGAAGGGTGCCCGGTGAGCAGGGTTCAATTCTGGACTCCAAATTCCCATCTTTTTTGATAGGTCCTCGGTCCCGGCCCTCCGGATCCGGCCCAGCACCGTGATCTTCCCTCTCGTCTCACTACTTCGCATAGCTGTCATCCCACAGTTCCTGCTACGGAACCACCTTCTCCAGATCCCAGTATGGGTAAGACCCAAGCACTGGGGTCTCACTACCTTATTTCCGAATCGCGCCATGTTGCCGGCCGCTGGTGCTTTAGCTGCGTCTTCCCGGCGGGAACCTGCAGCGCGCACGCAACTCGGTTCCGGCGGACCCACGCGCGCATCCGGGAGAGAAGAGCCGCTTCCTGCCGGACCTGCGAGGGGCGGGGAAACCGCGCCCGGAGCGCTGAGCAGGCGCGGAGCCTCTCCATCCCCCCGGGTGAGGTGCTTGTAGCGTTTGAGTTTATGAAACTCTAGGACTGGGTGAATACTAATAACGTTTCCGAAAGCCGGACTTCCCTTTGCTGTCATTGACAGTAACCCCTTCCGCGTTGGGTGTCAGCCTCTAGACTCCCTTGAGTATAAGCCCAGAGGACCACATGTCTCCTCTCCCGGTCTGTTTCGTCTTCTACAAAGGATACTAATGGAAGCCTTTACAGATGCGATGACCTTAGCACCAGCTCCCAAAGAGAAGAGTTTCCAAGCAAACAGAAGTAGGAGGGAAATTCTACTTTGCCAAGAAAACGGGTGTGAACGCCCGGAGGAATGAAGCACCCTCTGCTGCAAAATGTCTGCAGACCTTGACCCAATCTGATAGAATAAAGTCTAGTCAGATGTTCTCCCTCTTGGAAATTGGACCTCGGGAAAGCAGCAACTAACGCTGAAAAGATGTGGAGAATCCATGAAGAGAGAGGGGCCTTGAGGGAGCCAAAGTTATACAGTAAATATGTGGAACGCCAGAGAGTCAGATACTTTAAGACTGTGCTCCTAGAGCCCAGGAGTTCTTCCAGTTTTGTTTTGTTTTGTTTTGTTTATTCAAACCCAGGATTCTCTCAAAGCTGAAATGCTATTTTTAATAATAGTTCTATTTTTAAAAATGCTATTTTTAATATAGTTGGTAAAAGGAATTACTGGACTCACTGCAATGAAGGAAATATGCTTTATGTCCATGATTTCATCTTGTGTATAGTCTCGTTTTTCTTTTTCCTCTTCCTCCTCTCACTCCCCTACTCCTTCTTCTCTCTCTTTCTCCCCAATACCTGAATTTAACTCTATTCTTTGGAAGAAATAGAAGAGTTTCTAGTAGCTGTGTTTATTTGCATCTCAGCTGTCTTTAGTAGCTGTTGTTTGCATCTCAGCTGTCTTTATACAACTCTTTAGAACCATGCACTTCCAGGCAGTTAGGCAGCCATTGTGTTGAGAATGGATATGGATTTTAAACACTGCTTTCCCTGGCAAGAACTCTTCATTAATCAAGGATGAGTTGGACAAACATCAATGTGACCTCTTATATGGCTACTCCCTTCCTCCTCCACAACAAAGGGATTCTGATTTTGTTGGTTCCATTTCTACCTGTGAGGTCTTTTAGATTTACATGGTACAGAACTGTAAAGAGGTACATGAGATATCAGTGGGCTATGGCTAGTTATAGTGATGGTGTGTATGGTAAGCGTTGGAAAGAGAGATACATGGAAGCCACTGTGACACAGGAAGGAAATGGATAGGATTTGAAAGGGAGATGACAGTTATATCAATAGACCTTGTGAGCCATGCCTCCCAGCATGTACACCCTTATGTAGACCTTCCTCTTGAATCTGGACTAGCCTCATGGCCTTCTGTAACCAGTAATATATGGCAGAAGTGATACTGGGTCACCTCTGAGCCAAAGATTTCAGATTACCTGGCAGATATGGCTTTAGCACTCTGATGAAAATAGACACCATAGATAAAGACCAACTGCTATAGGACTGTCATATTATGGAAGCCTAACAAAGCTACATAGAGGGACATTATTATGGACTGAACGTTTGTATCTCCCCAAAATTCATTTGTTGAAGTCGTAGCCCCCCATGTGATGGTATTTGAAGCTGGGGCCTTTGTGAGGTGATTAGATTTGGATGAAGCACAAGAATAGAGACCTTTATAATGGTACTTTCACCTTGTAAAAGGAGACACTAGAGAATTTGCTCTCTCTCTCTCCCCTCCTCCTTCCTTCATTCAAACAAAAAGAGGTCATATGAACATTAGCAAAAAGGCAGCCAACTGCAACCCAAAAGGACAGCTCTCACCAGAAACTAACTAAGCCGGTACCATGATCTTGGACTTCCAGCCTCTAGAACTATGAGAAAATAAATTACTGTCACCTAGTGTGTGGTGTTTTATGGCAACCTGAGCAGTCGAATGCAAGCATTAAGCACTAGCAGCTGCAGGGGTGCACCCACATAGCACCCAAGACATAGCCGGCAGCCATGCCAACAAGACTGTCTAGGGCAATGGTGGCAAACCCACGGCATGTGTGCCACAGTGGGCTGTTTGTTACCACTGAAAGCTCTAAAAGGTTCACCATCATTGGTCTAGGGTGTATATACTCTAGCCCCTAGGAAACCATCCCAGTATTAGAAGCACTGAGCAGAGACTGTTATCTCCACTGGCCTCTGTCCAAACTGCAGAATTACGAGCAGAGAAATCCAATGGTTCTGGTTATTTTAAGCCACTATATTTTAGGTGTTACAACAGCAATAGATAACTCAGATAGCAGAGGTTTGTTTTTTTTAAAAACTATTGCTATATTGTAGACTATGTGTTCTCTTAGTTGCTGGAATATGTTTGAATTTGATATCACTTTGAGAGTGATCTATATGAGTGATGACTTCGACTTCATGAGCAGGATAGAAAACAAAGATGTACAGCCTTTGTGCTCCAACAGAGAGCTGAAACAATGGCTATATGGAAAATTGGGAAAGTTGGTTAAAATCTTAACAGGGCATTGATATGAAATAAAAGTTTATATCCCAAATAGATGTGAAAAGTAATCATTCTGTGTTCCATCAGTTCCATCAAATACCATTTTTAAAATCCATGTAACAAGGCTCATGTTAATTAATTAATGAGAGGAAGAAAAACTTTTTGATATTGGCCACTAATATTTTTAATACTGCAAAAATTAAGCTCTGGGGCCAGTGAGATGGCTCAGTGGCATTAGCGCCTGCCTGGCAAGCGCGAGGTCCTGAGTTCAACTCCCAGAACCCACATACAAAAAAAGGGCTGGTGATATTGCTCAGCGGCATGGGCGCCTACTGGCGCGCGAGGTCCTGAGGTCGACCCCTGGTACCCACAAAAAAAAAAAAAATTAAGCTCTGGGTAGCCAGGACAAAATGGTGAAACAACATTTACAAAGCATCTGAACTTAGTTCTTTTTAAGATTTAGAATCTTGCTTCATGTGAACAAGGGTTTATGCCCCCTCAGCCCTGAATTGAATTGGTTACCTAATGCCAAAAGACAAGATGACTTTGAAGTGTCAGTATCTCCATACTGGGTCAGATGTCATTTATCCAGCTCAGCGTATTATGTCTGCCAAGCAATTAAAAATATCCTCCTCCTCCTCAATATTTCCGTGAAGATTAACTATGAACTAACAGAATTATTCAAATATGGTACCTGACTTTTCAATTTCTTCTCTAATGTTCTCTAGGTGTTTACTGAGAGCAAAGATTAGACTGTTCCAGTTCTGTTGGGCTCAGGATTTTTTTGTTTGATTGGCTTTTGTTAGTTTGGTTTTTGAGACAGGGTCTCCCTGTGTAGTCCAGGCTGGCCTTGAACTCACTTATGTAGCCCAGGCTGGCCTCAAGCTCATGGCAATCCTCCTGCCTCAGCCTCCTGAGTGCTGGGATTACAGGCATGCTCCACCACACCCAGCCCTGGGCTGTTTTTATTCCTCTAGTCTAGGCATTGACACACCTCTCTAGAGCCCTTGTAAAATGATTTTAGTTTATAAACTTCTCTCTTCCATTATGTGGTGAGTCTAACTAGGGCAAAGACTATTCATCTAGATATCCTTTGGGCATGGTTTCACCCACACTCCCATCCCTCTATTCCACTATGTCTATGACAGAAATTTTTAAAAAACTAACAGTCTGATACCATGCTAGGACAAGATATGCTCACCGAGCCCACCACACAATTGGACTGTTAGACTCAAGCAGCCTTGACTGATGTCTGACCGCATCTAGCTGTGCTGCTTGCACTCCCAAGCCCATAATCATATCCTGTTTTACTAACCTGTTTCAAGGACAGTGTACCCAAGATAGACTAGCCTAGTCAAGGACATACATGATTTCCCCCACCCTTCAGCCCCAAGTCCCTCCCTGGACTCTCCCACCTTATGATAAACAACCCCCACTAACTAAACCTGCCCAGAGCAAATCTGCCTGACAACATATGACCTAGCCTGTGTAACCAATTATAAACTAATTTGCTATCAGCTTCTGTACTTCCTGCTTACAAACCACATATAAATTTCTGTTTTACCCTAAGATGAGACTGTTGATTTCGAACTGGATTCCCACCAGCCCGACAGCGTAATAAAGCTGTTGCCTTCCAACTGCTTTGGTGCAACGTGCCTTCCTCCCGGTTTGGTCTCCTTCTGCAACATGTCCACCTTCCCCTTTTCCTAATCATGATTGTTGTCTTTGACCATTGGTTTCGTGATCCAGTGTGACAGAAAAACGTGACAAATGTGACTGCGATATTTTTAATGTGGGTTTAGATAAAAATATCACTTTAATGTGAGAGTTCTAAAATAGAATTCCCAAAACTTAGTGGTGCATACAAAGAATCAAGACTTAAGGATCCATATTAACATTATTACATATGTTAATTACATATAGGACAACCACCAGGCTTACCCTTTTTCTACAAACTGTAGCATTCAAAACTAGTTTGGAGAGCCTCAATGACAAATCAAACAAATGTTAATTAGATTTTTTATTTTCTTTATCTTCATTTCAATTGTTCATATCCCTGCAATTGTACCAGAAAGCACCAAGGTTATCTTCAAAAATGCTGGGCACATTTTCCCCCCCTGTGGTCAAACTAGTAACAGTTAATTTAAAAATATGATTCCTCTGAAGGTGGAGTAAAGCACCACACATTAAGCAAATGTCCCTGGTTTTCTGCACGGACATGAGCGATGATCCCTCTGGTTTGATTCACAGCAGTTCTTTTAAACAGCTTCTTTCTGAGGAATGAACAATAATAAGCACCAGCTTTTCTTGTAAGGAAGACTCCAAAATCTGCTGTCCTCTTAGGGTTTACTATTTTGAAATTAGGACACTCCTAAGAATTTTTAAAAATCAGAGTCTTTTAATCTGAGTTAATCTGGTGTATATCCACGAGACAGGAGGACTACTTTGTTGTTATGCTAAAAAGGTCTAAGTGAGTAAGGTTCTGAGTGAGGTTTTGCCAAACGACAGAAGTCTAAATCTGGCTTATTCATGTTTAGAGCTGCTGATACCTGCTGGGGGTATATTTGGCAGATGCAACCCCTGTTTTCCCTTCCCAGTCTTTAATCTGTAGATTAGATTAAGTATCACCAACCCCTGTTCAACCTCCACTACCAAGAAAAACAGTTATGCTACCACTATGTAATTGTACTCTCTTATTCACTATTTCTTTCCAAAGGAACCACATGACATCAGAGAAGTTTAATACAAGGTACATGAGATGCTAATATCTATGTATACTGCATATATATGGAGTGCATGTAGCTTATATCTACACATAAATTCTCTGCATAAGATTCAGGCCAGAAAAAAAAGAAGATTCAGGCCAGAATGAATGAATGAATGAATGAATGAATAAATAAATAAATCAGTCAAACAAACTGTATTAGTTTCGGTTTTGAGATGTATTAAAATAGTTATTTTAAGGCAGAGATTCCTACTTGCCTACCAAAATAGCCATTCCTTCCTTTTCTCTCAATTTAGCGTAAGCTTAAAGGAGAGCTAAGAATATAGCTACACAGATAAAAGATTACATTTCCCAGGGTTTTTCCACTGTGAGGTCATGTGACTAAGGTCTGGCTAATGAGAGTTAAGAAATGTGGAGAGGGGACTTCTGGGAAGTCTCCTTAAACAGGAAGGGTGTGCACTTCTTTGCTCCTTCTTCTGTTTTGCCAGAAACATGGCTGTGATGGCTCAAGAGACGGTTAGCACTGGACATTGAAGATATGGGCAATAAGGGCCACTTTCTACTAACGGTAGGACAAGGACCCTGATGACTGCACAGGGTCCTCTGTTAGTCTTCTTTCAGATTTCTACACAAGAAAAAAAGAAGCTCCTATATTGTTTAAAACCATTGATATTTCGGGGATTTAATTTTATGCAGTTCAATCTAAATCTAAGTGATGCATACAAGTCTTTACTTTCTATTACACCACAAGCCCCCTGCGACCCCACAGAATGTTTCACTCCATGTGTATGTATTTGCTTAGAGGGCTTGGTCACTCCTGAGCCTCTTTGTCACATCCCCCTGTCACATTTGGTCACACACTTCCTTGGGTTACAGCTACCAGTAATACCAACAAGCTCCCAAAGAAATGTACACTGGATCTCCCTGTCACAGGTAAATGATCATTTTAGGGCCACGAATCAAAAAGAGTTTGTCTATTGGATGGACTGCTTTGGCACGACTTACATACTTTTCTATTCCCTGCCCTCCTAGAACTATCAAGATGGTGGGACAGGTCAGCATGGGCCAGCATTTTCCACAACTGTAAGTGGGTAGGGGATGATTTAAAGAAAAAAGTCTTCTGGAAATATCAGGAAATATGTAGGCTACTGAGGCCAAAGAAAAAAGAAAGTTGTTGGCAGTTTAGACAGTAGAGGTTTCTACTTCCTGGGTGGGGTCCTTGTTGGAGAGATTGCCTGAGATATTGTCAGATTCAAGCAGCTCTACGATGCTGTAGGGAGAACAGTCCTCTAGCCCCAGCTTGCTGCAGAGCCAGCCACAGAAGCCTTTCTCCATGTCCCGGGCGGCTTGCCACCATGCTTCCCAAGACCACGAGAGCTGGACCACAGCGGCATAGAGGCCCAGGGAAGAAGCCATGGCCATGATGAGCACAGGATAGAAGAGAATGAGACAGGGGCAGTAGGAGACCTTGTGCCAGAAGGTCCTTTCCTCGTTGTACACAAGGAAGATGTTGTACCAAGTGATAGTACCGTAGTAGAAAGAGACAATGAAAGAGAGGATGAAAACTACAGGCAGGCAGACCAGTGTCCAGAGGACCACATGTGGCCCCTGGTCTGCTCCCACCTGGCAGGCTTTTCTTCCTTCAGGTGCTGTTTCTCTTGATGATTCTTGGGGCTTGGTCAGTTCCTGCAGCTCCTTCTCTGTCAATGTGACATGGATGTCCACCATCTGCCCCTTTTTCTTCCCTCGTGTGATGGTCCCAGTTAATGTGACGTAGCGACTGTCCAAAGGCATGTTCCACATACCTACAGGGCACAAAGAAGCTGAGCTTATTATCTGAAGAGGGAACATTTCAGCATACTGTCATTGCCTGAGGCTGGGGCTGAGCAGGATCGTGTCCTTTCTTATAGCATCTGGCACAGCAGTGGTTGGAATCAGTGACACAGAGGTGAACCAAATAAATAGGTCTCCTCACTCCACAGGTCTGGACCCTGATAAGACTGTGAGACAGTCTTTTCTTACTTTTCCTGTCCTCTCTCCATTTTGGGGGATATCACTCTTGGCATGATCTCTGTGACATGGGGGGGAGAACTTTACTACAGACCCTACTTTATAATGATCCTATTGTTAGTTAACAAGTGCTGAAAACATACTGTTTATGAGTGTCAACCTGTGTGTAAAGACTGCATTTGTGTGCATTCGGATGGTGTGTGCATTCTACATCTTTTCTGAGAGGAGGCTTCTCGTATGCCTGTGGATATCACGACCCTCATGTCCAAGCTCTGTACACACATTCACCCCCCACATCCCACTTACCCAACCCCTCATAAATACCCCCAGCTCCCACACCACATATACATACTGTACCCTCTACCGTACTACCTACACCCATCAGTCTCTCTCACACACAGACGCACACACACATCACACCACATACACATACCATACCCTCTACCGTACTACCTACACCTATCAATCTCTCTCTCACACACACACACACACACACCACCCAGAATATGAGGTGTGATTGAAAAATATGGTGAATATTTAAATTTTTTATTACAGTAAAAGGCACATTGCCATTAATCCCCTTTGCTTCAAATACACTTGTTCCATCATTCTTGCCACTTTCTGAAGCAGTTCTAGAAGTTCTTTTCCATGAGTGTCTTTAGTTGTGCTGTCATAGCTGGGTCAATGTCATGAACTGATTCAAAATGTTTACCTTGTGCAGTCATTGTGACTTTGGGGAAGAGCCATGATGCCAAATATGGTGAACAAGGTAAGTAAGGACACACTGTCACATTTTTACAAGCACTTGGCAGCAGCGTTCACCCACTTTTGATCACGTCATATAGACACAAAAGAGGACGTCGAGAACTGTTTCAGAAAGTGGCAAGAACAATAGGATACATATGTCTGAAGTGACAGGGAGTACTTTGAGGGTGATTAATGGCAATGTGTCTTTTACTGTAATAAAATTTAAACATTCATCGCAAGTTTTGATCACCCCTTGTAGACCCACAATCCACACCACACACACATATAATCTACACACATACTACACACAAATGCACATACATTACACTACCTATACCCTCCCACGCACACAACACATACAGATATACACCGATACCACACACATCATGTACTCACATACCATAGCCAAACCCCCACACACCCCACATAACTATACTAACACCACACTCACACCACATATCATGCATATACACAACACATAACACATATCATGGATATACACAACACATATACACACACCCCAAATATGTACTCACATACCACACACACATGTGCCATGCATACTATTCACACCCCATATATATACCTCACATACATACCCATACCACAAACATACACATCACCAAACGGCCATCCTATGGCTACCCCGGAAGAGGAGTTGGAGATACTAAGGCAGGGATGTCTGTGGTGCTTGATATGTAAAATGTAGTCTGGAGGTCTGGGGCCAGATGGCAGACTGCAGGCTTAGGCAGGAACAACCTCAAGCCTGGTGGCTGGAAGACTCCTGGCCCCACGGCTGAAAAAGAGACCATAAGAGCAAGATCCAGAACAG
Source organism: Erethizon dorsatum (assembly GCA_028451465.1). Taxonomy (NCBI): domain Eukaryota; kingdom Metazoa; phylum Chordata; class Mammalia; order Rodentia; family Erethizontidae; genus Erethizon; species Erethizon dorsatum. The sequence goes on from CM051835.1 coordinate 20,765,218, forward strand.
TGACAGGGGCTCTGACTAACAGATAGAAGGGTTTGCTGCTGCCCCCAAACCTAACGGTTTCCCAGACTCATTCATCTCAACAAATGACACCACTGTCTGTCCTCTCTATTGTTCCCATCAAGGACCTAAAAGTCATTACCAATTCTTCTCTTTTTCTCCCTCCTTACCTCCAACTCATCAAGTTCCAGGGTGCATTTCGAATCTCACCTCTCTTCTCTAACTGTTCTACCTCCAACTCATCAAGTTCCAGGGTGCATTTCGAATCTCACCTCTCTTCTCTAACTGTTCTACCTCCAACTCATCAATGTCCAGGGTACATTTCGAATCTCACCTCTCTTCTCTAACTGTCCTCTGTTGTCACATTACTCCAAGCTTCTGTATGAGCGCCACTGCAGCTGCACGGACACAATAGTGTACCATCAGCTTCCACTCTGCTCTTTGCAGTCCAATCTTTTTTTTTTTTTTTTTTTTTGGGTACCAGGGGGTCGACCTCAGGACCTCCCGCGCCAACAGGCACCCGTGCCGCTGAGCGATATCACCGGCCCCTTTTTTCCTATGTGGGATCCGGGAGTCAAACTCGGGCCCTCGCGCTTGCAAGGCAGGCGCTTACGCTGCTGAGCCATCTCACCGGCCCCTGCAGTCCAATCTTATAGAGGAGACAGAGTGAGCTTTTTAAAATATAATGAGACAACATGTCTCTCCTGCATAGAGTCCTCCACTGGCTTCCCCTCCATTTATAATAAATTCCAAACCCTTTACTATGACCTGCATGGCTCACCATGATCCAGCCTCCAACTCCATTTCTAATTGTGTCACCATCCTTCCCCTTGTTGTCTATACTCCCTACCAGAAACAATCCCGTTCCATAAATGGCCAATGCTGAGTTCCCTCTAAGCTTTTGCCCTTGCAGTTCCTTCTTTTCAAACCCCATCCCCGCTGTCTTAACTGGTTCCTTCATGTCATTTGGATCAGCTCAAATGTCACCCCTTCAGAGAGGCCTTCCATAACCACAGAATTTCTCCCTCACCATACTCATCTTCCCATTACCATGGTTTTATTGTCTTTAGAACTCATACCACTACCTGAAATTATCTTTTATTTGTTGACTCCTTTACTGTTGGTCTTCTCCTGACTGGAACATCAAGTCTATTAGAGCAAATATGTTGCTTGTTCACTGAGTTTGTCTTAGACATGTATCTATCTACACAAATAGACCTAGCTCATCTCTCCATTGCTGCACAATAATTCTTAGTACAGAATCTTCCCATTACCATGGTTTTATTGTCTTTAGAACTCATACCACTACCTGAAATTATCTTTTATTTGTTGACTCCTTTACTGTTGGTCTTCTCCTGACTGGAACATCAAGTCTATTAGAGCAAATATGTTGCTTGTTCACTGAGTTTGTCTTAGGCATGTATCTATCTACACAAATAGACCTAGCTCATCTCTCCACTGCTGCACAATAATTCTTAGTACAGAATCTTCCCATTACCATGGTTTTATTGTCTTTAGAACTCATACCACTACCTGAAATTATCTTTTATTTGTTGACTCCTTTACTGTTGGTCTTCTCCTGACTGGAACATCAAGTCTATTAGAGCAAATATGTTGCTTGTTCACTGAGTTTGTCTTAGACATATATCTATCTACACAAATAGACCTAGCTCATCTCTCCATTGCTGCACAATAATTCTTAGTACAGACTCCCACAGCTTCACTAGCAACAACAAATACTCTTATACAGGCAGAACATGTGCATAAGTTTCTTGGGGGGGATACTGAGGATTTCTGGGACTCAAGAATGCATATTTTGAATTTTAATAAATATTAACAAATTCCCTACATAGTGGCCAATGCAGCTTCTATTTCCATTTGAGGTATATGAGAGTACATCCATTTCCTCACATTAATGTTATATTTTACCCAGTTCTTGGCAATCCTGCATTTGAAGGAATGCCATATCTCATTGTTAACATAATTCTCATTTTCCTATTATGAAAGCCAACGATTATTGTTTCTTTACTTTAAATAATTAGTGCAGTCTGCTCATGTTACTAATTTTTGTGTAGAAATCAGCTTCTTTGATTACTCTAGGAGTTCTGAAAGGGTTAGATCTCTCTATCACCTAAAATAGAACACAATAGATGCTAAATATATACTATTGGTTTGCTGAATGACAATAGCAATGTGAGTAATGTATCACTAAGAAATAGGTGAGTGAGCAGATCCCTGTCTATCTCCTGAAGGGAGGATCCTCCTTTGGTTTCCTTTCTATGGTTTTGAAGGGGTCCCAGAGAGACTCACCATCGTCCATGGGACAGTCTAGGAAATCCTCTCCCTCCTCCTCTTTAGGCTGATCTCCACCTTCTGATTCCTCAGGCTCCTCATCCATGTTCTCATTATCGGACCGGTAGATGATAATAGATTCTGGGCGGGACTCTTTCTTCTTCTTTTTCTTGCGACTCATGGTGGATTCCCCATCCAGAGCCAGGGCAGCAGCCACGGCCCTCCTCAGAGAGCCCTGGTGGGGGCTTGGGAGCTGGCACTGGCCTTCCACTGGTACCGGTTCTTCCATCCCACTCCTGGCGCCTAGCTGTGCCTTATAAAGAGTCTAACTTGCTTGAGAAAGCTCACGATCCACACATCACACTGCTTCTTGCTTAGAGGGAGCTAAGCAAAGATGTCCCGACCTTGCTGAAAGATAGGAAAGCAAAGCCATCAACACAGACTAAATGGGGTGACATAGAAAGAGACTTGGGAGGTCATCCTCAACTTTGCAGAAGCCTTCCTCTCCCTGCACTTCTCTTAACACTTTATTTTGGGAGTCCACTGGAAATCCTCTTACAAGAATAGATTGTGAATAAAATTTTATTTGCATTACAATATTGTCATTTATACAAATGTAAAATATTACAAAAAGCCCATCAGTTGTATTGGAGGATTCAGAGTTAAGGAAGCTGGTAAGGAAGACTTCAGGCAGGTGAGAGTTAAAACCAATCTTACTCCCATGACAGATGGAGACAGATGGCTAGGATCAGTACTGGGAACTTCTGGCTATCAAGGCATACATTACAACCATACCCAAATGAAGGAAAGCGACTTTGAGCGAGCCACTCAAAGATGATGCAACTTCTCCAACTGCATCTACCTTGCTATTCTGTAAAGGAAATTGATCTCCTGGTTTGTTGTTGGTCCAAGACCTCAGAAAGCTGCAGGGAATCTGTGCCATCACATGCTGAGAAAGCAGTAGAGAGGATGCTCGTTCACTCTTAACGCTCCATCTTCTCTTTTCGTTCTCCAGGTAAATAGAGGCAAGAAGAGAGAATCTATGTAGCATCTTTTAGGGAAGAGGTCATGTTCTTGGTGCACTGTTTATGTTTGTAAAACAACCTTGGGCTAATATTGATTTTATAGAGAAGAAATAAGAAACCTTATCTGAGCTTGAAAGTTTAAGCCAAGGTGCACAAAGAAAATGAGGACTGAGGAGCTCTGATTCTTAAATCCAGCAGACCTCCCAGGAGGCTACAGTCCATCTCTGAGCTTGAGCCATTCAGAGGGCTGCTCTGATTGCTGCCGCTGAAGAGATATAAATTAGCAGATATCCACTCTGTCTTATCTAGATTGCTAGCTCTTCATATGTGTCTTATAAAACAAACAAAACATACAAAACCCCAGACATGATATTATAGAAAATTTCAAACATGTATAAAAAGAAAGCTATTGTTATGGAAAATGACAAATCTAGGTAGAAGGAAGAATTGTTGTAATGAATCTTCCTTGTACTCATTGCCTACTTTCAACAATAACCAAAATATTCAAAGTCAATCTTGTTTCATCTCCTTGTATTTAGAAGCAAATCGCAGACATGCGTCATTTTATTTCACTTCCATTTCAGTATGAATCTCTTGCCTGTTAGGATTTCCTTTTTTAAAGTATCACAATAGCATTATCACACACCAAAAAAATTCTATTATTTTTAAAAATAATTCTTTAATACCATCAGCTATCCAGTTGACTCAACTTACCCTGCTAGCTTAATATTTTTAGGAGAATTTGCTTGACTAAGGATCTAAATAAAGTCTACAGAACTTGAGTGGTCTACAGAACCTTTTGTGTCTATAGCAGTGCTGTCCAATGGCACTTTCTGCCTTTACCCCTGAAATGAGGCTGGTGCAACTGAGGAAGAGCATTTTTAATTTTATTGAATTTGACTGATTTCAGAGGTATGAAGCCACTGGCTATTATATTGGATGGTGCAGGTCTATATGTCTGCCCCCTGATATTTTTCCTGGTAATTTATTTGTTAAAAAAAGCAGGTTATTTATCTTCAGATTCTTGTGGCTGGGGTTTCGCTGATGGTATCCCCACAGCGTGCTCCTCTCAACTATATTGGTCCTATAAATTGGTAGCTAAATAAAGAGACTTGATCAGATTCTGCATGGAATTTTTGGTTGGTTGGTTGGTTGTTCTGGCAAGACAATTTTATAGGTGGTGTTTTATTCTTCCATCAGAAGGCACCTGATATCTGGTGCCTTCTGGTTATAGCCACTAATCATTAAGGGGCCACAAAATGATGATATTCTTTCTCCCACTTCTTCATTTATTGGCTGAATATTCTCAAACTCTTTTTTTTTAACCCAGTTTTAAATTTGGCAGAGCAGGGCATGGTGGTGCATGCCTGTAACTCCAGCACTCAGGAGGCTGAGGCAGGAGGATTGCCATGAGTTTGAGGCCAGCCTGGGCTACATAAGTGAGTTCAAGGCCAGCCTGCACTACATAGTGAGACCCTGGCTCCAATAAATAAATAAATAAATAAATAAATAAATAAAATAAATATCTTGGTGGAAAAGGCAAATAGCCCTATCATTATACAATATTATTTGTACAATACTGTGAAAAATAGCTTATGAATTACATTGACAGCGTCTACTGATACAAAATTTGTCAAACTATTTACCAAAGGAGTTCCAGTTTTCAAATAACTGTATTATTGAGAATTGCTAGATTCTACTCACAGCCCTGCACCCCAGATTCCCCAAAGCTGTATATTCCCAACTTCAGTTTCCTGGCTTTCTGCTACTTTTGTTACCATTTCCCAAACCCCTTACTTTCCTTCAGATCTGAATATATCCTTTCTGTCAATACCACATGTACACCACTTGGTGTCCCTTTATTCTCAGGAGTAAAGTTTCTTCTCTAATTTATATTCAATAGTTCCAGTATTTAGGGGACTGGCCCAGTGGGCATAACTGGGATGGAGATAGAGGGTGGGCAGAAAGAATCGTTATTCAACTTAAATGTTATTCAATTTGAAATAACTCCCACGACTGAAAATTATGCATCTTTGATATTACCACGTAACAGGGAAGACTCTAAATTATGTTTCTTCAAATGCCAAAACACGCCTTTTTTGTCACTTCAATGTTTCTGAAATTTGGATGCATTTTATGCCCAAAGGAACAACAACTTCAACATTCTGAGCGAACAGCTGTCCCTTGCCCTCTCACCCAGTGCCTCTGCTATCCTTTAGTTACTGATTTTCTTATCTAATTCTCCACTGGAAAGGCAGGTTGTTGAATTTTAATCAACTTTGTACCCTGGCAGTTAGTCCAGTGCCTGAAATAAATTAGGCGCTTAGTGACAATTCTCATAGCAGAGACATTCAGGAAAAAATTGGCAGGTATCACTATCCTCTCATCAACTGCCTTTGCCTTGGTCACCAATCTAAACAGAATGAGCGCAGTTATCTCTAAGTTCTTATGATGTCTTTCAAAGAAGGCACTGCGTTCTCAGTGCATCTTTTGTGCTTGCAAAAGAAAAGTCTTGAATTAATATTGCATTTCTAGAGAAAAGTTAAGGAACTTTAATTGTAATTTGAAATTTTAAACCAAGGCAGACGAAGTAATTTGAGAAGACTGAGAAGATCTGATTCTTTTTTGTTTGTTTGTTTTTATTTTTTATTAGTACATATGTATAGCACATAATGATTACATTCCTTGTATGGACTTGGTACATGTACCTAACACATCTTAATTCTTTTTTCATTCCCTTCCTCTCCCTTCCCTTCTCCTCCATCTCTTGATCCCCTCCTCATTTGAGAAAGATCTAGCTCCTACTTCCTATTAACTTTTATTTTGATTTTTATTTATGTTTTTGGTTTCTCATATCAGAGAAACCATGTGATATTTAAGCCTGCGTGTCTGATTTATTTCACTTAACATTACGGTCCCACGGTGCATCCATTTTCCTACAAATGGATTAGAAGCTATGATTCTTAAATTCAGCTGATCTCCAAGGAGGCTGTAGGGCCACAGAGTTCACTTGACTAAGGTGTCTAAAAACACAAAGCTATATGCAAGAAGAGTCCAGGCAGAGGAACTACGTAAGGAAAATACCTCCAGAAGACAAAGAACTCAACTATGAGAATATCGACTAGACCTTAAGGATTAATGAACTCACCCAGGCCTCCTCACCAAAGCAGCCCAACATAGAAGAGTGTATATCTACCCAGGACAACTGGAGGTAAAGGTTGGGAGGACATTTTCCTCCTCAGCACTAAAAGTTTCAAGTTCCCTTGTTAAAAACTTATGTGAATTTTAAATTCTACTAAGTGCCTGTGTTTAATACAAAAATGTTCCCTGGTCTAATTCCTCCAGTAAAATGAAGACTCAGGTAATCCTATGATATGGGTGCCCTCTTGAGTAAGCTATTTTATACCTACGTTGAGGGTACAAGTATTAGAGTGTCGGAGGTTATACTCTGACCCACAGTGTTTTCCTGCTTAGTTTCTGTTTTCCTCTGTAGTCTCCTTCCCTGGCCTTTGTATTTAGTGTGAGTTTTCAAACTAGGAGCTGTGAGTCTTTGAGTAGATTAGAGGATCTGGGACAGAGTTCGTCTGCTGTACCTCCTCCCTTTCTTTTAAAATGTGCCAAGATGTTCAGATAAATGCCAAAGAATGCAGTGAGAAGGCAAGTTGCAAACCTCTTATTCTCTCCTATGTTAAGGGAGAGGTGCTCTAGGAAGATGTAGTGAGGTAGAGTAAACACATGCATGGAGATGGCAACCATTGCTGCTGGGCATCATACACATGAAAATGTGTGGCTTTCTATCTGTATTGCCTTGAGTGACCACAATGGGAAAAGCCAGTGTTAAGTAGAAGAAAAAGCTTCCTGGGCCCAAAGACAGAAAAATATAGACGACACGAGCTAAATGATTTGAAGTCTCTTGGGGAGATAGAAATTTGACCAACCGTCAACTGATCCCATTGGGGGAACACTCCAGTCTGGAAGCAAAGAGAGAGGTGAACTTTTGAGATCCTATTAAAAACATTTGATGGGAAATACGAAATGGAAAGGGTTGGTGAGCTCCTAGTACTTTCCCTTAGGAAATCATCCCTTCCTACAGGCACAAATACTTTTACATAGGTGTGTAGCCAGTCTCTGATCACAATACAGACACCATCCCTGATTCACCTGGAGACATGATTCACAAATGCCCTACGATTAGAACAGTACTTTTTGAGAATACAAAAATGTTTCCACTAACTTAGGAAAGGATGAACTATTTTTGAAATCATGGTAAAAATCAGTCATCAGAACCAGTTTTACACCTACTCAAGTGAATCAACAATTTCCATTAGTCATAATCATTCATCTTCCTAGATAGATTCAAACTTCTAGAGACCAGGAACTGTCTTACATTTCTTCTTCATCACCAATGGGAAGACCCTGTGGCTGGACATGTAGCTAAAGTCAGTATGTACTTGTTGGCCTAATAGGACAAAGGAGAAAGGAAAAATGCTCACTCAGAAATATAAACAGCTGTTAAGAGGGGAAGTCTTAATTTTCTTCCCCATTCTTATACACTAAATATTATGGTTTTAGTGTTTGATCTGAGAAGTAGGCTCTGAATATCTATTTTTCCTTTTACATTCCATAAGAGAGAGTGAGTAAAAACAAATTCACTCCATTTCCAAGGCTTTAATCAATAGAATTAAGAGAAAACACATGACTATATTTTCTTTTCTGGGAGTTAGGCTTTGCCCATCCTCCACATCCACTACCAGGCCAAAGTTCACTAATGAACATGGCACTGTAGAATGTTAACCTCAATCAATTGTTACCTCTGAACTTTGAACATTCCTGAAGGGAAAAGGTATTAAATAACATGTTGGGCCGGTGAGATCGCTCAGCGGCACGGGCGCCTGCTGGTGCGTGAGGTCCTGAGGTCGACCCCCGGTACCCACAAGAAAAAAAATAATAATAATAACATGTTTATACTCTGGAAGTCACGACTGGAAAAACTGCTTTTAAGCCACTGTTGAAGAAAATCCTCAAGATAATTCATAAATTCCTCCAGCACTTTCCCCATTTTCAGTGCTACCACTCCAAAGAGGCCATCATCCCTTGCACATAGTTCTAAAAAATGCTCCTTACCTTTCGACTTCTACTCTTGCTACCTTCCAGTCAATTTTTCACTCAGCAGTAAGAAAGATCTTTACAAAACATACATAAAATTATGTTATTTTCTGCTTCTCCTCTCCTGCCATACTCTCCTGCACCACCTCCTGCACACCTACTGCACCGTCAACACAGCGGCTGCCTATGTTCTCCACAAAAGCACCAAGTACTTTCCCATTTGAGCCTATTTAAATGCTGTCCGCTGTGGGTGATACGCTTCTCCAGCCCCACCTCATCACATGGTCACCTTTGTTCCCCCCAAGACTCTGTTCAAATGTCACCTCTTCTGATTGCTTCTTGACACCCAGACAAAAAAAATGGTTCTCGCTCTCTCATTACTTTTTGCCACAACAGTCTGTTTCCTGTATAAGACTGATCAACAAATGGACATAAGTATTCATTTGTTCTTTTACCTGTTTGTTGTGTATCTCCTCTACTAAACTATAAGCTCTCTGAAGTGGTACCATACAAGTAGAACACCAAGTAGGTGTTTAAATAAAGTAAAAAATTAAGTGACTACATGAAGTGGTAGTAATTAAGGACTAGCCTGATTTTGTTAAAGGGAGCCTGAAAGGAAGTTTAATAAAGAGACATTAATAAGCTCCTTTATGTGCTAGTTATTGGCATGTTGCTAGGTTCTCCTCCTTTATTTCTTTTCTACTTTTTAATAACAGAGGTTTCAGCTTCTCACGATTCGCTGGTAAAGACAACTTTTCCCAACATCCCTTGCAGCTAGCTGTAATTACATGACTAGTCTCTAGACAATAGGATGTGAGTAGATGTGAGCATGAAACTTCTGTGACTCACTCCTTCCTCTTTTCACTTTGAGGACTGGAATGTAGGCTGGATAAGCCATCTGCAGCCCATGATGACAAAGGAAACACATAGCGGCAGCAGAGGAATGAGATGGGAGGAGCACAAGCCACCCTAACAGCCATAAACCTTCTTCCTGTGGACAGAAGTATATGGGGAAAAAAATACTTACCTTGATTTTACTCACAGTTATTTTGGTCTTGTAAGGCAGCCACACAGAAATCCTAATTAATGCACTAGGCTAAGGTTATTTTATACCCCAATCCCTCTGCTGTGTTCCAATTTGTCTATCCTGGGGCATAGGCACAACTTCATATGCATTTCAGAGTTAGAACATAAAATGGCATCACCCCTGTTAGTGCGTCTGAACTCAGCTGTCCAATACAAAGGCTATCACACTGATACTGGCTCAAGCTCCATCAGCAAATCATTGGAGAACTCACTGCAGTCTGGTACATGATACCACTCCCTGCTTATAATAAGATGGCCAACAACACACCAAGAGGAAATTTTGTTAAAAGAAACCAACAGTTCTTAGACATACAGTAAAAATCCATAACTCTCAAAGCCACAAAATGAGTAAGGCTTCCCAGCTATAGCATCTTTGTTGAGCTGAGTTATCAACAGAAAATCTGGTCATCAGTCCCTGCTAGCCAGGTCTCATCCAATACAAAACATGAATGGGCTACCATTTAAAACCTTCGGCTAACGAAGTTTCCAAGTCAGGGTGTCCATTGAGTTAAGAACACTAAGAGTTGACTTTTTACATCTTTCCCATATTAAATCTGAACTCCTGGGGCTCTAAGATGGGGTATCATCATTCTGAAGTTAGGTTATCACTACTACAGTGAATAGTGCCCTACCCAGTCCTCCTGTTCTTTAAACTGTTCCCTGATTTGTGTATCTGTCACCCAAAGGATCACAAATAACCTATCTGGGATGGCCAGACTCTGCCAATTACCACCATTAATTGACCACCATTAGGTTTAACACTAACTAGGCAATAAAATACTACCATCTCACCACCAAAACATGGCCACTAGCCCCTCCCAGAAAGAAGGGACTAAAAGGTGGAAAGGCATTTGGCTCAGGGTAGCGTTAAATGATTGGAACTGCATGTGGCACCACCTTCAAATTCCCAGACTCCAACCGATTGCTGTAATTAGGCTGTGCACACAGTTGGGCTTGTTCCTTCCTGGTCTTCTGAGCAGCATTTCTCTCGTCATTTCCTAGTTGGTGCTGAAAGGCTCTCATACTGAGGCAAGTTCAGCAGTATCTGACTGTCTGATGGAGATAGGGACAGACAGTGAAGGGTGTTGGTTACAAGAACCTTGAGCATCTCCTTAGTGTGAGAGCTGTAGGATCTGATCTTTGTTCTCTAGTCATTTTTTGTTTTTGTTTTTGTTTTTTGTTTTGTTTTGTTTTTTGGCTGTCTTACCTCTCATGGCACACATACACTTTCTTTTTTTCTTTTTTTTTTTTTGGTACTAGGAATTGAACTCAGGGCCTCGCACTTGCCAGGCAGGTGCTGTGCTGCTGAACTACATCCCCGGCTCCACACACATACACTTTCAATCTCCCACTCCCACTCCCACCATTCCTACACGGTAGAATACAAACCATACAAAGACCGAGAAACTTCATTGTCTCATTTCTGCACTGCATCCCAGTGCCTAGAGAATTTCCTGGCACATGGCAGGGGCTCAATAAATACTGGCTGAATACTGTGAACTGGTTAAGAGTCTTGTTCCTATGAGCTGGCTCAGGCGGTGTCTTACTTCAAGGCAGGGGCAGGGCTGAGGCCTCGTTGACATTTCTTCAGCATCAAGATTCTGGGAGTCTACATGTTAAGAATTATGTTAGTCTGAGCTGGCAGCTGCTTTGCAGAAGGGAGAAAATGAAGCTACTGGGCAGATGGGGTGGGGGAGGGGCAGGGAGCTGCTGAGCAGCAAGAGCATCGCAGAAGAGGGAGTCTTTGCTAATGGGGTATGACAGAGCAGGGCGCGTGGAAGGAACATGGATACAGTGATGCCTTCTTCCCCAGGACAAAGGAGGCAGTGATGCAGAGCACAGGAAACAGCAGCATTTGAGTCAGCCAAAGCAGTGGTCCATGCAGCATGGCATGCTGGCCTTGGGAAGGGATGGCTCAACTACAGACAGAATTAAAATCTGGAAACAAAGCTCATCCAAGCAGCAGAAGTGCTATTCGTCCAGGCTTTGGGGGCTCAGCAGACTTTCAAACTCTGAGGTCAGAGGGATAGGCAAAGAGACCAGGAGCTCCTTGTTTTTATTGAAAAATTCCTTGAAGAGACTCCACACTGCTTAATCACAGGTCATGCCCAAGTTGTGACAAAGCACTTTCTCACTGCTCATGCTGCTGAGGAATGGCACCTTGTCATCCTCGTGGGCATCACTGACTCGCAGGCACGGTCACTTTGTCACTGAAAGACATCGGAATCCTTGTCTCTGTCCATTCAGTGGTCACACGGGGTACAACCAGGCCCAGCACAACTCTGATAATCTACAGATCCAGACTGGGACACAACCACAATAAATTATATCTTCGCTACCATTATCTTTGAAAGAAATTTAAAATGCTCTCACCCTCCAAGAAAGAAAGCCTGTGTATTTTCTAAAATAAGATACTACTCAGAATTGAGCCAATATTTCTTTTCCTGTTTAAAAATACATACTTTGGGGGCTGGGGGTAGAGTGCTTACCTAGCATGTGCAAGGCCCAAAACAAAACAAAAAACCTTTGTCATTGGTATCAAAGCACCAGAAATGATATTTTTCTGGAACAATACTTTGAACTTTCTCATTTAAATTTACTTTTTTTAAGGTGATGATGGTGTTGTTGGTCATAACTGAGTTAAGTAGAAAGTGACATGATTCCACCATGACAGCTGGTAGGAACCAGAAGAGCTTTCTTCCTTCCTTTAATGAGTATAGATTGGAATTCTTCAGCAGCAAAGATATAAGTGTTTCTAAAAACAGGTTGGACAAGGGCATTGGCATAGAGGAACAGGGAGGAATTGTGACTGTCCAAAAACTGCAGCCCTGCTGGTGGGAGCCACAGTGTGGAGGAAGTAATGTCTGGTTCCATTGCAACCAGAACTATTTCCAATTTGCTTAATGAATCGTAAGTGGTGGACCTACTCCACCCACCAAAAAAGGCATTTATTGGCCTTTACATTATTTTAATACCTAGTAAGTGAAATAACAGCACTCTAACCACAGACTTAGAAATAGCATCCTGCCGGAGTAAGATCACTGCACCTGGTACATTCTCTAGTTCTACCAAGTTCTTAAAGCAAGAACAGGGAGCAGAATCTGCATAATAAATCCCTGTTACTGGGCAGCGACATGCAGATGAGAAATTACCCCCATCCTCAGCAAGCTGAGCAGTCTGCTTAAGAAATAAACTAGAAGACAAGCTCTCACACACAAACCTACAGATGAGTCTTGCAGGAGGCATACACCCTCCAGTGAAAGATCTCCTTTTTGATCTGCTCTGTGCAGACTGAATGGGATCAGATCGCAAACCTGGTCAAGACTATTCTTCTCAACATACCCGGGTGGGGCGCAGAAGATGAGGTGGATATGGGTCAGAGTTTGTTTTTTAAATCATTTATTATCTTGGTTCTGCGGATAACTACCACCGCACCTCCTCTACCCCTTAGAACCGTCCCCAGGGCTCCCTCCCTGAGGATGAAAGGGTCTGGAAGCTGGATTTCCTCCCCCTCACCTAAGTCTGCCCCATCTCCCCTTTCCAGCCAGCGACACAGAGCAGCTGGAGCCCAAACATAGCCCGGAACTCCGACGCGGGCGGGCGCAGCAAGGCCCGGGAGCCAGCGCCTTTCTTCATCCAGATGCACTAGAGATTTAATTTTAATTAACCCTGAGAGCTATGGGCCAGAGGATTGAATTTTTAAAATACAGCAATCCTGGCTTTGTATTATTTATTTTTTGCATGTCCCTTTCCCCAAACAATATCAAAAATTTTAAAAATAAAAAATTAGAAAAAAAAAAAAAAAAAAAAAGGAGGAGTCTCACCCACACATGCCCAGGGACCGACGCCTACGGAGGATGCAGACTGCGAGAGGCGGCCACCAGGGAGCGGTCCAGCTTGGGAGGACGGTGCGCAGCAGCCTCGGGGGGCGGGGCCGAGGGCAGAGCAGCCCCGTCGGTCACGTGGGCCCTTAGCCCCGCCCACATCTGCAGCCTCCTGTGGCCCGCACCAGGAGCTGTCTGCGCATTCGCAAGCGCAAGGCCATGGGCTCTCTGATAAAGAACACGAGCTGTTTGGCGCCCGGCTTGCTGCAGAATCATACGGCCATCGTCACCGGTGGGGGAACGGGCATCGGAAAAGCCATCACCAAGGAGCTCCTGCACCTGGGTACGGAGCAGGCTTGGGCCTGGGACCAGGGTCCGCAGAGGTCCGGCTGTGGACCCCTGGGTTCGCCGTCCGGGGGGCGCGCAGAGTCCCGGGCAAGGTAGAGTGTGAAGCAAAGGGGCTGTAGAAGTGAGCCAGAGAAGGTGAGAGAGACGATCTCCTTAGGAAATCAGAAATCCTAGAGAAGCATTGGCCGATGAGCTACTAAGGTAGAAGGTCAAGGGGCTGAGAGCCAAAGATGCTGAGCCGGGAAACGCCAGGAATTGCAGATTCCTATTGAAAATTAGTCCATTCTAAATGCTGCCTAATTCTACTAATTAGGAAACGCGTGGAGACTTCCTTTACCTAGAAGATGGACTCCGGTCTTATCTTCTCCCATCTCTGTTGCAACCCTCAAGAAAGTAGAGTGAATATTTACCATCCCGTGGGTGGAGGTAGGAGCTTGGAAAACATACACAAACAAAGAAGCCACAAAGGGGAGCATAGTTAAATTTATCTTTATGAAAATATAAATTTTCAGTGAGTTAAAAAATGTGAATGACGTTTGAAGGTATATGAAGAAAAATATTTACAACATAAGAAAAGTAATTTTATTACATAAAGAGCTTTTTTTTTTTTTTAATATGGGTATTGGCAGTCAAACTCAGGACCTCAGGCTTGCAAGCAGGCGCTTGTGCCGCTGAGAGATATCACTGGCCTTTTTTTTCCTTTATGTGAGTACTGGGAGTCAAACTCAGGACCTGGCACTTGCCAGGCAGGCGATTATGCTGCTGAGCCATCTCACTGGCCCTACATAAAGAGCTTGTGCAAATCAAAGAACCAAGATACCAATAGAAATATAGACTAACATTTCCGAAAGAGGAACTACATATAGGCAATAAGGTTTGTTTGTTTGTTTGTTTGTTTTTTGTGGGTACCGGGGGATCGACCTCAGGACCTCGCGCACCAACAGGCACCCGTGCCGCTGAGCGATATCACCGGCCCCTTTTTCGTATGTGGGTTCCGGGAGTCTAACTGGGGCCCTTGCGCTTGCAAGGCAGGCGCTTACGCCACTGAGCCATCTCACCGGCCCAAGCAATAAGTTTTTTAAGAAAACAATCAACTTTATTGGTGATGAACACAAAATAAAACATTGTTTTTATAACACAACTTAACATTTGGGGAATTAAGTGTTGATAAGAGAATGAAAAAGGCAGGAATATAAATTGCTATCTTTCTGATGGGCAAATTGGAAAAAAAAGATCCAAAATCCTGGTGTTCATGCTCTGTGACCTTCCTCAGGATGCTACTCTAAGGGAATGGACAAGCAAAGATTTGTATTCAAGAATGTAGTGTTATTTGAGTAGGGAAAACTTAGAAATAACCTAAATATCCATTATGAGGGAAACAGTTAAATCAATAACAATGACATTGAATGCTTACATTTTAGTATCCTGTAACTGAAGACTTTATGTGGAGAAATGCATATTGGAAAAAGTGAGATTCTAGAAAAATAATACTTTATTTTGCTAATGAAAAATATATATGGAGAAAAGGACTAGAATAAAGTTTATAACATTGTTAGCAACCTTTCTAAAAGTAATTCTCTTTTTCTTTCTTTTTTCATGGCACTGGGGATTTAACTCAGGGTCTTCTGTATGCTAGACAAGCACTCTACCGCTGAGCTACAGCCCTGGCTCTTTTAAAAATTTTTTATTTTTGAGATAGAATCTTGTCATCTTGCCCAGGCTGACCTTGAACTTATGATCTTGCTGCTTCAGCCTCCCAAGTAGCTTGGATTATGGGTCTGTGCCACCTTGCCCAGATCAAATTTTTTTTACCTGAAAATGTTCTGGAAACAAAGAAAGGAATAAGGTTTGCTAAAAACCATACATAAATCTGGCATATTGAATTATTTTTTGAAGTTAGGTTTATCTTGTTAGGAACTCAAGGCAATGTTTTTTCATGTGTGCATTAAAAAAAATGCTCAGATTAAGCCGGATATGGTGCTGTAATCCCAGCACTCAGGAGGCTGAGGCAGGAGGATTGCTGTGAGTTCAAGGACAGCCTGGACTACATAGTGAGTTCAAGGCCAGCCTGAATGAACTACCTAGCAAGACCCTGTCTCTAGAAGAAAACAAAACAAAACAAAACAAAAAACCTCAGATTGCCCATTAAAGTTCCTAAATTATCACCATTTTGGAGTTTATTAAATTGAAAAACTTTAAACTCAAAAAATAGTTTTTTAATTAAACAATCTTAATTTTTGAGATTTTTGTTTATTTGTTTATTTCTTTGTTTTTTGAGATAGGGTCTTACTCTGTTGCCCAGGCTGGTGTCAGTCTTCCTGCCTCAGCCTTCTGAGTAGCCGGGATTACACATGCCTCACCTTGCCTGGCTAAAAAAAAGTAGTTTTAAAAGTGCTTTATTTCAAGATGCAGTAGCCAGCTCATCCTATACTACTAAAATAGTTCTGGCCAAATGGAGAGTCATGTTCCTGATGGCCTTCATTAACTTCATTTATGCCTTCAGCGTGTGACTGTTGGAGCGGACTGTGTGATAGCATAACACCTTTAGCAAGGCTGTGAAGTATACCGGTAACTACAGTCTGAGACAGCTCAGGGGTAAATGCTGCATGAGGGTGAAGACAGGGACATGGGAGCGTGTAGAAGGATCAGTGAACCTAAGGACAGGGAAGAGGGTTGGCTCAGAGGCTGTGAGCTCTTCCTTCTCTCTGCTTTGAGGCTGCCTGAACATCAGCAGTGTAACGTCTGGCATATATACAACATGAATGTTTAACCTTTTAAGAAACTGCCAAATAACCTGTACCAATATGTCCCCTTGGGTAATTGACTTCTATCTATAGAATATACCTTTTTATCCTTGGGGAAATTCTTTGACCTGAAGTCTACTTTGTTCAGCATTATATAGCCACTCCAGCTTGCTTTTGATTGGTGTTAGCAGGGTATGTCTTTTTTTTCCATTCTGTTACTTTTAAACCTATGTGTGTCTTTAACTTTTGGTGCGTTGCTTGTAGGCAATACATAGTTAGATCTTGCTTTTTCATCCAAATTTACAGACTATGTGGTTCAATGGGATGTTTAGACAATATGTATGCCATGTGAATTTCAGTATAGTTGAATTTAAATCTGTCGTACTTATTTTTATTCTATTTCTCCCATCTGTTCTTTGTTCCTGTTTCCCTTGTTCTCTGCTTTCTTGTGCATTATTTAGTATTTTTAGTTTCCCCATTATCTCCTTTTTTGACTTTTTACCTATAAAGCATCTTTATTTTTAAGATATGGCTTACGGTTTTATAGTATATGTATTAGGCCTATCATAATGTGTCTTCCACTTTACATAGAATGGAAAAGCCACTTCGCGGTTTATAGGTACTCCTCACTTTGCATGGCATTTGTGAGACTAGGACAATAATTGTTCAAACTGAAACCATGCAAAGCAAACTTAGTAATCAATGGGGGAAATTACAGCTGTTTCATGACTTTCAAGAATTTTTGTCAAAGCATTAGAAATTCTTATACCATCAGTTATAAATGTATGAGGATATGAAACAAAAACTAGTAACACTACACCAAAACAGTTTGACTGGGTGGGGAGAGGTTGCTGAAAAGGGTACAAAGTTTCAGTTAGACAGGAGGAATAAGTTCTGATGATCTATTACATAGCACGGTGACTATAATTAAAGGTAATTTATTATATATTTCCAAATTACTAGAAGAGTGGATTTTGAATGTTCTTACTAGAAAGAAATGGTAAGTATGGAAGCTGAGGTGTGTTACATAACCTAATTTGATCATTCCACAGTGTATACATGTATAAAAATATCATATTGTACCTCTAAAGGTGTACAATTATTTATCAAGTGAAAATAAAATTTAAAAATAGTAGAATAATATCTTTACTACACTAGTTTAAAATGTTACCAATATTAAATATTAAAGTGTTTTATTTCTATGTGAAAAACTTACTAAGAGTAGTCTGAATACAGGAACACACAAAATACTGTCCGTACATTATTATTGTTGGAATTTGCACAATTCCTGAAAGATACTTACTTGCTTTCTGGCTTTTTGCTTCACAGGGTGTAATGTGGTCATTGCATCCCGTAAATTTGACAGACTAAAATCTGCTGCAGAGGAACTGAAAGCCACTCTGTCTCCCAGCAACAAGGCTCAAGTCACTCCCATACAGTGCAACATCCGGAAAGAAGAGGAGGTAATGCACAGATAGCTGTGCCATTTACTACCCAAGCTCATTTACGGATCCTGGCGGGGCCTCAGGTTCTGCTAGGGTAGCTCTCAGATGAGGATCACGAGAAACAGAGACTGTATGCAGACTGTTGTGCTAAAGATTTATTGAGCCAGTGGCCTCAGGAGAAGGGTGGGGAGGAGATAGAGGGTCAAGCAAAGATGCGGTCTCAGCTAGAGACTTCCTTCTGTGTCTTTTGCCCTATAAGACATTTCTTAATGTTCATTTTGCCAGATTTCATCACTATCATCACTATTTGAGGTTGATACTTACAAATTAATATGTCCAGAGCCTGCCATACTTAGAAGTGTTCCAGACTGTTGGGTGTAACACATCATCAAAAGTACAATTTTTAGCCTTACGACCAGTGGGTATTGAACACCGGGAAATTAGTCATCAGTATAAGTTTTTTAGGTTTATTCATGCTGACTTCATATTCATGGTTGTAGTACTCAGAGTTACTGTTCACTGTGAAAGACTGCAAGCTCTGTCTATCCTGATGGGACATGTGATAGGTCTAAGTAGCAAGTTAGGTTATTAAACCTTTACTATTTTTTAGGTGAACAATTTGATGAATTCTACCTTAGCTCTTTATGGTAAGATTGATTTCTTGGTAAACAATGGTGGAGGCCAGTTCTTGTCTCCTGCTGAACACATCAGTTCAAAAGGATGGCACGCTGTGATTGAAACCAACCTGACAGGCACCTTCTACATGTGCAAAGCAGGTGAGCATCATAATATTGACCAAATCTTTGTGTCTTTACTAAAGACGGTAGAGAATGCAGAAAAAGAGACTATCAGGTATTGTCTCATCTACTTTCTTGTCCCTGAGAGACAATACCCAACACCCACAACTTAAATGAGAAGTGTTTATTTTGGCTTATGTTTTAGACTATAGTTGGCTGGCTCCAAGGTAAGGCAGCATGGCACAGAGGCATGGCAGGCAGGAAGCAGAGACTCAAGGGAGGCGCCAGGAAGTCACATACATATACCCTCTGCATCACGCCCACAGTGATAAGCCTCTTCTGACCAAACCCCACCTGTTACCAGCAAACCTGCTATGATGCCCCAATAATCCATCTCCTCCCAAAAGCCCCATCTATGATTGCATTAGGCTTTCAGGGGACATATACCATAACATTTCACTCCTGGCCCCCAAAAGACTGATGTGCATCTTTTTATGCAAAATGCATTTAGTTCATCTCTAAGAGTTGCCAAAGTCAATGGTTTCATCATTACTGAGAAGTCCAAGTCCAAAGTCTCCGCTGAGACTCAAAGCAAACTCTTAACTGTGAGCCCTGTGAAAATTAAGAAAAAAAAAGTTAAACACTGCTGACATACGAAGGCCCAGGGTAGACATTCCCATTT
Source organism: Erethizon dorsatum (assembly GCA_028451465.1). Taxonomy (NCBI): domain Eukaryota; kingdom Metazoa; phylum Chordata; class Mammalia; order Rodentia; family Erethizontidae; genus Erethizon; species Erethizon dorsatum. Next base: position 20,784,504 of record CM051835.1, read on the forward strand.
CGAAAGGCAGGAATAGGAGCACAGAAACCAATGGGACCAAAGCAGGGCAAGTTGTACTGAGATGAGAACTCCAAAGGGCTTGGGCAGCATTGCTGGTGATTGTAATCCTCGTGGCTTCTCTCTTGGGCTGGCTTTGTTCACCCTTCGTGGCTTTCCTCAGATCTTCCATGTTCCTGGCTTTCCAATTTCCTGGGCTTTCTTAAAATTTTCATGTACAGCTGGGCGTGGTGGCGCATGCCTGTAATCCGAGAACTTGGGAGGCTGAGGCAGGAGGATCGCCACAATTTCGAGGCCAGCCTGGGCTACATAGGGAGCTCAAGGCCGGCCTGAACTATATAGTAAGACCCTGTCTCAAAAAAAAAAAAAAAATTTCATTTACAGTTCTAAGGCAGATTTTCACGTCTGTCATCTCGCTTGCTACTCACAGTGCATGTTTCATGTAGGCAGGATAAATGGTATGCTATATAGCTGAGACTCAGGTGAACTAGACCAAGATAAGCTCAAAGCAAGCCTTTAGAAGACTCTACCTTTAGAAGATCTAAGACTTCTTCTTTAGAAGATCTAAATCCACATCTCCTTTCTGTTACATACATCATGCTGCTTCAAAAGCTACCAAACAGTAATTTCAAACTTTGTAAAAGAACTGTTGATCCAGAAAGTAGAATGGGGGTTGCCAAATTCTAGGAATAGGAGAGTGAAAAATAATTGTTTTGTAGGCAGTTTTCATTTTGTGAGATGCAAACAGTTCTACAGGTGGATGGTGGTGATGGTGTATAATAATATGAATGTACTTAAAATTTTAGCACTGAATTGTACACTTGAAATGGTTAAGATGAAAAATACTGTATTTTAGCACTATAAAAGAAAATTGGAAGAGCAAAGAATATTTAATCAATTTAGACAATGGGGTTTATTCTTTTTGTACATTAGAAAAACTTGACATTCTAGCTTTCTCCAAATTATTCATGTTACAGTTGCTGTGATTTCTTCTCATCTTAGCAGTGGCTTATGAACCTTCAATTAGGAAAGGTTCTTCTTATATCTTTATCTTTCTTCTCCATTTGTTCTTGGGGGTGTATGGCCTCTCTGTTGACTATCTGAAGAAATAACCCTATCGGAGTTCTGGGAACTTGTCAGAGATTTCAGAAACAAAAGCAGTTTCAGAACTGTGAACCACATGGTGGTATTTATCCATAAAGAGAAAATCTATATTGAGTAATTGAAATAAATTTTTTCTCCTTTGTTATACTGGAATCAAATTATTTTATTAGTTTTTAATATTTGATTTGAGAAATACTGTTTTATATCTTTTCAGTTCCAAACTTATCTTGACAATTCATGACCATGTATTTTTTCAGATGAATTTTATATTCAAGGTTGTACCTCCAGAATCATATTGGGGAATTTGATTGAAATTGTGTTAAATTTAATTTAAAAATAACCAAAATGTTTAAATGTTCAGTCTCCCCACTGTTATGTGTTCCTTTATTAATGAATTATTCTTTTATATCCTTTGGCAAAGGTTTGTAGTTGTTATCATACAGATCTCACGTTTTTAAAGTTATACCTAGGTACTTTTATGAGTATTGCTTTTTTTTTTTTTTTTTTTTTGGTATCAGGAATCAAACTCAGGACCTTGCATCAGGCAGGCGCTGTGCCACTGAACTATATCCCTGGCCGAGTATTACTATTTTGAATGGACTCGTTTTAATAATTTTTCAGCGGAGTTATTGCTGGTTTATTGAAGAATTGCTTTTAAAGCTCATATTGTAACTTTATTTGATGATTTGCATCTTCATCTAATTACTTGTCAAATTAGCCTCTGGGCATTCTGGATGCAGAGTAAATTGTCTAAAAATAACCATTGTATTTTGTTGAGTCAAAGACAAAATCGATTGTGAAATACACCAGCATTCTCTGTATCATTAAGAAAGTTAGCTGAGGGCCGGTGAGATGGCTCAGCGGTGTAAGCGCCTGCCTTGCAAGCGCAAGGGCCCGAGTTTGACTCCCGGATCCCACATATGAAAAAGGGGCCGGTGATATCGCTCAGTGGCACGGGTGCCTGTTGGCGCACGAGGTCCTGAGGTCGACCCCCCGGTACCCACAAAAAAAAAAGAAAGCTGAGCATGGTATGGTAGCACATGCATAAAATCCCAGCTACTTGGGAGTCTGAGGCAAGAGGATCCCAACTTCAAGGCTAGCCTGGGCACCTTAATGAGATACTGTCTCAAAAAAATTTTTAATAAGGGGCTAGGGATGTAATTCAGTAGTGGAGGCCTAGCATGCACAAGGCTCTGGGTTCAAATCCCAGTATTACAAGAAGAAAGAAAGAGAGAGAGAGGAAGGAAGGAAGGAGGGAAAGAAGGAAGAGGGAAGAAGGGAGGGAAAGAAAGGGAGAGGGAAAGGCAGAGGGAAGGGAAGGGAGAGGAGAGAGAGCACGGAAGTGGAGGAAGAAAGGAGAGGGAAGGAGAGGGTAGGAGGGAGAAAGGGAGGAGGGAAGAAAGGAAGGAGGGTCAGAAGAGGGAGAGGAGAAGAGGGGAGGGGAGAAAAGGAAGAAAGGAAGTACTGAGACTTATAAATGTAAGATACCACTACCCATAAAGATATCCCAATTTCAGCAATGTGAAAAAATTATCTTAGATTCGACATGTTGTTTTTATGTCTTCTTTTCTAGGGCTTTACTTCTTTTTACTGTCATGCTATGAATTGATATAAATTCACCAGGAAGCTTTAAGTAATGGCAATTTTTGCTTGAGTTTTTAATAGGATTTAGTATTGAATTTTCTCTTACCTTTAAATTCTAAAACTTTATGTTTCTACTGAAGAGAGTCTAGAGGCACATGTCTAGCAATATCTTTTTTTGTGTGAATTGAATGGGTGCCTAAATATCAAATGGGGCTTAAAAAGAAAAAACCACTTAAGAATGAAATTAACAAAGGAAGTGTAAGACTTGTATGCCAAAAATTACAAAACAATTCTGAGAGAAATTATAGAAGGTTGAAACAATGTGCAGTCATTCCATGTTTCTGGAATGTCAGATGCAGTGTCGTTCAGATGGTGGTTCTTCCCAAATTGACCAGTAGGTTCAGTGTAACCCCTATGAATTTTTTTCAGACACTGCCTAGCCGATCCTAAAATATATATGGAAATACAAATAACCCAGATACAGTAATGAAAACAAATTTGGCCATACACTTCCTGCTTTCAAAGCTCCTTCTTGATTTTAAGACAGTGTGGTATTGGCATAAGTGTCGATGTATAAATCAACACTGTTAATTAACAGTGCGTGAGGAAACACCCGAAGACAGAGATTGTGGGAAAGACTACTAAGTACGTTATGTATAGGGTTTGGGGTTGGGAGTTGTAGTCCTAAGAAATCTAAGTCAGCGTGGGTATGCATATAAAGCTGGGACTTCTGGCATCACAGAGACTGCAGGTCCAGTCCTAAATTTTTTTATGGCCATCAGTTCTGTTTGCTGAGGGCAGCGTGGATTCCTGTTGTTTGTAGAGGGCACCATGTTTATTGGGAAGGTCTTTCTCAGGTCAGGCCTGACAAACAACATTAGTCATTATGGAAATCCAAATCAAAACCCCAATGAGGTACATCTGTACACCTACTAGAGAGACTATCAATAAGTCAGACAGTAATAGTGCAAAGAAACCAGAACCTACATACATTTCTAATAGAAATGTAAAATGGTGGACCCACTTTGGAAAACAGTTTGGCCGTTTCTTCAAAAGTTCAATATAGAGTTGATGTAAGACCCAGTAAATTTGCTCACAGCTATGTATCCAAGTGAAATAAAAACATACAAGGTATGTCCACACTAAGATTTGTATTCATAATCACCCCTAGTGCAAACAATCCAAAAGTTTATCAGCTAGCGAATGGATACAGAATATGTCATATCTCTACAAGTACTACGAGCAATAAGAAGGAACTGTTAACACATTATGGAGGAACCTCACATGTATTATTCTAAGTGGAAGATGCCAGACACAAAAGACCACATACTGTGTGATTCATTTACATAAAAGGTACAGAAAAGCGAAATGCAAAATCTACAGAAACAGAAAAATAAATGATTTCCAGGAAGTAGATTGGGCTTCAAATGGGTGCAAAGGAACTTTTTAGGATGATTAATATGTTCAAAAACAGAATTGGGGGGGGGGGCCGGTGAGATGGCTCAGCGGCTTAAGCGCCTGCCTTGCAAGCGTGAAGGCCCGAGTTCGACTCCCAGAACCCACATACGAAAAAGGGGCCGGTGATATCGCTCAGTGGCACGGGTGCCTGTTGGCGCGTGAGGTCCTGAGGTCGACCCCCCGGTACCCACAAAAAAAAAACAAAACAGAATTGGGGTGATAGTTGCAAAATTCTATATATTGTTAAAAATGACTGGGCCGGTGCATAAATTGTATCACAGTCTGGATTTTTATAAAAAGAAATATAAATTGAGCCAGACATGGTGGCACATTCCCATAATACCGGCTACTCTGGAGCCTAGGACAGAAAGATTGCAAGTTTGAACCCAACCTGGAAAACTTAGTGAGACTTTGTCTCAAATCAAACAAATTAGAAGAGCTGGGATGTAGATCAGCATTCCCTGCATTCAATCCCAAGTACTGGGAAAAAAAAAAAAAGTGAATTAAAAAGTAAAACATGACAAATAGGCAGCTACTGGAACAGGATATTAGGAAAGCAGACTATTTAGTATGATTTTTGTTTATTTGTATTTTGTAGCTTACAATTCCTGGATGAAAGAGCATGGAGGCTCTATTGTTAATATCATTATCCTTCTTCATGGACAACCATTAATGGCGTAAGCAGTTTTATTTTTTTTTCTTCCTATGTCTTTCCTTCCTGTGTCTCTGAGTTTTGTCTCTGAATGAGGTGAAGAGTATAGGAAACATTGCTTAAGTCAATATGATTAATGCCTTTAATGAGTTGGGATCTTAATACTTAGCATTTCCTTTTATTTGAACATTAAAAATGTCCTTCTAAAACATGCCAGATTGTCCTAAATCATTCAGAGTAAGGTCACTGTATTTAATGAGAAAAGTGGCAAAACACAGGGTACCCAGAGATGTAATTTTCTATTATAAATACATGCAGGATATTGTGTGGAGGATACTTGTGCCTGAAAGTTATTTCTTGTTTACCTCAAATTCGTATAGAACTGTATGTCCGGTATTTCATCTAGCAACTCTAATCTGAATGTTATTAAACTGACTATCATCACTGGGATAGAGCTCCTTTGTTAAGGTCCAGTAGATACAAATAAAATCTGTGTTGATTTAGACAACTACTGTAAATATACCTGATCTTAGAGGGAGATTTTAGATCTTAGAGGGAGTGCAAAATTGTTACTCCCAACAGAAAGGCAGAATTATTTACCAACAGTCTATAAGGTTCTGTACTTCTACTTAGCCACTCTACAAGTAGTGTGCTTGCTTCTCTACACAAATTCCAACAATCTGCTTGCTTCCTGTATTACAGGACTCCCTCAGTTATGAGGGATGGAAAAAAATGTTAATCTGGCTTAAAAATTGAGATCAGTGGTTCTCCAAGTGTGGGTTCTAGACCAGAAAGACAAGCTTACAGGGGCACGTGTCAGAACTGTTTGTCCTCCAGCCCCCCAGGTTTCTTGCATCAGGAGCTGTGGGAGCAGTGCATAGCAGGCCATATGCCCAAGTCCCCAGGTGGTTCTGGTCCAGGCAGAACCACTGGACCAGGGCATGGTGGGCTGAGGCACGTGGTGGCAGAAACCTGCCTCTCCTGCTTTTGCCTCAGGTCCACCTTCCTTCTCAGTCAGGTTCTCTGTATGCGTGGCCAAATGAGAGTATTGCAAGGTAGAGGTCAACACCGCGGTTCTACCCAACTGTGAAATTTGAAAGAACTTTTCAAGTAGTGCCTGAAAGATAACAATGGTAATGCCAGTGCCAGCAATTCCCAGAGAAGATACTCATGAGCTCACCCTGCTTGAGTCATGTGTGCAGCCATCAAACAAATACTGCGGGGATGGCGTTGCTGTGCTGTGCACAGCCAGCCTGAGGAACTGGAGACAATGACACTCAGATGTGGACTGAGATTTCCTCAAGTGGAAATCAAGGTGTTTTACAAAAAACAGAGTAAAGAATATAGGCAAGGGTGTGCCCTGGAAGGGGCTTTGGGGATCTAATGCTTTCTTGCTCTCCTTTGCTTCTTTTGTTTCCTGACCATGAGGTGAGTGGTTTTGCAGAAAACAAGGGGGCCAGTTAATCATGGACTGAATCCTCTAAAACTGTGAGCCTGAATAAACCTTTCTCTTTATAAGCTGATTATCTGAGTGCTTATTATATAAAGTAATGAAAAGCTGAGTAGCAAGATTTGTATGTTAAAATATGTATTATAAAAAATGAAGAATGGTGAAGATAAAGGAAGTAATAATTTGGGAAGCATCATCTACTTGTTTGGGGGGGAAATTTAGGCACCCACTTTAGTTCTGTCACATTTTTTTTGCATCAAGTATCTTCAAATAATTAAAATGTGTTTGTTGGCTAGTGAATATTTTATAAGATCTACAGCAAAAGAATTTGGATTCTCTCTTCAAATTCAACTTAATGGAATGTAATATATATTACTCTTATTCTGATTTTGTTAGGTTTTTTCATAAAAATGAATGCTTCTTTAATAACAGAAGTAAAAACCTATTTAACATACTGGCTTAGTTCTTTCATAAGAGTCTAAAAGTTCACTGAAATACCACAGCAGGAAAAACAACAACCTGTAAGAAATCTACTTAAAAAAAAAAAAAAAAAGAAATCTGCTTGAAAATCACAGGTATAGCAATTGAAAAATGTAATTTTTTTTTTTTTTTTTTTTCGTGGGTACCGGGGGGACGACCTCAGGACCTCGCACGCCAGCAGGCGCCCGTGTCACTGAGCGATATCACCGGCCCCTTTTTTGTATGTGGGATCCGGGAGTCGAACTCGGGCCCTCGCGCTTGCCGGGCAGGCGCTTAAGCCACTGAGCCATCTCACCGGCCCGAAAAATGTAATTTTTAAAACGTAGTTTTTAACAATTTCTTAGGAGATTTTGTAAATTGTGATTTCTTGGATATTTTTAGGAAGCCAGAGATTGCATAAAGGGCAGTAGGAAAAGCTTTATTCTATACCCTAAGATATAAGGCACTGAGAAAATATTATATGAATAATATATTCATTTGAAACAAGACAGAAAATAGTGGTACTTCTTAAAACTGAAAAAAAACTTCTAAAATGTCACTTGAAGATAATCTCTAATTCAAAGAGGGTTTAGTCTGGTGGATGTTTTTGTTTTTTGTTTTTTTGGGGTTTTTTGGTACCAGGAATTGAACTCAGGACCTTGTGCTTGCCAGGCAGGCACTGTGCTGCTGAGCTATATCCCTGGCCCCTTTTGTTTATTTTTTAATATTATATGTTTTCAACAAAGGAAATACAGATATGCAAAAAAGTAGAAGTCTCATTTTTGTGCCTAACACATCCTAGCACATCTTAATCTCTTAAGTTAAAATTTTCAGGCCAGGCATGTTGGCTCATGCCTGTAGTCCCAGCACTAGGGAGGCTGAGGCAGGAGGATTGCCGTGAGTTTGAGGCCCACCTGAGCTACACAGTGAGTTCAAGGCCAACCTGAACTACACAGTGAGACCCTGTCGTGGTATTTCTGAGCAGATGTGTGGATTTCATATCACTTATTTAAAATTGATATAATAATGACCACTCACTAGTAACGCTTAAAATTATCAATTTGTTTTCTTCTGTCATAAAAAGTTCATGAGCATGTTCCTCTATGCTCCTCCTCTATTCCTCTATGCTCCTCCTCTATTCCTCTATGCTCAGGACTTTACATCTGCAATGTGAGATTAGAGAGCTGTGATTTGGCTTTAACATTGAAAGACCCATTTCTTTCCCCATCGTTTAGCAGAGACTCATAACAAGAATGTTAATAAGAAATAAGTTCAACAGAAGCTGATTGTACTGTTTGTATTTTGTCTTTGAAGTCACAGTGGAGCTGCGAGGGCAGGTGTTTACAGTCTCACCAAGGCCCTAGCTCTGGAGTGGGCCAGCAGTGGAGTAAGAATCAACTGCGTTGCTCCTGTAAGTCAGCGTTCTGTATGGAATATGCTAGCAGCTTAAATATGCAAGTATACTATGAAAGATTGGCTTTAATAAATAGATGAAACTAGAATGTCCAACCTGCTTCGTAGAAGTAGTCTTTGATTGACAGATTGTCAGGAAGGTTAAATTAAGCCAACGATTCTCAATGCTGGCTGTATACTAATGTGATGTGTGAATTAGTTAAACAGTTGTGATATATGAGCTTCCCTCCAAATTGGGGTATTCAGGAACCTGCATTTTAAAAAGCAGCCTAGGGCCAGTGAGATAGTTCAGTGGCATAAGCACCTGCCTGGCAAGTGCGAGGTCATGAGTTCAACTCCCGGTACCCACATACGAGAAAAGGGCCGGTGATATCGCTCAGCAGCACGGGCGCCCCCTTATAAAGCACAGATACCTAGTGGACTGGTTGTTCCCAGTTAAACCGATGTTTAGAAACCAAGTCTTTCATGAAAATATCCAAAACACCCAGAACTTGGCTGGTTACTGAGGGAGAGGCAGTCACAAGATGAGCATTTAGATGATGCACGTGTGGATAGTAGTTGACTGCACTCCTTTGACAGTACTGAGAAAAGTTAATGTTGGAAATGTTAACATTGCTATTAGAGTTAAACCACTTAATTTTTGGTATTAGTCGATGAATTGCTTAATATATTTATGATGAAACTTTGAGCTTTTATACTTTGTCTTCTTTCTGTTTTGTTTTTAAACACAGGGAGTAATTTATTCCCAGACTGCTGTGGACAACTACGGTCATGTGGGAGAAAACAGTTTTGCAAGATCCTTTCAGAATATCCCAGCTAAACGAATAGGAGTTCCTGAGGAGGTGCTGTACATTTCTAGAATTGATTACAATGACCACATTTTATGCTTTGGAGATTTGTAACATTTTGAGCACTTTTCAGGAGTCTGGTTAGCTGATTGAGGTTGTTTTTCCCACTGCCACCAAAACATTTCTCCTGGGCCTTCTGGCTCTTGGGAATATCCTGGTGGTTCTTTGATCACTGGTAGCAGCCTTAACACAGGAGTGAATGCAGTGTAAGTTACAAACAGTATGGCTTTATTGTTTCATTTTACTTTTCATCTACATTATTTTATCACAAGATAACTTATTGGTACACAGGCCCCTAAGCAAGTCAGATGGTTGTGGCTTTAGGTAAGGTGGCCCAGTGGAAGTATGTAAATATTAATAGCTTTCTCAAACGTCAGCAGTATAAATCTTCAAGGGTAAAATTTTAAAGTTTTCCACAATAATAACAAAAACTAGAATATCTAGGGACAAACTTAGCTCCAAATAAAAACCAAAAACTTTTTACTGAAGAACAGAAAAAAAACCCAGAATAAATGGAGACGTGTCATGTTCATTAGTGGGGAAAATCAATTTTATTATAAAGTCAAGTTTCTCTAAATTAATGTATAAATTGAATACATTTTTAAAATTAACATACTGTTCTAAAGTTTGTTTAGAAAAGTACTAAGGCAAAAATTTGCTGGGCCTAGTGGCACACACCTGAATCCCAGCACTAGGGAGGCTGAGGCAGGAGGATTGCCATGAGTTCGAGGCCAGCCTGGGCTACATAGGGTGTTCAAGGCCAGTCTGGACTACATAGCAAAACCCTGTCTCAAAAACAAACAGGGCCGGTGAGATGGCTCAGCGGTATAAGTGCCTGCCTGGCAAGTGCGAGGGCCTGAGTTTGACTCCTGGAACCCACATATGAAAAAAGGGCCGGTGATATCGCTCAGTGGCACAGGTGCCTGCTGGTGCACGAGGTCCTGAGGTCGACCCCCGGTACCCACACACACACACAAAAAAATCTCTGGCAGCACTGCTTTATTTCTTTCTAAGCAGACAGAAAGCCTATTTTACTTGCAAAGCTGCCTTTTCTAAATTCTCCTTTATATAACTTTAAGTAACATAATATTACTTAAGATAAATCACTGTATTTGGAAGGACTAGGTAGGATATGCTCATGAATATGATCTAGGATGACACTTAAGATTTTGCTTTGTACTCTTCTGTGATGACTTGGTTTCATCTTAAAGTGTTGGTCTAGACCAGTGCACTGTCTAATACTGTAGCTGTGTACCGCCATGTCAGTTGCTCAAAAACTATATTGCTACTGGCTAACACTGAAAGTGTAGCTACAAAACATTTCTGTCACAGAAAGTATTGTTGGGCTGATTTGGATGCTGTCACAAAAAAATAGTTTGAAGAACTAAAATGAGAAATGTTTGGAAAGAGAATACAGCAGACCACTTCAGAAATTTAAATGATCTAAGGAAATTAATCCATAGTGTATTTCAGGGAGCAAAAAAGGAGCTACACAGGGATATGGCTATTGTTTTAGTGCTTGATTTTTCAGGTACTATGTTAGGCAACTTACACATGTAATACTAGCCTTGAGTGAGGTTACTAATGAGGGTACTAGGGATTTAGAGAAGTTAAGTTTGCCTAGCATGATACACTGAAAAAAGGCTCAGGTCTGTGATTCTAAACAACTATCCCAACATATTTGGAACCTTCAAAAGAGAGTTTGCCTAAATTGTATAAAAATAGAGCTTTCCAAGGATATAGATTGGGATTGGTCCTTTGTAAGGAAGTTTATTAAATATATTCTAAGATTTTATGGATTAACAATCCTATGTAAGCACTGAACTGAGAAAATGATGCATATGTAAAATTTTCTGTATTGATAAATCTTTTTAAACTTTTTCCTTTCTGTCTGGCTTTGTGAAGTCTTCACTGAAAACTGCTGTATCCTTAGTTTTTCCTTTTGGGTTATAGACCAGACTCAATGCCTAAAGGAGTGGCACAAGCCTGTGGAAAAGGCAATGCTGAGCAAACTTTATAATTTATGTTTTTTTTTTTTTTTTGGCACAGTGCTAGGGATTGAACCCAGAGCCTCATGCATGCCAGGCAAGCGCTCTACCACTGAGTACAACCCCTGCCTTGACTCTTGTTTAACTGGGTAGTCTTTACTGGGGGTTAGCCATTTATTGTCCTATGTAGCCTTGTACTTCCTGTGCTAAATGACAAGTGTGTGTTTATTCTTAAGATTAGAAACAGGTTATTTTTGCATACATATTTGGTTAAAAATCAGTGAATTTCGGGCCGGTGAGATGGCTCAGCGGCTTAAGCGCCTGCCCGGCAAGCGCGAGGGCCCGAGTTCGACTCCCGGATCCCACATACGAAAAAGGGGCCGGTGATATCGCTCAGCGGCACGGGCGCCTGCTGGCGCGCGAGGTCCTGAGGTCGTTCCCCCAGTACCCACCAAAAAAAAAAAAAAAAAAAAAAAAAAAAAAAAAAAAAATCAGTGAATTTCTAGGCCCGGTTCAGATAACTGAAGAAGCTTAATAAGTAGTTTATATTGTCTAGATCCAAGGTATGTTGCAAACACAGTGTGAAGTAAAAGAGGAAATAACATCCTTTTGAAAAACAGGGTTGGAAATTCCAATTCAGTATGTTAAGATGTTTCCTTTCTCTGGTAGCAGGGTTGATTCATTTCTGGCTGCTAGGGCACCATTCATAGGTATGGCCATGAAAGCAGGGCACCAGCCACCAAAAACTAAACCAACCAGTCCAGCCAGTGTCATGGTACAGGTTTCAAAGTTCAAGTCATGTGTGCTCAGGGGTAAACTTACAAAACTTGTACAAGAGACATTTGCTGACAAAAACGGGATCACTGCCATTGGTAAGCCAGCAGCTATATGAGCCTGTGTCACATGCAAAGTGTGCCAAAATAGACTGTTGGCTATTAGGCCACAGAAAGCACCATTAAGTCCAACATATGTTGGTCCATGTTCAAGTAGACTCCTGTTTGTTTCTGGAAATTGATTAATGTTTCTGGCTATGATATCAATTAAGTTTTCCTTGATGGTATCTTCTTGATCAAGATCAAGATCTTCCATCTTGAGCCTTAGACTCACCTCCCAGCAGCCAGTGCTTCCCATTCCTCCTCCTCTAGGGTGGGGCTCAATTGTTGCTGTCTTGCCAGGGCAGCCATCTTTGGCTAACTCGTGAGGCGGCCGCCCAAGATGTAGTTTAGAACTGTATTTATTTACAATGTCTGGTGCTAGCCCTGGCATAGACTAAAATTAGTGGAATTCAATGAATTCTTGAGTCAGAATCATGTGTAAATGGTAATTTATAGGATTAAAAACAACATTTCAAAACTGTGAGGAAAGATAAAGTATTTAGTAGAAGTCTTATGGCAATTTTCTGTTCACTTAGATATAAATTAACCCCCATCATGTCTATAAAGCAAACCATAAAACTTAAAAGAAAATGTGGTTCTAGTTTCTAGAACTAGCAAATGCTTGATGTCTTTCCACAAATTTACTATGTATACCCTAAAGTATTTGTATTTATTGGCTTTCTTTTTTACAAAACTAGGATCCTGCTCCATGTTTGTTTTTGCACCTTGCTATGTATATGCCATAATATATTTAATCAGACCCTATTGTTGCACATTTGGCTTCTGTTTGTATTTTTGTGATTGCAATAATCCTGAAGTAAACATCCTTAAACATAATCATACACTATAGTGTGAGGGGTCAACTTCTAGAAGTAAAATGCCTAAACAGAAAGATATTTTTATATATTAAATTTTTAAGCCGTCTTAGTCACTTTCTTGGGGCTGAGACACAATTTAAAAGAGGAGAGGTTTATTTTGGCTCATGTTTTAGGTGTGTCAGTCCTAGTATGGTTAGCCAGCTGCAAGGCAGAGGGGTATGGTGGAGGAGGGTTGCTCAGGGCATGCCAGACAGGAAACAGTGGGTCAATGGAGGAACTGGGGAGAGAGATATACACCTCCAGGTCATGCTCACAGTGACCTGCCTCTTCTAACCAGCCCCCACCTCCTAACACCAAGTCAGCTATAACACCCCTATAATCCATACACCTTCCAAAGCTCCCACCTAAGGTCACATGAGGCTTTAGGGGGACATGTAATGTAAATCATAACATATCCTTCCAGGGAAAGGACACTTGGAGTGATGACCATGGAACACAGACAGACCTATGAGAACATTTAGGAGCCTCTATTTAAAAACCTGATGAGCGAGTACGACTTGGATCTTTTCTACAGAGCACAAGCCCAGGCTTCGGAGGATTTGGAGAAGTTAAGGCTGCAAGGCCCCAATCATAGAGGGGAGCAATATAATTAAAACAATTGCTTTTGGCTGCTATGAGCTTGACACTTGGTACCATTTTCCCTATCCTGAAAAGTATGCACGGCTAGAACATCTTCATATGTGTAATCCTTTAAAATACAGTGTATGAAGAGCCAGCCAATACTCTGTCAGCACATGCCCAAGCATGTGTGGAATCACCGACTTGATGACGAGGAATATCGCAAGGTTCAATCTCTGCGTTTGGAGTCCTCAGAGAGGGGTAGGGAACGGACCCTACCTTGCACTCCTGCCCTTCTGCCCATGGGCCATGTCCCACCAGGTCACCGGGCTGGGTGCCGCAGGTGTGGACGCCGACATCACCCACTACTCGGTGGCGGCACCTGCCCAGCCGCCCCACCGCTCCGGACCCAGTTTCCAGTGCCTCTTCCTCCGAGTCCAGGGCGAGCTGCGTTGGGTTTATGTCTTTATTTGACCAAAATGAGATGTTTCATAGCCATTGGTCCATGTATTGGGGAAACGTAGCATACAGGCAAGAAGCTTACAACCTCAGGTGAAAATGTTTTCATGTCAGAGACCAAGAACTCTTGCAGACATTTATGTCATCCCTTCTTCTCCAGACAGAAGACACCAGAAACTTGCAATCAAAGATCTCTTCATCTTATTGATAAAGTCACTAATAAGCCAAAATGTCTTGTCAACATCAACCGCAGCGTTTCTGACCAGTTCTATCACTACAAGATGCCCTGTCTGATTGCCAAGGTTCAGGGCAAAGGAAATGGAATCAAGACAGTTACAGACAACATGGTTGATGTTGCAAAGGCACTTAATTGGCCTCCAACACATCCCACCAAATACTTTGGTTGTGAGCTGGGAGCACAGACCGAGTTTGATGTAAAGAATGACTGTTATATTGTCAATGGATCTCATGAGGCAAATAAGCTGCAAGACATGTTGGATGGATTCATTAAAAAATTTGTTCTCGGAAGAGGATGACGACTGGGGGAAGGATACAGCTGAGGAGGCTCAGAGGCGCAGGATGGATGAGATAAGCAACCAGGCCAAAGTCCTGATGCTTAGTGACAATTTGGAGAGAACTGTAGAGGAGCATGTGAATATACTGTTTGATTTTGTTAAGAAAAAGAAAGAAGAGGGTATTATTGATTCAACTGACAAAGAAACTGTTGCTGAACCAGATGTAAAAGCCATGGGCCCTCTTGTTCTGATTCAAGTCTTTTTAATGAGAAGATCAGAGAACAAATTAACAAATAACAGGGGCCATTTCCTCAGATTCTGTCACAACAACAAAAAAGCTCAGCGGTACCTTCTTCATGGTTTGGAGGTTGTGGTGGTGATGCATCAAGCTCAGCTCCTCTCCAAGATCCCACATATCTTGAAAGAGATGTATGATGCAGGCCTTTTAGAAGAGGAGGTCATCATCAGCTGGTCGGAAAAGGCCTCTAAGAAGTATGTTTCAAAAGAACTTGCCAGGCCGGTGAGATGGCTCAGCGGCGTGAGCGCCTGCCTGGCAAGTGCGAGGGCCCGAGTTCGACTCCCGGAACCCACAAATGGAAAAAGGGCCGGTGATATCGCTCAGCAGCACGGGCGCCTGCTGGCGCGTGAGGTCCTGAGGTCGACCCCCGGTACCCACAAAAAAAAAAAAAAAAAAAAGACAAAAGCACTTGCCAAAGATATTCGTGTCAAAGCAGAGCCATTTATAAAATGGCGGAAGGAGGCAGAGGAAGAATCTTCTGGTAGTGAAGAAGGAGATGAAGATGAGAACATTGAGGTGGTTTATTCAAAGACTGCCAGTGTACCAAAAGTTAAAACTGTGAGGTCTAACAAGGATAACAACATTGGTACTGATGCCATTTAAAAGGATGGGTGTGACCTAGCTAACAGGGTAATGCTACAAATTGTTCTCCATTATTGGCCGGAAGTACGACGTGTATGCAGAAGTTAAAATGGCTTAACATTGTGCTACACTTTATACTAAAAGTCTGTTATTGTGAGTGGTCTGTAATTAAGCCCAGTGAGACATCTAGGGAATCCATACACATCAGTGAGCAGATGTAGTTTGTTCATTTATAGCATGTTTCTTTTGGAAAAACTAGTGGTGGACATATTTAGATCACAGTTATACAGTTATAAAACTAAAGATTTGATTTTGGTTATCCAAGAAACAGAAAAGAAAACCTATGCCTATTGACCAAGCCTTGTCTGGACCACAAGACATTATATTACATTGCAGAACCCCTCCTGTTCTATGTTATGACAGAAGCAGACAACACTGGCTGTCACCTGATTGGATGTTTTTCAAAGGAAAATAACTCATTCCTCAACTATATGTCCAGTGTCCTTACCATGCCTCAGTACATGAGACAGGGCTATGGCAAGATGCTCATTGACTTCAGCTATTTACTCTCCAAAGTGGAAGAAAAACTTGGCTCCTAGAACGTCCACTCTCAGATCTGGGCTTATAAACTATCACAGTTACTAGAAAGTAGTGCGTCTCTGGAAAGGAAAACACCTGGTTTTAAAGAGCGAGACCTGATTAATGAGGATAGCCAAAGAGGCCAAAAGGTCCAACTCCCAAAAAACTATGGATCCGGGCTGCTTAAAATGGACTCCTCCTGAGGGCACTTTAGTGACCTGTCATTTTGAGGCAGTGAACCCCAGCAGTAGGAATCCACCCCCTAGGAATCTGACATTTCTATTGCTCTTGTGACTGGCAAAAAACCACATAACATAAGCTATTGTTAAATCATATATTTAACACATCAAAGGAGATGTGTAGTTTTTATTCTGAAAACTAAATGTAGGCTTTAAGTGATTTTAACCAAAGGTATAATATGATTAATTTTTATTCTCATAGAATGCTTTTTGTTTATATGAATTATATGATCTATAGTTATGTTAGAAATTAAAATAGAGGGCTGGTGAGATGGCTCAGCGGTGTAAGCGCCTGCCTGGCAAGCGCGAGGGCCCGAGTTCAACTCCCGGAACCCCCATACGAAAAAAGGGCCGGTGATATCGCTCAGCTGCACGGGCGCCTGCTGGCTTGCGAAGTCCTGAGGTTGACCCCCGGTACCCACAAAAAAAAAAAAAAAAGAAATTAAAATAGAAATGTAAGAAATATTTATAAATTCATTTATAAATAAGACTACAGAAATTACATATTAACATTAATAACATTTTAAATAAAAATAGCTACATTTTCCAAGGCATATTTTTAATATTTTTTAACACCTTTACAAGTATTTTCAACATATAGCTTCATACTATACAGCTGGATTCTCACTTTTGGTTCTGTATTCAATTTGTTGCAGTCTGTTGTTTTGATTAAAGTATATAATCTGGCTTTCTGAAGCTCTACAGTTGGAAAGGGAAAGAGCATTTTAATAGCCTTTTCAGATAACTGTGCTATTCTTTTTCAAAATTCAAGAAGTAGTAGTTTCTTAAGGATTACTTACAAGGTGGAATCTGAAACCATGTCAGTGAACTTTTTGACCCATTATATTATTCTCTTTTTCAGACTTTAGATCTTTCACTCATATGTGGTTTTGGAATATCAGGCACTGGTACATTGGAAAATATTGATTCTGAGTTATGCATATTCTCTATGCATAAATGTTGACACAATTAACTATCCACTGTGGAAAGATCACATTTGTTAATACCTCCACCCACCTCTTCAGAAAAGTTTATGTATCAAGAAACTGGCAGGCTCGTGGTGGCAGATTTAAGTTTTCCAGAATCTTGATTTTTCACTACAAAGTTTGCATCTTATCATTGACAACAAATATTGCCACTTATTTTCTTTGAAGTGACAATCTCACAGTTTGTTTTTTTAAATCTGCCAAATACCCAAATATGAATAGACACAGTGCCATTCTGCCAAGTGAAAAATGTTATTTCATGAAAAGGTAGCTGGTTCAGTTCACAGTTCAATGGCACATTCGTTTTCCTTGAGACAACCACTGTACTCTGCACAATGAAAGAGCTTTATGTGTGTACATGTTATGGTTTATATATAGATAACCCCCCTACCCAAAGCCTCATGCACTCACAGGTGGGGCTTTGGGGAGGTGACTGGATCATGGGGGTGTGATACTCATCAGTGGATTAGTCCAGCAATGAGTTTATAGCTAAATGTTATATTGGGAGTTAAAGCCTGGTCAGAGAAGGTGAGTCACTGGGGTTGTGGACTGGAAGGGTTTATCTCCCTCCCTCCTCCCTTGATCTCTCTGCTTCCCACTGCTATGCCTTGAGCCGTTTTCTCCTCTGCTGTGGCCCTCTGCCATGCTGCCCTGCCTTGGAGCCAGCAGACTATGGACTGAAACTTCTACAAACTGTGAGCTAAAATAAACCTTTCCTCCGTACAGTTTCGGATGTTGGATATTGTGTCTCAGCAATGAAAAAGAAAGTCAGACAATGTGCTTCCCATTTTATCACACAGAATATTAAAAAGACGTGTCCTCTGTGGTTGAGAGTTCATATAACTAATACTTTTTGCTGCTGCATCAAGGACATAACAAAGGGAAACTGCTACCCCCTCCCTGCCCACAGGTGCTTGCAGGTGAAGAATGTAGTGACTCCTGCTGTATGACAGCTAGCACAGTTTTGTATACCTGTTACGATTCATGCCAAGAATTGGGCAGCTTTTCTTGCCATTGCTTTGGCACCATCAGTATAAATGTACAGTGAAAAAGATAAATTAGCTTTTAGCATTATTATGAAAATAGTCTTGACCTTGAAAATCCCCTGAAAAGCTCTTAGGAACACGCAGACTTTGACCAGCTACACTTTGACAAGTGCGGATGTAGGTGATTTCTTCAGAATCTGGAAAGGAAGGGAGGGACAGATAATGGTAGCCACAGTGAGGTGCAGAATAACAAGAGAGTTTGGCTTCTGCCACACTGTATCCTGGGTCAATAGATAGGGGGAAATGTCACACCAGGCCATTGGCGGCATGTTTATCAATAGGTTGCCTTCTATTAAGTGACAGTCCCTGAGAGAGGACAAAGGATCTGGTATTTAGAATCAATACGATCCAAAAACTCTGCTTGTGTTCCTTTAGGGTTAGTGAAAGAAATTCTTTCTTTCTATATGGTTTTGGCAATAGATGTTGCCGAACTCATCAATAAGTTTTTTTTTTTTTTTTGGTGGGTACCGGGGGGTCGACCTCAGGACCTCGCGCGCCAACAGGCGCCCGTGTCGCTGAGCGATATCACTGGCCCCTTTTTCATATGTGGGATCCGGGAGTCGAACTCGGGCCCTCACGCTTGCAAGGCAGGCGCTTATGCCGCGGATCCATCTCACCGGCCCAATAATTAAGTTTTTAGGGGATACAGTGGGATTCTGAAGTCCCTCTTGTAGAAAACTTCTGCCATCTGTGTTGCTGGGCCCACCTGGACCTTAGACTGCCTAAATGAGCATGCCAGTGTATTGCCACACGGACTTGTTGACTATTTCATGGACAAAAATAAAAAAAGGCACATGGCAATGATGGAAATGGGGTTGCAATGGAGGATGGAAGGTATGGAAAGAAGTGAACTGTTTAAAGTGGGAAACAGATTTAGCACCCTGTTCAGTTTGGTCTTTCACACTGACACTGTGTAAAGCTTCTTCACATCTTGCCACCTTTACTCTGATCATGTCCAGATTTCAATCAGGCTCAAATGTGCTGTCAAATTATGGTGCACACATTAGGATTCACATCACGGCTGGAGTATAGGAGATATGTTTACTTGGGAATATGAAGCTTCTAGAAATGGAGAGGACCTCTTGCTTTCATGTATGCATGTGTGCTCCTGCTTTCAGGTCTCCTCTATGGTTTGCTTCCTGCTGTCGCCTGCAGCTTCCTTTGTCACTGGACAGTTGGTGAATGTGGACGGCGGCCAGTCTCTGTACTCTCAAGGCTGTGACATACCAGGTGAGCAACCAGGGAATGAGTAGTCGCTCACTGTATGCCTTTCATGTTCAGGTGCCCAAACTTTCTTATGTAGCTTCTTAGGAGCTAAATGCTTAGCTTGATGATAGGATTTTGAAGGAAACATTTCTGATCATGGAAAATATGTAAATATATTTATTACAGAGCTTAAATGTATATATTTAGAAAGGATTTTTGTGTGCATAAGTTGTTGACATTTGAAACTTTAAAAACATCTCTCTGAGTGTATATATACAGAGTCATAAGAAAGGGCAAGAGGTTGCCATATGTTTAAGATTTAAATCCTCCTGGCAGGGCCAGTGAGATGGCTCAGCGGCATAAGCGCCTGCCTTGCAAGCGCGAGGGCCCGAGTTCGACTCCCGGATCCCACATACGAAAAAGGGGCCGGTGATATCGCTCAGCAGCACGGGTGCCTGTTGGCGCGCGAGGTCCTGAGGTCGACCCCCCAGTACCCACAAAAAAAAAAAAAAAAAAATCCTCCTGGCAGGCGCAAGGTCCTGAGTTCAATTCCTGATACAAAAAAAAAATTTTAAGTCCTCTTTTTTTTTTTTTTCCTCCAATAAGTGCCTTGCATATCTGAAAAGAACAGAACTGCTAGGTGAGGTGGAGTAGTATAACTGTACTTTGCCCTCTTTTGGGGATATATATTAAGTTTAACAATATGAAACTGCCAAACATAATCTTTTTTGATGTATAAAATGTACTCTGAGTTTCCATCAGTGTTGATATTACACACAAGCGTATTTTCTTTGTATGATGCGTGCGTGTGTGTGCACGTGCATGCATGCTCTTATCTCATGGCTCAACTGGAGTCCTTTGAGGTTGGAAGAGTCCTAAAAACTCCAACATGCTTACATCCTAATATTACATGACAAAACAAATCCACAGAAGCTAAAAACTATGCTAAAAATGCTAAATGAGTAAAAAAAAAAAACCCTAAGGAAAATGATATAAAAATTGTTTGACCTTCTGTTGCTAACGATAGTTAAGTGTCTACTACTAAATAATTGCATGGTTGATATGACCCTGGTATATCTGAATTTCATATTAGGAATCCAGATTGAACCTACTCTGTGCTACAGTCTAATCAAGGTGTAAGATCCTCTATACCTTAGTAAATGATTAGTATAGCACTTTAATTTTACTTAGTTTCCCTCCCTTATATGTTTCTTTACTAATAACATTGGTATGGTTATAAGAACATGGATTGGAAAGACAAAAATGCCCACATGGCCGGGCATGGTGGCACACACCTACAATCCCAGCATTTGGGAGGCTGAGGCAGGAGGATCACTGCAAGTTCGAAGCCAGCCTGAACTGCATAGTGAAACCCTATGTCAAAAAGACAAAAAATAAATAAAATGCCCACATGGATATGCAATATTGTTTCAGAAGTATTTAAAAGAGTGAGGGTAGGAGAGGACCTTTTTAATTCCTGAACCAGTAGTTTGTTATGGTGAGTTGCGTTGTTTTTCTTTTAAAAAGAGAAAGGAGCTGGTTGTGGTGGTGCACACCTGTAATCCCAGCACTCAGGAGGCTGAGGCAGGAGGATCGCTGGGATTTCAAGGCCAGCCTGGGCTACATAGTGAGTTCTAGGCCAGTCTGAACTACATAGTGAGACGCTGTATCCAAAAAACAAAAACAAACAAAAAATAAATAAAAAGAGAAAGAAATTTCAGATAGCTGCTTCCCCTGGTATCCAGTGAAATTACTTTTTTTTTTTTTTTTTTTTTGTGGGTACCGGGGGGACGACCTCAGGACCTCGCGCGCCAACAGGCACCCGTGCCGCTGAGCGATATCACCGGCCCCTTTTTCGTATGTGGGTTCCGGGAGTCGAACTCCGGCCTTC
Organism: Erethizon dorsatum; assembly: GCA_028451465.1. Taxonomy (NCBI): domain Eukaryota; kingdom Metazoa; phylum Chordata; class Mammalia; order Rodentia; family Erethizontidae; genus Erethizon; species Erethizon dorsatum. Next base: position 20,805,569 of record CM051835.1, read on the forward strand.
GCGCTTGCAAGGCAGGCGCTTACGCCGCTGAGCCATCTCACCGGCCCTGAAATTACTTTTTTAAAAATACTATCAATAGGGCCGGTGAGATGGCTCAGCGGCGTAAGCGCCTGCCTTGCAAGCGCGAAGGCCCGAGTTCGACTCCCGGATCCCACATACCAAAAAGGGGCCGGTGATATCGCTCAGCGGCACGGGTGCCTGTTGGCGCGCGAGGTCCTGAGGTCGTCCCCCCGGTACCCACAAAAAAAAAAAAAAAAAAAAAATACTATCAATACTAAGTATTCAAATTTTGAGGGAAAGTAGCCCATCCATCTTTGAGAATATGCTTCTCTGGATAATGGCTAAACAGAAACCTGCCTGCACCCTCCTCAGCTGTATGAATGTGGGCTTTTTATCAAGTCTGCCTCTCTCTCCTTGGTGCTAGATGACTGCCTGCTGCTCCTAAGGCCACTTACTTCTCTTTGCTCACATCCAGGTGATCAGAGAGTGAGGAGAGGGGAATGATCTTTTTCCAGAATTTCTCTAAAAATTCTGAGATCTGCTGTTTTAGACCAGCTTATGTGAATGCCAGTTCTCATACAATACCCACAGCCAGGGTGATGCAGAGCAATGACCAACAGTTTGCCTCACTTGTCCCCTCACACACCACCCCCCAGGAGGGGGTCACTTCCCCAGATGTTCTTGGATTCTCCCATAGAAATGGAGGATCTTAGGAAGAGGAGATGGGAACTGTATGCTGGGAGGCAACTAATAGAGGCTGGTGTGAAGTTAGCAAATTATTTAAAAATTATTAAGCCATTTTTGCCAAAGATTGCAATTTTTTATTGTTTGCATGAAATTCATATATGTTACCTAGAAAAATTCAAGGAATAAGAATTTGAAGAGGGCAACCCATTTGGGACCTCTCCTGTCTCTCAGGAGCTATCCTATTCCCCATTCCTTTTCTCCAATAAATTTTCCTACTCTTAACCTCCGTTGTTCCTTAAAATTCATTCTTCAACTTCAGGGGACATGAACTCAGCATAATTGACATCTAGCATTTCCCCTATATCATTGTCTCTCAGGAGCTATTATTCTTCCCCAGTAAATTTTCCTACTCTTAAAAAAATATAGAATTTGAAGAGGAAAAAAGTTTATTATGTTCCATTCCATTGTTATGGGTGTTCCAAAAATTGAACACTATGTATTGAAGGATTAAGGAGATACTATTTATTGAATGTCTGCAGTATGCCAGGCTCCATGGAAATGGGGTCACATTTAACTCTTGCAACCTTTTAAAAGATAGTTATTCCCTTCAGTAGATGAGAAGATTGAGGCTTAAGAAGAGTAGCTTCCCCAAATTAGGAAAAACTAGTGATTCACATCCAGGTCCCTTTGCAAAACCTTTGCCATTTATCCAAAAGATTTCTTTCTTTTTCTTGCATGAATGAATCAGGGACAATAACTATAGGACTGAGTGGAAACTAAGGACAAAGGAAGTTAACAGATTTGCAAGTGACATGAAGTTTTCCATTTAACAGATCATGACAACTGGCCCAAGGGAGTTGGTGATCTTTCCACTGTCAAGAGGCTGAAGGAGTCTTTTAAGCAGAAAGCCAAGCTCTAAGCCAAAGAAACAACCACCGTGTTTTGTTCCAGAGTGCCTTAGCATCTTGAGAAAGCACGTGTGTATTTTAGAAGAGCTTATAATTTGTATGGGGGGGAAAAATCACTTCCTGTTTTGTGATATGATGAGTTATATCTATGCAAAAACAATTCCTTAAATATATGCATTTTTGTGTCCCAACCACCATCTTTTAACATGTTAAAGATTAACTTTTTAAGGAATCGAGATTAATGTACTTAAATGATCATACTTATTTCTAACAAAGGTATGTGAAAAATGAAATAATTTAAATGTAAAATAATTAGAAAAATCATGACTTCTCAGATGGTTTTATTATGAAAATATATCTAAATTGTCACATAATGGTGATTATTACAACTAGAGTTATACAATATCATATTTTTGGTGAAAAAATACTTTCATATCAATGAAGCCTTATGGTAATTATCAATGTGTAGCTTGTTTTACTCATGAAGTCAAATCTACATAAACCTTAAAGTGTGATACAGTCAGTGGCTCCATGATGGGGTACCTCCTCTGGCATCTCCTTCTCTGGGAAGTGGGTCATGTGGTGAGATGCTATGGTAATTGGGATGTCATGCCCATGGATGAGGCAGGTAGTAGTGGTACTGAGTTCCTGTGGACAGGGAAGACAAACTATTGCCTGAAATATGTAGCTATTCCTATGAGTGACACAGATACCACATGGTAATTTGAATAATGGAATGCTTAATATAAAGAATTATTAACTATAACAAGGGATTTTTGTAATAAGGGATTGGCTAGCAAGGAGTAAAGAGAACTTTAATGAATACAAGAATGGCAAGTAAATAAGATCCAAAATGTGCAATAGACAATGAATAAAAAGAAACTGGTCAAAAGGAAAGAGAGATTGGAATAGGGAAAAGAAAGAAGGGAAAGGGAAAAAATTGTGTATATATATATATAAGATGGTTAAGATAGATACACTACCAATTTTACTTAGTTCATTGAAGAGTAAGGTTTGTGCCAATAATGTTTGGACAATTGAATGCTAATGTCTGGTATCCTGAATAACTAACTTAAAGATAATAATACGTAATGCATTAACCATTGTTACCCTCATATTATGTTGTTTTGAAATTTTGTTCTTTTTTTGATTTGTTTTGTTTTTTCTTCTCTTTAAAATAAAAAAAAATAAAAAAATAAAAAGAATGGCAGATGTCTTGCCTGGCAAGCGTGACATCCTGAGTTCAATTTCTGGTACCCACCCCCCAAAAAAGAATGGCAGATGTTAGTTGGCACCAATAGGTTTGAGAAGGAGCACTGAGAAAAAGCTGTCTTAAGCACCTCTATGCCCAGATCTATGCCCAGAAGGTGGCCATGGTAGTGACTTGTAAGACAGAAAGAAAAGCGCTCTAACCCTACTGTTATGACTTGTATCTAGATATCCCCCCAGTGCCTCATGCAATCATAGGTGGAGCTTTTTGGAGGTGGCTGAATCTAGGGTGTGTGATGCTGGGATTAAGTGTGCCCCACCCTGGATATAAGTGCTACCTGTCCTAGGGCAGGTAGCCTGGATGGAATATAAGGGACAAAAAGAGGGCTGCTGCTGGCATTTGCTGCTTGCTGCCTTCTGCCTGCCCTGCTTTGCCATGGACTGTTTCTTCTCTGCCCTGCTGCCCTGCTGTGGAGCCAGGATTAAAACATCTACAAACTCTGAGCTATAATAAACCTTTCCTCCTTTAACTTTGGGTGTCAGGTATTTTGTCTCACCAATGGGAAAAGTAACTGAGACAGATTTTGGCACCAGGAATGGGGTCATTGCTGTAATGTTACCTGGCCAGGCAGGTCAGGAGCCTTTGGAACTGGCTTGTGGAAAGAGTTTGGAAAGGTTTAGAGATGCTAGCTGAAGAAGCTGTCCTGGAATGCTTTAAGCTGTACTTGATGGGAGATTCTGTTCAGAGTTCAGAAGACCAGAATGCTGAGAGAAATGCAGCTGGTAAAGACCAGGCTTAGGAGATTTAAGAACAAGGAGTGCATTGGCTGTTGGACTCCAGACCATGTTTGTTATCCTTTGGCAGAAAGTTTGTCTGCATTTTGCTCTTGTCCAGAGACTTTGCCTGAGACTAAGATTAAGGGCAGCGGACTAACTAATTTTGCAGAAGAAATTTTAAGACAGTATAATGTTGAGGAAGTGGCATGGCTACTGTTGGGGGCTTTTAGCCAGATCTCTGTAGAGAATCAAAAGCAAAAAGCCCACCAGAGTGATTTAAAATGTTGTGAGTTTGGCCAGAAAGGAAGCTCCAGTAAAGCTGTGGACTACAAAGATAGCAGAGGAAATCCTCGTTGCTGAGAAGGATCAGAATGATGGAAAAGAGCCTGAAGACATCACAAGAAACAGCAGGACTCCAGCATTTACAGTCTCAAGGTACAAAGGTAAAACACTTTGCTTTGAGAGCCCCAGAGCACTATGTTCCAGAATGGTGGTGGCCTGGAGAATTTTTTCCTTGGGATTGGGTTCAGAGCGCTCAGCAATCCAGGCACTTGACCCTTACAGCCAAGAGAGAGGGAAGCCTAGCTACTGCTCCAGCTGGCGTCAGATTGTGGCATCACCCATGTGACGCTGGTTTTAGGTGCATGCAGAATGCAAGAGTTGTGGGGTCAAGAAGGCTTCCACCCAGATTTCAGAAGACCTAGAAGGCCAGGCGGTATGCTCCAGGAAGGGCAGTTTGCGAAGCTGTGATTGTGAAGCTGAAGGTGTATTGGAAATCCCAGAAGGTTGGAGAAGCCAGGAATGTGGATCGTCAGAGGAAAACTGCAAGGAGGGAGCAAAGCCAGGCCAAGAGAGAAGCCATGGGAGCTACAACCATCAGCAGCACCATAGGGGCTGAGCCACCCAAGCCTTGGGGAATTCACATCTTGCCACAGATTGCACAAGATGCTAGACATGCAGCTACAGGACTTAATATTTCCCGTGCTGGAATTAGGACTTGCTTTGGACTTGTTCCTTTCTACCCTCCTATTTGTACCTTTTGGAATGTAATGTTTCTCTTGTGCCATTATATGTTGGAAATGTTTAATTCTCTTTTCATTTGTACAGGGACTCACAGCTAAGAGTTTGCCTTAAATCTCAGAGGAGACTTTGGACTTGGACTTCAGCAATGCTGAAACTATTATGGACTAAATGCCTTATGCATAAAGGGATGTATATGAGTGTTTTGGAGGCCAGGGGCAGAATGTTACAGCTTGTATATAGGTGTCCCCCAAAGCCTCAAGTGGTCATAAGTGGGGCTTTCACAGATGGGTGGATCTAGAGTGTGTGAAACTGGAATTAAAAATGTGATGTTGGGATTAATGGTGTGATGCTGGGATTAAGGGTTCCCCACCTTGGGTGTGTGTTCCCCCCATACGGGTGGGCAGCCTGGATGGAATTTAAGGGACAGAAAGAGGGCCACTGCTGGCACTTGCTTCTTGTGCCTTCTGCCTGCCTTGCATTGCCATGGACTGTTTCTTCTCTGCCATGCCACCCTGCCTTAGAGCCATGACTGAAACCTCTACAATTTCTGAGCTATAATAAAACTTTCCTCCTTTGAGTGTTGGGTAATTTGTCTCAGCAACAAGAAAAGTAACTGAGACACCTACAATTTTCTTTCTTGGGGCCAAAAGTGACTTGATTGGCAGCTGGCAGGCCCCTCCCATGCATTACTTTCTTGCCTCCTCAGGGGTGGCCTGGGGTAACTAGCTTAAGGGCCTTCATAGCAACCCAGAGGTTACTTCAGGGCATCCTCCAGGCCACAATGACGGGGGCTGTTCCTCTCACTCTCTCCAGGCCATTACAGGTGCTGATGCCCTCACTCTGAAGAGCAGTTGGGAAACTATGCTTGACAGGGCAAAGATGTGACAGGGAGTGGGGCCCATTGTTGATATCCCCAAAATCTCTAAACCTCAAGGCTTCACAATCAACTGTGCCAGACTTCCTAAAGATTCAAAAGCAGGGGCTGGTGAGATAGCTCAGCAGCATAAGCGTGTGCCTGGCAAGCACAAGGTCCTGAGTTCGACTCCTAGTACCCAAATACGAAAAAAGGGCCAGTGATATAGCTCAGCAGCATGGGTGCCTGCTGGCACGCGAGGTCCTGAGTTCGACCCCCAGTACCCCGACACACACACACACACACCAAAAAAAAAAAAGATTCAAAAGCAGTAGCAGTCAGGATTTCAACCCTGCCATTTTTAGGAAGATACTAGAGTTGTTAATAAAGCAACTATGGAACTCAAAGTGCCCCCAACTATTGCCATGACAACTGCAGGTATCTCAGATACCCTCTGCTGCTCCAGGAGATATACTGCCATAGCAGGCTTGAAACTCAGACCTATTCCAGATGATCCCACCCTATAGACAATCCTGATGACTCCACACTAATCTGCCTCCATCATGTCCTCATTAATATGAAAGTGGTCAAGGACAAAAGTGCAGGTATATGACTTGCTGGTACTCATTATAAGCAGCACTCTCTGACACTCCTCAATCAGTTGAGGAAGGTTTTCTCCAATACATTACTCTCCTATGCCACAGTACATTTCCAACAAAACCTCCCCTGGATTATCCTGTAAATCTACTTGTAGTTCTTCTCTTGGGTAGTGTGGGCAGAACAGGTTGCATTAAAAAAAAAAAACAGCTGTTAACACTAGAGGCTGTTAACACTGAATAGTTCCAGAGACCAGTGGAGATTAGCAGAGAAGCACACAAAGGTTTCTCCAAAGTAGAGCACACTAGCCCATAAAACATGCTTAAATAAACACAAAAGAATTGAAAGTATCCCATGCAAATTATCAGATAACTGAGCAATGAAACTAGAAGTCAATGATCACACCTGTGATCCCAACACTCAGGAGGCTGAGGCAGAAGGATAACCATGAGTCTGAGGCCACCCTGAATTACATAGCGAGTTAAAGGCCAGCCTGAACACAGCAAGACCTTGTCTCAAAAAAACAAAAAACAGAACAAAACAATCGCTGATGCTTTAAAAATACAAAAACTACCAAGAAAGAGATCCAATTTGATTTTATAGGAGAAGATGAGGAAGAAGAGAATGGACATCTTATAATTGGTATCTCTAAACACAAGGAAAATAGATATACTATTTTGGGAGATGGACCTGTAAGACATGGATTTATAAATGTGCCAAAACATTTTATATATAAGACCTTTAAATATGGAAAATATTGCTTTTAAAAAATAATGAGATTCGGGCCGGTGAGATGGCTCAGCAGCTTAAGCGCCTGCCCGGCAAGCGTGAGGGCCCGAGTTCGACTCCCGGAACCCACATACGAAAAAGGGGCCGGTGATATCGCTCAGCGGCACGGGCGCCTGCTGGTGTGCGAGGTCCTGAGGTCGACACCCCGGTACCCACAAAAAAAAAAAAAATAATAATAATAATAATAATGAGATTCGGGCCGGTGAGATGGCTCAGCGGCGTAAGTGCCTGCCTTGCAAGCACGAGGGCTCGAGTTCGACTCCCGGATCCCACATACGAAAAAGGGGCCAGTGATATCGCTCAGCGGCACGGGTGCCTGTTGGCGCGCGAGGTCCTGAGGTCGACCCCCCGGTACCCACAAAAAAAAAAAAAAAAATGAGATTCAAGAGTGATTATAGAACAGCATGGGGAAAGAGAGTGGTTTTGACACTTTCCTAGAACTGGGATTTTTTATATTATGTATATTTTAAACTGATACTTCCTTTTTCTTTCTATAAAGGTCCTAGTATCTTAACTATTTCACAGTGTTTAGACTATTCTTTTGCCTCAAAATTAAATTTTTGGAAAGCTGGGTGTGGTGGTGCACACCTGTAATCCCAGATCATGGAAGGCTGAGGCAGTAGGATCGCCACAAGTTTGATTCCAGCCTAGACAACATAGCCTTTTGCCTTTGGCTACTAGAGGTGCCTGTGGCCCTTGAGGAATCTTGACAAAGATGTCATGGACTGCATGCCAGATAAGGGGCAGAGGGGCTGCAAATTAACCTGGTCAGGGCCAATGCATACACATTTGTTGGGCTTCTGTCAACAGACTTAGAAGTCATTAAAGAAAAAAAAGTAATCGATCTGATGACATTTAAAAAAGGGGAAAGCAAGCTCTTCATGTGGCTCAGCTGCAAGTGCAATGCAAGGCCCTGGACTCCACAGCCATCATCAACACACACAAATGGTCTACAGCAAAACAGAGAGAGAGAGACAGAGAGAGAAAACCAAAGACCAAAGAAAAGTTCTACATTAAGAAAAGATTTCTGTTCCCTGGGGTAGGGGGAGAAATACTGCTTTTCACTAACTAGTACCCTCACACCTGCACTGAAGAACACCCCCAAATGAGTGAGTGAGCAGGAGATGGACTGGAAAAGACAGAGCAGAGATCATGGGCTGGGAGGAGCCCGAGGTCACGGCAAGTGGACTCAGCACACTAAATGCACTGTCCCATTTGACCCTCATCTTTTCTGCAGATATACACTAATCACAAAGTACATGCCAGATAATGTCTCTAGTGCTGAGGATAGAGCATCCAACAAAATCTCAACCATCGAGATGGAAAACAAACCCTAAAACCTGGGTGGGTGATATAGCTCAGCGGTATAAGTGCCTGCCTGGCAAGCACAAGGTCCTGAGTTTGGTTCCCGGTACCCACATAAGGAAAACAAAAACAAAAACAAAAACCCTAAAACCTGCGTATATAGTTGTCAGCATATCTATATACCTATGCATCTGTACATGTGTACCTATGCCACAAGATGCTAAACGGTATGCAGAAAAAGCAAGCCAGGGGAAGTGGGCATGAAGCAGGAAGCTCAGGGTGGGCAGGGGGACCCTTCACAACATTGCAAAGTGGAGATTACATTACAGATGAGAACTTGCTTTCTCTAGTGTACACTTAAGGCATTCCTATATGCTTTACGTTTCCCTATGTAAGCTTCCTAAGTGACCTATTTACAGAGGCGTTATTGTTAGGGCAACACTGGAGTCGTGTCCCGTGCTGACAAAGAATGAAACTGACAATGCAGGAGGAGGTAGGGTGTAAGCAAATTTCTTTAAGAGAGAAAGGCGGGCCAGTGAGATAGCTCAGAGGCATACGTGCCTGCCTGGCAAGCACAAGGTCCTGAGTTCGACTCCTGGTACCCACATAAAGGAAAAAAGGGCCAGTGATATCGCTCAGCAGCACAAGCACTTGCTGGCAAGCACAAGGTCCTGAGTTGACTCCCGGTACCCACATTAAAAAAAAAAAAAAAAAAAAAAAAAAAAAAGAGAGAAAGGCAAGAAAGTGAAAGAAATAAAGGGAAGGAAGCTCCCACTAGCTGGGAGGGTGCTCTGAGTAGGACAGGTGAGAGGGCTCTTTGTCTAGGGGTTCTGAAGGGATTTAGAAGAGAGCTTAGGCCCAGCCCTTGCAGATAAATAGAATCCCCACCTTACAGGGAGACTACATTTCTTTTTTCTTTAAGGATCTAGTCTCTGCAGTGCTTGAGCAGTGTCCCTGCAGGGCCAATGTGCCCACCTTTGACCCTGTCTGATTGTGCTCTGGTGGGCGTCCCAGACAACCCAAGACAGAATTTTTTCGAAGGTCCCTGGAGGGTCGTGACTCAGCAGGCTCTTTGGGGCTTCCCGACTCCATTTGAGGGCCACTGTGCTCACGGCCTAAGAAAATGCTAACACCTAACTTATTCCAGTTAGATGATCATTATCCCCGTTCTAGTTTTAAGGCACGGGACCCCAGGGAGTTCAAGGGTTGCTAGGAGTGAAATCTTGACCCTAATTCATCTTAGGTGTGTCAACCTGGAAAACTGACTAGTGTTGGAGACCAGGCTGTATAGGGTTAAGTTGCTAAGCACAGGGACCTCTGGCTGTGTTGGAAAAGAACGTATGCACAGTGCTCTAAAGTTAAGACAACCACAGCTAGCCCAGGATACCTGGCTCCAACCTCAATTACTAAATAGAGACTGTAGATGCAGGGGTCTCACTCCTACACTAAATGTCAACCTGGAGACGAGAGTTCTCCTAAATTACCATAATTTACTGCTTAGACAAGCCTCCAGCACACTCTCAAATTCCTGCTCAGATTCCCACCTTTTCTGCAGTATCCCATCCCTCTCTCTGTAAACCAAACCAATACAGGCTGTCCAGAGAAGCTCTTTGTCTCAAACCCTAGAGAATCTTGCAAAAGATCTAGCTCCCTGCTTTGTATTCCCCATCTTTTTGTTTGCTCTTTATTTGCGTTTTCCGCTTCAAATATAAGACAAACCGTGCAATATTTAGGCTTGCACGTCTGATTTATTTCACTTACCGTTATGGTCCAAAGTGCACCCCTTTTCCTAGGAATGACTCGGGTTTATCCTTGATGGCAGAGTAGTACTCCATCGTGTACAAACAACCACATTTTCTTCACCCAGTCATCTGTTAGCCGTTTCCATGACCGTACAGGCTGTTCCCATGACCTAGCTCTTGTGAATCGTGCTGCTGTGAACATGGGTATGCGTGTATCGCTGTACCGTGCTGTCTCTCTTTGAAAGAGACGGGAGAAGTAGAGTTAGACATGGAGATCGAGATACGGGACACACCCAAGAGCCAAGGGCGGGTGCTTGGAGAAACGAAGCGCTGTGGTCTGAGATGTCTTTGACTCCTTCGGCAAGGTGCCTAGCAAGGGGAGAGCTCCGTGGAATGGAGTTTCTATTTTGAGTGTGTTGAGGACTCTCCATACTGATTTCCACAGTGGTCGTACCAGTTGATGTTCCCACCGACAAGGTAGAACAAGAGTGTTCGCCCTGCAGCCTCACCACCAGGTCTTCTGATTTGATATCTTGATGGGAGCCCTCCCTTCTGGAGTGAGGTGGAATCGGTATTCTTTTAATTCGCATTTCTCTCATGGCCAGAGCTGTTGAACGTGTTCTCAAGTATTGACCGTTTGCACTTCTCCTTCCGACGCGTGTGTATTCTTTTCAGTGTACCCATTCCTTGGTTGGGTCTTTTATACTGGCGGGGGTGGGGTGGGGTGGTCCTAACAGTCGGAGTTCTTGATATATTCTAGATCAGTGGTGGGGAAACCGATGGTGTGTGTGGTACGGTGGTGTTTTTCTTTGAAGACAAAAGATGGTGCTGTACGAGTTGTTTTTTGTAAACTGAGACCTCCGTATTCAAGTTTCATTGCAGTGTCGCCACTTTGCCGTAAACAAGTGGGTTTGGGGTTGCAGTCTGGGCCCTCGAACTCTAAAAGATTCGCCATCACTGCTCTAGATATCTGTCTGAAGAATAGTGGGCAACGATGCGTTCCCGTTGTGTGGATTGTTTCTTCACTGCTGCTGTTGGTTGTTTCCTCTGCTGTGCAGAAGCTTTTCCACCTGCCACTTGCTATAATCCCTTTCGTTGATGTTTCTTGTTTCTTCCGGTGGTGGTGCTGGTGGTGCTGGTGGTGCCGGTGGTGCCGGTGATGGTGCTGGCGGTGGCAGGGTCTCGCTGTGTAGCCCAGGCTGGCCTCGAACTCCCAGCGATCCTCCTGCCCCGGCCTCCTGAGTGCTGGGCATATAGAGAGCCCTTCCCGGTCTTCGTCGCGGTCCAGGAAGTTATATTGGTAACCCCAAAAGAAAGTTATTGGAATTCGAGCGAGTTAATTCCAATCTGCCACTTCCAACGCAATCCACGGCGAGAATAAAGACACTAAGACATATCTATAGTTGTGGGGAGCCAAGTGGGGGGTCCTAAGTCCGACCAGAGTAGTGGTTACCGGAACAAAGGCCTCCACCCAGGGCCGAACTCGGGTTTTATTAATTCCCGAGGAGGGGAGCGGCTGGGGGATGAGTGACTGTGAGAGTGGCGGGAAGTACGTGAGTACCATGGGCTGGGCTAGGTGGGTGGCCTGAAATCACCTTTGCAGTATGCAGAGGGAAGGATATGCGGAAGGAGTAACCTGCATAACACAATTCAAGATAGTATCTAATGTTTCGGGGTCGGTGCTTCGGCTCCGATGTGTAATCTTTTATGCCCTGGGAAGTCACAGCCTCCTTCTCGAGGCTCGATCCCAGCCGACAGCGTGGAGCACGGCTCTCCATCCCGCCAGGCTCAACCAGGTATTGGGAGCAAAGGGGCGGGGAAACACAGGCCTGTCGCCTTGCTTCAAAGACTACACGTCAGGACCTCGGCTAGACCGATTTGCGTTGCCTAAAGCCAATTGAAGAGAGAAGGAAAAGTCCTAGCCAGCCCTGTACATATCAATACGTGGAAATAGGGCCAGGTTCAGCCACGATGGAGGTAATTGCTCTTCTTTCAAGGAGAGCCACCCAGGTGGTCCTCCACACCGGGATCCCGGGCGTGCGCCAGGCTCCGGCTGTCGGTTCTTAATGATGTTGTTTCTTCCGAATTGGTGTCTTGTCCACAAAGGCTTCGCCCCTGCCTATTCCAGCAGAGAATGCGACAGTTTCAGAGAAGCAGCTCATGGCGTGCTACTGGGCCTTTGTACAGACGGATGTTTACCGTGGGACAGTCAGGGACCAACACTGCTGAACTGTCCCATCGAGCCTCCAGTTGCAGGTCCAGGAGCAGACCCTTGGTAACAGGGCATCGGGCAGTCTTTCCCACCAACCACCCTAGGAACAGTAGGGCCGTGCGGGCAGTAACGGAGCCTACGGAGCTGCCCGAGACCCCCTCTTGCACACCTCAGCCCGAGTGTGGTGAAGTTACTGGGGACAGGTAATTACCAACCAGTGACCCGGGGGGCTCCTCTAGCGAGCTGTCTCTGTTGCGGGACCCCCAGCCTGCCCGGACCCCTCCGCCGCTTCCGAGGGGCAAGCCTCTGTCGGACTGCATCGAGTCCTAGGCCCTTCCCACCCGGTCCTGCTTCCACCCTCTCTCAGTCTTGCAGAGCTTCAGCCTCAGGCAACCTCTCACCGCAACCCCACCCCCAC